>LR738710.1:769399957-769449981 GCA_902687465.1 Secale cereale
TGTCCGGATCGGGATCCCCATCGCCCCCGCCGTTCGACGCCTCTGTACCCGTCGTCGTCGAAGCCACCTCGCGGAGCCGCCCCGTCGCTGTCGTCTTCGACTTCCTCCCCGCGCCCCACTGCCTTTGCCCTACGACGCACCCGTGAGCCCCCCTCTCCTCCTCTGCCCCTGCCCTCGCACACGCACACGCCACCGGCGCCCCGGACCTCCCTCACCGGCGCTCCACCGCGCCCGGCCGCGCCCAGTGCGCGCGCACACGTACCTGGCCGCGCCGCACTGCGGCCACCGCGCCCCTTGCCCTGCCCCGCTGGCCGCCCCAGTGCTCCGCCCACGCCGCATCACCACTCCCGCGCTCACCTCTGCAGCCGCCTCCCTCCGCCCCTCTGCGCCGCGGCCTTCGCCCGGTCGCCGCCCTCCTCTGCACCGCGGCCTTCGCCTGGTTGCCACCCCTCACCAGCGCCCGCACGCGCGCCGGCCAATCGTGGCTGCGCCCGGCGGCCTCGCCCGCACCCGCGCCGCGCCGTCCCCGCCTTGCTCCGGCCGCCCCTCCCCCGCGCCCTGCCCGCGCTGCTCCGGCGCCCGCCCACGCGACCGCCCGCCGCCCGCCTCACGACCCGCCGCCTCTAGCTCCACCCCGGCCGGCCGCGGCGCCGTGCCGCACCGCCTCCTCTGCCTGCTACCGCCTCGCCCAGCCGCTTCCCTGGCGCTGGCCGGCCACGCCCTAGCCGCCCCAGGCCATCGGCCTCGTGTGGCCTCACCGTGCCGCCCCGCTCAGGCCACGGCCGCCGGCGACGGGCCGCGCACTGGCCCCCTTCGCCGCTGGCCGAGCGCCCTGTCGGGCGGGCGGGCGCTCGTCGCCCGACTCCGCCCAACGCCCGCCCCGCTTGGCCACTTGGGCCCATGACAGGTGGGGCCCGACCCCTATAAAAAAAAGAAAAAAAAAAGAAAAAAAAGAATTAAAAAAATAAATAAAAACAAAAATATTAATTAATTAATTAACTAAATTAATTAACTTAATTAATCACTGTTTAATTAACCTAATCAATTAACTAAACTAATTAAACTTGTTTAGTTAGTCTTAGTCAATGACAGCTGGGCCCCGCACGTCAGTTTGACTCAGTCAACTGACTGGTTGACTGCTGACGTCATGCTGACGTCATCTGTACTATTCTGGATAATGTTCTATTAAATTAATTAATTAAATTCTAGAAATTAATAAAAACTTTAGAAAATCATATCTTTTAAACCGTAACTCAGATGAAAATAATTTATATATGAAAGTTGCTCGGAACGACAAGTCGAATCCGAATACGCGGTCCGTTTGTCCGCCACACATCTCTATCATACCGAACACGCAACATTCCCCTCCGTTTCATCTGCCCGAAAATGCCTAACACCGGGAATACTTCCCGGATGTTATTCCTCTTCGCCTGTATCACCGAGCACCGCGTTAGGTCACACGTAGCACCTCGTATTGCCTTGTTATATTTTGTGTGCTATTGTTTGCTCTGTTATTTATTTGTTTCCCCTTCGTTGCTTATTTTCGGTAGACTTCGATACTGTGATAGACCCCGAGACCATTGATGCTTCGGTGTTCGACTACGGCTACGCTTCCGAAGATTCCTTTCGTCTGCCGGTTTCCAGGCAAGCCCCCCCCCCCCCCTTGATCACCAGATATCGCCTACTCTTCTCTCTACTGCTTGCATTAGAGTAGTGTAGCATGTTACTGCTTTCGATAATCCTATTCTGCTGCATAGCCTGTCATTGTTGCTACCATTGTTGATACTTTACCTGCAATCCTAATGCTTAGTGTAGGATGCTAGTATTCCATCAGTGGCCCCACATCCTTGTCCGTCTGCCATGCTATACTATCGGGCCGTGATCACCTCGGGTGGTGATCACGGGTATATACTATATATATACTTTACATGATACATGATGTGACTAAAGTCGGGTCGGCTCATTGAGTACCCGCAAGTGATTTGATGTGGGGGCTGAAAGGACAGGTGGCTCCATCCAGGTAGTGGTGGGCCTGAGTTCCTGACGGCCCCCAAGTGGATCATTGTGGCGGAGCGACAGGGCAGGTTGAGACACCCGGTGGAGAGGTGGCCTGGCCCTGGTCGTTGTCCGCGGTTATTTCATAATAACACGCTTAACGAGTTTGGATATTTGATCTGAGTCTGGCCATTTGGTCTATACGCACTAACCAGCTACGTGGGAATAGTTATGGGTACTCGACGTCGTGGTATCAGCCGAAGCCTTCTTGACGTCAGCGGTTTAGCGGCGCGCGCCGGGTTGGACCGCGTAACGCAACCTCCATAGTAATGGAGGTTGCTAGGTCTGCTCACCGGTCGCCCTCGCAACGTGCAGGTGTGCATTGGGCGATGGGCCCAGACCCCTGTGTGCTTAGGACTTAGACCGACGTGCTGACCTCTCTACTGTGCTTAGGTAGGGCTGCGACGTGTTGATCTTCCGAGGCCGGGCATGACCCTGGAAAGTGTGTCCGGCCAAATGGGATCGAGCGTGCTGGGATATGTGGTGCACCCCTGCAGGGAAGTTAATCTATTCGAATAGTCGTGTCCCTCGGTAAAAGGACGACCCGGAGTTGTATTCCGACCTCATGACAACTAGAACCGGATACTTAATAAAACACACCCTTACAAGTGCCAGATATAACTCGGTGGTTGCTCTCTCACAGGGTGATGTGCGGGAGGATCGCCGAGTAGGATTATGCTATACGATGTTACTTGGTGAACTTACCATCTACTCCCTTCTACTGCTGCAAGACGGAGGCTGCGAGAAGCGAGGATACTTGTTACTTTCCAGCTACCCTCATCTTCTGCTGTAAGATGGAGGTTACGAGAAGCGTAGTCTTCGATTGGATTAGCTATCCCCCTCTTATTCTGCTTTCTGCAGTTCAGTCCACATATATTACCCCTTTACACAGATATCTTTGCATATGTAGTGTAGATCCTTGCTTGCGAGTACTTTGGATGAGTACTCACGGTTGCTTTGTTCCCCCTTTTTTCCTTTCTTCTCGGTTGATGCAACCAGATGGTGGAGTCAGGACCCAGAGGATCCCGATGATGTTTCTACGTGGAGTTCGGCTTCGAGGAGTAGTTAGGAGGTCCCAGGCAGGAGGCCTTGCCTCTTCGATCGTTGTTACTTTTGTGCTAGCCTTCTTAAGGCAACCTTGCTTAACTTATGTCTGTACTCGGATATTATTGCTTCCGCTGACTCTTGTGTATTCGAGCTTTTGTATTCGAGCCCTCGAGGCCCCTGGCTTGTAATATAAAGCTTGTATTATTTTAATTTGTGTCTAGAGTTGTGTTGTGATATCTTCCAGTGAGTCCCTGATCTTGGTCGTACACATTTGCGTGCATGATTAGTGTACGGACAAATCGGGGGCGTCACACTACAGATCCTGGACCATTTAACCAGATAGT
Organism: Secale cereale; assembly: GCA_902687465.1. Classification (NCBI taxonomy): domain Eukaryota; kingdom Viridiplantae; phylum Streptophyta; class Magnoliopsida; order Poales; family Poaceae; genus Secale; species Secale cereale. The sequence goes on from LR738710.1 coordinate 769,403,404, forward strand.
ATCTTTTCCGCCCTTCATGCTCTTGCCAAAAGAAACGCTTGCGATGCTTATCTAATTTGTCAATAATCATCTTAGGAATCAGAAACATGGACATATAGAAGTATATTATGCTGGTAAGGGAAGAGTTGAGGAGAATAAGCCTCCCACCGGAGGAGGCTGCATTGCCAATCCAGGATTCATAGCATTTAAGGAATCTCTCATCCACAAAGATCCAGCTAAGGTTACGAAGTGTCGAGTAACTGACAGGTACTCCCAAATATTTCATTGGGAAGTGGCCAATTTGGCAATTAAAAAGTTCAGCATAGAATCTCAAAGTATCATCAGCCCCCCCCCCCCCAATGCAAAGAATCTCACTTTTAAGGAAATTAATCTTGAGCCCCGACATAAGTTCGAACATATACAGGAGAAGTTTCAGATTAACAACAGCCTCTCTGTTATGTTCCTGGCAAATTACTGTATCATCAGCATACAGGAGAATAGCTACCCCATTTTCAACGAGGTCTGGTGCCAACCCAGTAAACAGCTCCTCTTTTTGAGCGTTACGAATTATTTTAGAGAGTACTTCCACAACTAAGTTAAACAAGAAAGGTGAAAATGGGTCGCCTTGTCGTAGCCCTTTATAGCTCTGAAAATAAGGGCCCAACTCATTATTGATCTTAATACTAACCGTCCCATTAGAGAGAACCTTTTTAACCCACCCACACCAAGTAGGTCCGAATCCACGATCTTGGTGGCAATCAAGGAGGAAGTCCCAATTGATTTTATCATATGCTTTTTCAAAATCTAGTTTCAAGACAACACCCACTCTTTTCTTATGATGAGTATGGTGCATCACTTCATGCAGCGTGAGGATGCCATCCATGATGTTCCTATGCTTGATGAAAGCATTTTGATGTCTACTAAACAGTTTATCAGCAAAGACAGCAACCCGATTATCCAGCACTTTAGTGATAAGTTTATACGGACATCTCAGGAGGCATATGGGGCGGTATTGTTGAATCTTTTTAGCCCCATTCATCTTAGGGGTCAAGGTAATAACCCCATAATTCAGCCGAGCCACATCTAAAGAGTTATTATGAAAGGCATCAAATAACTGCATTATGTTATTTTTCACAGAATCCCAGCAATGAATATAGAATTCTGCCGGTATGCTATCCGGTCCAGGTGCTCTATTACAGGTCATACTGAACAAAGCTTTTTTCACCTCTTCTTCAGCGAATTCACTAGTGAGAAGTATATTATCTTCTTCACTAAGTTTCTCCTCCGCGTTCCACGAATCAGGAGAAAGATGAAACATGTTCCCCCTGACCGGTTCGAACAGATCTTTATAGAATGTCGTTGCATGAGCTAAAAGATCTTTAGTGCCTTCAATAGTGATCTCACCTGCTGAGAGGGAGTGGATCGTGTTTTTACGTTTTCTGCCATTTGCCACTCGGTGATAGAAGGCAGTGTTATGATCTCCTTTGAGCAACCATCGCTCATTGGAGTGTTTTAACCAAAACATTTCTTCCCTGATCAGGAGTTCATTGAGCTCCAAATTAAGGGCCATTCTTTTTTCATATAAATCTGGATCAAGAGGTCCCTTTTCCTCTTACCTCTCAATATCTTCTAATTCTTCTTTGATGAATTTTCTCCTCTTCCTGGGATGTCCAAAGGAATGGGAACCCCATCCTTTGAAATATTTTTTAATACGTTTAAGCTTGATGTTGAGTATATCAATAGGATCCTCTGCTAGCACAGGTTGCTCCCAGATTTTTTTAGCTTTCATATAAAAGTCTTCATTCTTAAGCCAGCTCAACTCAAATCTGAATTCACGTTGATGGGACGGGCTTTTTTTCTCCATGTCCGAAGATAGCAGCAAAGGGTTATGATCCAAAACATCTCTGACCAATTTCCTTATTGTAACAAGAGGAAATAAATCCTCCCATTCAAAGCTCACAAGGACTCGGTCCAGCTTTTCTAATGTGGGGTTCTTTTGTTTATTAGACTAGGTGTATTTGCCCCCTCCCATATGTATTTCTCTCAAATTCAAGGTCTGAATAGACAAATTGAATTTATCTACATATTGGGACCGTGTCATATTTTTATTTTTCTCATCACTATTCCGAAGGATATTATAATCACCGCCCACTATGTAGGGGACATGAACCTGAGAACATACCGCCACCAGTTCTGCTAAAAAATCATCTTTCTCATCATCTTGGGCTGCTCCATAGATCACTATGAGAGCCCAAACACATTTACGTTTCACATCATAGATATTAGCTTGCAGCAGGGATTTACCACGCACCCATGAAATGATCTCAAGGGTTTCTTTTTTCACTCCACAAAGGATGCCCCCTGATTTCCCCATAGAAGGAACCCAATTCCATTCAAACCTATTGAATGGATCTATCTTTCTAAGGAACTTCAAGGTGAATTTATTTTTCATGGTCTCTTGAATACCAATAAAATTAAGGGAATGATCTTTGATAAGATCCGAGAAGCAGGTAGTCATCCCCTTCTTACCTGCCCCCCTACAATTCCAAAAAAGGTCGTTCATTTGAAATCTTTGTTTTCCCCCCTCCTGGTAACCATACTAGGAAGCAGAGTATGGTTACCTTTATTTTCTTTCAAGGGGACATTATTCTTTTGACTTCTGGTAACAGGTTTGGATAAAACCACATTTACCTTTCTATCTCTCTTCTTCCTAGATTTAACAACAGTAAAGTTGTCTTCCTCTATGTCAATCTCCTCCCCCCATTTCAAACTCATAGGCGTTTGGTCCCCTTTGGCATTGGTTACGATCAACATTTCTTCTACCACTACAACATGGTTAGTGGGTCCCCCGAGGATTCCTTATTGCGACATTTTTCAAGCTCTCTAAGCACATCAATACTCTCAAATTCAGCATCCGGAATATTAACCCCCATTTTTAACAGCCCTAAGAATTAATTCATGATTATTCAGAGCATCAAAGGAGTTGGGATTATCTGGTTTATCTGCCATATCTCGCTTCTTCATAACAGCTACAGCCTTGTCGTCCACTCTTTCCATTTTGCTGTGCACATTACGAAGGCTAAAGCGCAGGTTTTCTTCAGTGACCAAAGGAGGGGTGGGTATCACCTCAATAGTTATATTCTCATCTAGCGACTCCACCCTGTATTCTTGATTGTCGCCCATAGCAGATTTCCCCACATCGAGCACCTCCATCATTTTATCATCATCAGATCTCTGATCTTGTGCCATGGTCTCAAGGAGTAGAGTGGTGTGCAGTAAATCATCTGATTCAACACTCTCCTGTGACTCCCGAATGGGGTCCTGCTTCTCTCCATGGGGAATGTGAGATAAATCTCTCCCAAGCCCAGAAGAGGAGCTGCCCAACTTAGCTTCGGAAGTCACCTGTTTAATCACATTGTTTGTAGGATTCAAACCAGGATTTTGTGAGGTTCTGACAGAGCTTTTCTCTCTATCTGGATCCCTCACCAGAACTTGTTCCACCTCATAAAAGAAGTCATAAAAATGACCCCCAAGGACAGCTTCAGCAACGACAGGGATTTCCTCCACATTTCTACAGCCCAGTTTGACACGTGTAGAGCTAGGTCTATGAAGTGTCGCATCGTCAATTTCCAAAGGAACACCCACCAACGACATAACATTGGCCAAGTTCTTCTCACTTCTCTTATCTAAAGGCACATTGCTCACTCTGACCCAAGCCACTTCCATAACCCCCTTAGCACCTACTGCAGAGGACCATTGAGTAGCGTGAATCACTGCTCCACTTTTCTTAAGTGTGACTCTCCCTACATAGCATATTTGTGCAACTGCTCTAGGGTTAGGGAATCTCACAACAAAAACTCCAGGGCCAATAGCATGAGCAGAACAGCGCCAACCCGTGGCCAAGTAATCATTAAGGTCTAGTTCCATTTGCCGAGTGGACGTTTCTCCCTCAACAATAGTCACCACAATACTGTTAGATCTCTCTTTCATCTGATTAGCAGTGCAAGAGTCATGAACGTAGTAGAACCCCTGCCCTTTAGATTGGAACGCGCACATAGGAGCAATACATTCCCAAGGAAGAAATTCAACACAAACAGAGGCTAGGTGTCCTATCTTATTGCACCTCTCGCAAAAGGATTGAGGGCAGCGGGCAGGAAGATGTTCATGAGACTTGCAAATAGGGCATGGATCAGGATTTTTGGAAGGAGGCACCTGTTTCTGCTTTCCATGAGGTCGCTGTTGAGGTGGAGGAGCTTGCTGCCCTATACTTGGCCCTCCCGAGTCTGAGGAGGCCTGGTTCTTCTGCACCCAGACTCCTCCCTCCAAGATCTCGTGCTGTTTTTGCTTCGCAGCTTCATCCCATCTGGATGTGCCTCCCGACGCCCAATCGACGTTGGATGAAGCAGAGTTGGTGCGGTCGCCGTCCACGCCACGTTTCCATGAGAACTTGTTCCGCTCCCCACCGCGGGCAGGGCCGCTGCCACGGCCAGGACCGGGATTCCGACCCGTCCCCCGACCCGCCTGATCGATGCCGGCCCCGTCGTGCCACCCCCCACGGTAGCCGCGCCCATCCGCCGCCATGGATGGAGAGGCCGCTACGGTAGCGAACGATCAGGGATCTCCGCCCACCTTCCCTCTCCACCACCCAAACGAATCTGGAGCTCTAGGTCTAGGTTCCCTCGCCGCCGCCCAGAAGTGGGAGAAGGAGGACTCTAGGTCAAGCACGGGGCGGGGGTGGGATTTTATACCTGTATCGCGGAGCTGGGGTGGGGGGGAATGGAGGTCCGGATCTCTACCCACGTGTCGCACATCCGCCATTGGTGGGCGGTTGATGCGCCTTGGGGCCGTCTCATGACAAGTCGCTGAAGGAAATATGCCCTAGAGGCAATAATAAAGATGTTATTTGTATTTCCTTATATCATGATAAATGTCTTTTATTCATGCTAGAATTGTATTAACCGAAAACTTAGTACATGTGTGGATACATAGACAAAACAGTATGTCCCTAGTATGCCTCTACTAGACTAGCTCATTGATCAAAGATGGTTATGTTTCCTAACCATAGACATGAGTTGTCATTTGATCAACGGGATCACATCATTAGGAGAATGATGTGATGGACAAGACCCAACCGTTAGCATAGCACTATGATCGTTTAGTTTTACTGCTATCGCTTTCTTCATGACTTATACATGTTCCTATGACTATGAGATTATGCAACTTCCGAATACCGTAGGAACACCTTGTGTGCTATCAAACGTCACAACGTAACTGGGTGATCAGAAAGATGCTCTACAGGTGTCTCCGAAAGTATTCGTGGTGTTGGCATAGATCAAGATTAGGATTTGTCACTCCGAGTGTCGGAGAGGTATCTCTGGGCCCTCTCGGTAACACACATCACAATAAGCCTTGCAAGCAAAAGACTAATGAGTTAGTCACGACATGATGTGTTACGGAACGAGTAAAGAGACTTGCCGGTAACGAGATTGAACTAGGTATAGAGATACCGACGATCGAATCTCGGGCAAGTAACATACCGTTTGACAAAAGGAACAACGTATGTTGTTATGCGGTTCTGACCGATAAAAGATCTTCGTAGAATATGTAGGAGCCAATATGAACATCCAGGTTCCGCTATTGGTTATTGACCGGAGATGAGTCTCGGTCATGTCTACATAGTTCTCGAACCCGTAGGGTCCGCACGCTTAACGTTTGATGACGATCGGTATTATGAGTTTATGAGTATTGATGTACCGAAGGTAGTTCGGAGTCCCGGATGAGATCACGGACATGACGAGGAGTCTCGGAATGTCCGAGACATAAAGATTGATATATTGGACGGCTATATTCGGACACCGGAAGTATACCGGAAAAGTTTCGGATTTATCGGGAATGCCGGAGGGGGTTACCGGAAACCCCTACGAGAGGGGATGGTCCATAGTGGGCCTAAAGGGAAAGAGAGAGGCAGCCCATAGGGCTGGCCGGCGCCCCCACCTAGGGTTCCTAGTTGGACTAGGATTGGGGGGGGGGGCGCCACCTCTCCTATTCCTTTCCCCCTTCTTCCTTTTGGTGAATCCTACTAGGAATAGGATTGCAATCCTATTCCTAGTAGGACTCCTTCCCTAGCCGCACCAGGAAGGGCCGGCCGGCCTCCCTCCCTTGCTCCTTTATATACGGGGGCAGGGGGGCACCCAAAGACACACAAGTTGAATTGTTTTAGCCGTGTGCGGTGCCCCCCTCCACAGAATCACACCTCGGTCGTACCATCGCGGAGCTTAGGCGAAGCCTTGCGCCGGTGAGCACATCATATCCGTCACCACGCCGTCGTGCTGACGAAACTCTCCCGTGAAGCTCAACTGGATCAAGAGCTCGTGGGACGTCATCAAGCTGAACGTGTGCTGAACGCGGAGGTGCCGTACGTTCGGTACTTGATCGGTTGGATCGCGAAGAAGTTCGACAACATCAACCGCGTCACTTGACGCTTCCGCTCCCGGTCTACGAGGGTACGTAGACACACTCTTCCCTCTCGTTGCTATGCATCTGGTAGATAGATCTTGCGTGATCGTAGGAAAATTTTAAAATACTACGTTCCCCAACAGTCGCATCAGAGCCAGGTCTATGCGTAGATGATATGCACGAGTAGAACACAATGAGTTGTGGGCGAAACTAGTCATACTGCTTACCAGCATGTCATACTTTGCTTCGGCGGTATTGTGAGATGAAGCGGCCCGGACCGACATTATGCATACGCTTACGCGAGACTGGTTTCACCGTTACGAGCACTCGTTGCTTAAAGGTGACTGGCGGGTGTCTGTCTCTCTCACTTTAGCTGAATCAAGTGTGGCTACGCCCGGTCCTTGTGAAGGTTAAAATAGCACATACTTGACGAAACATCGTTGTGGTTTTATATGCGTAGGTAAGAACAGTTCTTGCTAAGCCCGTAGCAGCCACGTAAAACTTGCAACAACAAAGTAGAGGACGTCTAACTTGTTTTTGCAGGGCATGTTGTGATGTGATATGGTCAACACATGATGAGTTATACGGTTTTGTATGAGATGATCATGTTTTGTAAAGTTATCGGCAACTGGCAGGAGCCATATGGTTGTCGCTTTATTGTATGAAATGCAATCGCCATGTAATTGCTTTACTTTATCACTAAGTGGTAGCGATAGTCGTAGAAGCAATAGTTGGCGAGACGACAACGATGCTACGATGAAGATCAAGGTGTCGCGCTGGTGACGAAGGTGATCATGACGGTGCTTTGGAGATGGAGATCAAAAGCACAAGATGATGATGGCCATATCATGTCACATATTTTGATTGCATGTGATGTTTATCTTATTATGCTTCTTATTTTGCTTAGATCGTCGGTAGCATTATAAGATGATCCCTTACTAAATTTCAAGGTATAAGTGTTCTCCCTGAGTATGCACCGTTGCAAAAGTTCGTCGTGCCGAGACACCACGTGATGATCGGGTGTGATAAGCTCTACGTTCAAATACAACGGGTGTAAGCCAGTTTTGCACACGCAGAATACTCGGGTTAAACTTGACGAGCCTAACATATACAGATATGGCCTCGGAACACTGGAGACCGAAAGGTCGAGCGTGAATCATATAGTAGATATGATCAACATAATATGTTCACCATTGAAACTACTCCATCTCACGTGATGATCGGACATGGTTTAGTTGATTTGGATCACGTGATCATTTAGATGACCAGAGGGATGTCTATCTAAGTGGGAGTTCTTTAAATTAATATGATTAAATTGAACTTTAATTTATCATGAACTTAGTCCTGATAGTTTTGCATATCTATGTTGTTGTAGATCAATGGCCCGTGCTACCGTTCCTTTGAATTTTAATGCATTCCTAGAGAAAGCTAAGTTGAAAGATGATGGTAGCAATTACACGGACTGGGTCCGTAACCTGAGGATTATCCTCATTGCTGCACAGAAGAATTATGTCCTTGAAGCACCGCTAGGTGATAAGCCCCCTTCCGCTAATGTAGACGCTTTGAACGTTTGGCAGTCGCGGTCTGATGACTACACGATAGTTCAGTGTGCCATGCTTTACGGCTTAGAACCGGGACTTCAACGACGTTTTGAACGTCATGGACCATATGAGATGTTCCAGGAGTTGAAGTTAATATTTCAAGCAAATGCCCGAATTGAGAAATATGAGATTTCCAATAAGTTCTGCAGCTGCAAAATGGAGGAGAATAGTTCTATCAGTGAACACTTGCTCAGAATGTCTGGGTACTACAATCATATGACTCAACTTGGTTGCAAAGTTGACGAGGATAGTGTTATTGATAGAGTTCTTCAATCACTGCCACCAAGCTATAAAGGCTTCGTGATGAACTATAACATGCAAGGGATGCAAAAGACAATTCCCGAGCTCTTCGCTATGCTCAAAGCTGTGGAGGTAGAAATCAAAAAGGAGCATCAAGTGTTGATGGTTAGCAAGACCACTAGTTTCAAGAAAAAGGGCAAGGGAAAGAAAGGGAACTTCAAAAAGAATAGCAAGTCAGTTGCTACTTCCACGAAGAAACCCAAATCTGGAGCCAAGCCTGAAACTGAGTGCTTCTACTGCAAGGGGACTGGACACTGGAAGCGGAACTGCCCCAAGTATTTGGCGGATAAGAAGGATGGCAAGATGAACAAAGGTATATGTGATATACATGTTATTGATGTGTACCTTACTAATGCTCGTAGTAGTACCTGGGTATTTGATACCGGTTCGGTTGCTAATATTTGTAACTCGAAACAGGGACTACGGATTATACGAAGATTAGCTAAGGATGAGGTGACAATGCGCGTGGGAAATGGTTCCAAAGTCGATGTGATCGCCGTCGGCACGCTACCTCTACATCTACCTTCGGGATTAGTTTTAGACCTGAATAATTGTTATTTGGTGCCAGCGTTGAGCATGAACATTATATCTGGATCTTGTTTATTGCGAGACGGTTATTCATTTAAATCAGAGAATAATGGTTGTTCTATTTTAATGAATAATATCTTTTATGGTCATGCACCCTTAAAGAGTGGTCTATTCTTATTGGATCTCGATTGTAGTGATACACATATTCATAATATTGAAACCAAAAGATGCAAGGTTAATAATGATAGTGCAACTTATTTGTGGCACTGCCGTTTAGGTCATATTGGTGTAAAACGCATGAAGAAACTCCATAAAGATGGACTTTTGGAATCACTTGATTATGAATCACTTGGTGCTTGCGAACCATGCCTCATGGGCAAGATGACTAAAACTCCATTCTCCGGAACTATGGAGCGAGCAACAGATTTGTTGGAAATCATACATACTGATGTATGTGGACCAATGAGTGTTGATGCTCGCGGCGGGTATCGTTATTTTCTGACCTTCACTGATGATTTGAGCAGATATGGGTATATCTACTTAATGAAGCACAAGTCTGAAACATTTGAAAAGTTCAAAGAATTTCAGAGTGAAGTAGAGAATCATCGTAACAAGAAAATAAAGTTTCTACGATCAGATCGTGGAGGAGAATATTTGAGTTACGAGTTTGGTCTTCATTTGAAACAATGTGGAATAGTTTCACAACTCACGCCACCTGGAACACCACAGCGTAATGGTGTGTCCGAACGTCGTAATTGTACTTTATTAGATATGGCGCGATCAATGATGTCTCTTACCGATTTACCACTATCGTTTTGGGGTTATGCTTTAGAGACAGCTGCATTCACGTTAAATAGGGCACCATCTAAATCCGTTGATACGACACCTTATGAACTATGGTTTGGCAAGAAACCAAAGTTGTCGTTTCTTAAAATTTGGGGCTGCGATGCTTATGTGAAAACACTTCAACCTGATAAGCTCGAACCCAAGTCGGAAAAATGTGTCTTCATAGGATACCCAAAAGAGACTGTTGGGTACACCTTCTATCACAGATCCGAAGGCAAAATATTCGTTGCTAAGAACGGATCCTTTCTAGAAAAAGAGTTTCTCTCGAAAGAAGTGAGTGGGAGGAAAGTAGAACTTGATGAGGTAATTGTACCTTCTCCCGGATTGGAAAGTAGTACATCACAAGAAATTGTTCCAGTGATTCCTACACCAATTAGTGAGGAAGTTAATGATAATGATCATGAAACTTCGGATCAAGTTTCTGCTGAACGTCGTAGATCAACCAGAGTACGTTCCGCACCAGAGTGGTACGGCAACCCAGTTCTGGAAATCATGTTACTAGACCATGATGAACCTACGAACTATGAGGAAGCGATGATGAGCCCAGATTCTGCAAAATGGCTTGAAGCCATGAAATCTGAGATGGGATCCATGTATGAGAACAAAGTATGGACTTTGGTTGACTTGCCCGATGATCGGCAAGCCATCGAAAATAAATGGATCTTCAAGAGGAAGACCGACGCAGACGGTACTATTATTGTTTACAAAGCTCGACTTGTTGCGAAAGGTTTTCGACAAGTTCAAGGAGTTGACTACGATGAGACTTTCTCACCTGTAGCGATGCTTAAGTCTGTCCGAATCATGTTAGCAATTGCCGCATTTTATGATTATGAAATCTGGCAAATGGATGTCAAAACTGCATTCCTAAATGGATATCTCAAAGAAGAGTTGTATATGATGCAACCAGAAGGTTTTGTCGATCCAAAAGGTGCTAACAAAGTATGCAAGCTCCAGCGATCCATCTATGGACTGGTGCAAGCATCTCGGAGTTGGAATATACGCTTTGATGAGGTGATCAAAGCATATGGTTTTATACAGACTTTTTGAGAAGCCTGTATTTACAAGAAAGTGAGTGGGATCTCTGTAGCATTTCTAATATTATATGTAGATGACATATTGTTGATTGGAAATGATATAGAATTTCTGGATAGCATAAAAGGATACTTGAATAAAAGTTTTTCAATGAAAGACCTCGGTGAAGCTGCTTATATATTAGGTATCAAGATCTATAGAGATAGATCAAGACGCTTAATTGGACTTTCACAAAGCACATACCTTGATAAGATTTTGAAGAAGTTCAAAATGGATCAGTCAAAGAAAGGGTTCTTGCCTGTTTTACAAGGTATGAAGTTGAGTAAGACTCAATGCCCGACCACTGCAGAAGATAGAGAGAAAATGAAAGTCATTCCCTATGCCTCAGCCATAGGATCTATCATGTATGCAATGCTGTGTACCAGACCTGATGTGTGCCTTGCTATAAGTCTAGCAGGGAGGTACCAAAGTAATCCAGGAGTGGATCACTGGACAGCGGTGAAAGCACATTTGCTCCCTGGGTGGTTTTGGTAATTAATGACAACATACTTTGTGGTTGGACTAATGCTTTTATCAAGTATGTTTCAGGAAATCCAATCACATTGGTATGGCAAAAGGACTGAAGAAGTGGACCCGTCAAATGCTAAGGCAAGCATTGGCAAAAGCTCAAGACTCCATTTTTGGTTTAGTGATCAAAGATCACATTGAGTCCATAGGAAAAGCCAATACTATTAAAAGGGGATGAGGTTGTGTTGATGATCTGGTTGCTCAAAGTGCTTAGTGATATATCTCCTTCAACTATCAGCACCTTTCACTTCTATACACACTCATAAGTAATCTCGGACAAACCGATTCTTCCAACTCAGTCTCACCGAGATGAACCACTTCAGCCATATTCCAAACCCTAGAAAAATCGGTCATTCCGAGTTTGAGATCGGTCTCACCGAAATACGGACTACCAACCTTCTGTAACCGTTTGACATCATTTCAGAATATCCGAGATTGCATTTTCGGTCTCACCGAAATTGACCAGCTTCTGTCTTGGCTCAAATCGGTCTCACCGATATTGCATTTTCGGTCTCACCGATATTGGCATGTTCCTGTCTTTTCTCAAATCGGTCTAACCGAGTTTTATTTCTCGGTCCCACCGAAAACTCCAACGTTCATATCTTTTGCACTTTCGGTCTCACCGAGATGGTATTTTCGGTCCCACCGAAAATCCCAACGTTCACTATATTTCAACTTTCGGTCTGACCGAGTTTTCACTTCGGTCTCACCGAGATTGCTCAATTATGTGTGTAACGGTTGGATTTTGTGTGGAGGCTATATATACCCCTCCACCCCCTCTTCATTCGTGAGGAGAGCCATCAGAAAGTACTACCACTTCTGCCTTACACTTTCTGAGAAGAGAACTACCTACCCTTGTGTTGAGATCAAGTCATTCCATTCCTACCATATGAAACTTGATTTCTAGCCTTCCCAAGTTGCTTTCCACTCAATCCTTTCTTCCACCACAGCCATATCAGTGAGGAGAGTTGAGTGTTGGGGAGATTATCATTTGAAGCACAAGAGCAAGGAGTTCATCATCATCAACAACATCTATTACCTTTTGGAGGGTGGTGCCTCCTAGATTGGTTAGGTGTCGCTTGGGAGCCTCCGTCTTTGAGATGTGGAGTTGAACCAAGAAGTTTGTAAGGGCAAGGAGATCGCCTACTTCGTGAAGATCTACCCCGAGTAAGGCTAGCCCTCCGTGGGCGTAGGCCATGATGGAATAGACAAGGTTGCTTCTTCGTGGACCCTTCGTGGGTGGAGCCCTCCGTGGACTCGCGCAGCCGTTACCCTCCGTGGGTTGAAGTCTCCATCAACGTGGATGTACGATAGCACCACCTATCGGAACCACGACAAAAATCTCCGTGTCTCCAAATTGCGTTTGATCTTCTCCACCTCTCTTTACTACATGTGCAATTTACTTTCCGCTGCCCATACTCTAGAATTGCATGTGTAGTGTGCTACTTGACTTGTGTGCTTTGCAAAAAATTTCAAAATCTGTCCTTGATAAAAGACAGAATTTTTATCTTGTCGAGTAGTCTAATCACCCCCCCCTCTAGACACTCTCACCTTCTTCGATCCTACAAGCGGTCAAAAACATCCTAAAGTATCTGAAAAGAACAAAGGATATGTTTCTCGTATATGGAGGTGACAAAGAGCTCGTCGTAAACGGTTACGTCGATTCTAGCTTTGACACTGATCCGGATGACTCAAAGTCACAAACCGGATATGTGTTTTTATTGAACGGTGGAGCTGTCAGTTGGTGCAGTTCCAAGCAGAGCATCGTGGCAGGATCTACGTGTGAAGCGGAATACATAGCTGCTTCGGAAGCAGCAAATGAAGGAGTCTGGATGAAGGAGTTCATATCCGATCTAGGTGTAATACCTAGTGCATCGGGTCCAATGAAAAACTTTTGTTACAACACTGGAGCCATAGCCTTGGCGAAGGAATCCAGGTTTCACAAGAGAACAAAGCACATCAAAAGATGCTTCAATTCCATCCGCGATCTAGTCAAGGAGGGAGACATAGAGATTTGCAAAATACATACGGATCTGAATGTTGCAGACCCGTTGACTAAGCCTCTTCCACGGGCAAAACATGATCAGCACCAGGACTCCATGGGTGTGAGGATCATCACTTTGTAATCTAGATTATTGACTCTAGTTCAAGTGGGAGACTGAAGGAAATATGCCCTAGAGGCAATAATAAAGATATTATTTGTATTTCCTTATATCATGATAAATGTCTTTTATTCATGCTAGAATTGTATTAACCGGAAACTTAGTACATGTGTGGATACATAGACAAAACAGTATGTCCCTAGTATGCCTCTACTAGACTAGCTCATTGATCAAAGATGGTTATGTTTCCTAACCATAGACATGAGTTGTCATTTGATCAACGGGATCACATCATTAGGAGAATGATGTGATGGACAAGACCCATCCGTTAGCATAGCACTATGATCGTTTAGTTTTACTGCTATTGCTTTCTTCATGACTTATACATGTTCCTATGACTATGAGATTATGCAACTTCCGAATACCGTAGGAACACCTTGTGTGCTATCAAACGTCACAACGTAACTGGGTGATCATAAAGATGCTCTACAGGTGTCTCCGAAAGTATTCGTGGTGTTGGCATAGATCAAGATTAGGATTTGTCACTCCGAGTGTCGGAGAGGTATCTCTGGGCCCTCTCGGTAACACACATCACAATAAGCCTTGCAAGCAAAAGACTAATGAATTAGTCACGAGATGATGTGTTACGGAACGAGTAAAGAGACTTGCCGGTAACGAGATTGAACTAGGTATAGAGATACCGACGATCGAATCTCGGGCAAGTAACATACCGTTTGACAAAAGGAACAACGTATGTTGTTATGCGGTTCTGACCGATAAAAGATCTTCGTAGAATATGTAGGAGCCAATATGAACATCCAGGTTCCGCTATTGGTTATTGACCGGAGATGAGTCTCGGTCATGTCTACATAGTTCTCGAACCCGTAGGGTCCGCACGCTTAACGTTTGATGACGATCGGTATTATGAGTTTATGAGTATTGATGTACCGAAGGTAGTTCGGAGTCCCGGATGAGATCACGGGCATGACGAGGAGTCTCGGAATGTCCGAGACATAAATATTGATATATTGGACGGCTATATTCGGACACCGGAAGTATACCGGAAAAGTTTCGGATTTATCGGGAATGCCGGAGGGGGTTACCGGAACCCCCTACGAGAGGGGATGGTCCATAGTGGGCCTAAAGGGAAAGAGAGAGGCAGCCCATAGGGCTGGCCGGCGCCCCCACCTAGGGTTCCTAGTTGGACCAGGATTGGGGGGGCGCCACCTCTCCTATTCCTTTCCCCCTTCTTCCTTTTGGTGAATCCTACTAGGAATAGGATTGCAATCCTATTTCTAGTAGGACTCCTTCCCTAGCCGCACCAGGAAGGGCCGGCCGGCCTCCCTCCCTTGCTCCTTTATATACGGGGGCAGGGGGGCACCCAAAGACACACAAGTTGAATTGTTTTAGCCGTGTGCGGTGCCCCCCTCCACAGAATCACACCTCGGTCGTACCATCGCGGAGCTTAGGCGAAGCCCTGCGCCGGTGAACACATCATATCCGTCACCACGCCGTCGTGCTGACGAAACTCTCCCGTGAAGCTCAACTGGATCAAGAGCTCGTGGGACGTCATCAAGCTGAACGTGTGCTGAACGCGGAGGTGCCGTACGTTCGGTACTTGATCGGTTGGATCGCGAAGAAGTTCGACAACATCAACCGCGTCACTTGACGCTTCCGCTCCCGGTCTACGAGGGTACGTAGACACACTCTTCCCTCTCGTTGCTATGCATCTGGTAGATAGATCTTGCGTGATCGTAGGAAAATTTTAAAATACTACGTTCCCCAACAGTCGCACCGTGCACCACGCCTCCCCCGTGTACCGCGTCCGTGCGCGACGTCATTCCCGGCCACGCCGTGTCCGTCGCCGGAAGACGGTCCCGAACTCTGGCGAAGTGGCACGGGAACGCCACCATGTTGTCGATGTCGATGGATTCCGCCTCCCGCAGAAAACGCGCGTCCACCGTGACCCCACGCGCATCCATCAGGACCAGCCGTGGAGCCTCTCGACGTAGGAGGAGTACGCCGTCGTGGAAGGTCAGCGTGCGCGCTCTGAGATCGGCGGCGAAGGAGACTCGCCATTGTATATCCGAGTCGCCGCTCGTGGTTCCGCTCGACTCACCCGCCATCGTGAGTACAAATCGTTATTTCTGAGTCCTCAAACTACACTGGTGTTAAAAAATGTTTTAACTATAGAACCGATGGAGTAGTACATAGTGGTAATCTAACCGCTATTATATTAGTTTATTATAAAGGGAGTACAAATCAGTGCATGTATTCTGAAGTACATGGAGTGTGGCGTCGCAGAGACCGGGCTCCAGGGAGCCCGGTTTACCAAAGAAATCAAAATATATTTAAAAGTTTCAAAAAATGCCAATTTTTTTTGTACAAATACATATGACTGTTCATCAAGTATGTAAAAAGTTTCATCAGGTAATTCGATTATTTGCATGCTACACAAAAAAGTCAAATATCTAGCCCAAAAACAACATACATAAATCCCATTTTAATCTGTGTATTTGTCTTTTTTGTATACATTATATGTTAACATATATGTTCATGAAATTTCGTACGTGTATACTATACATATACATCTATGTGTATATCTTTTTTCAGATTTTTTTCAATATGTGGAAATAGTATTTTCGCTGAAAAAAATAACGAGCTATGTGGAGCTCGGTCTCTGCTATGCTTTTTCGGGAGTACATGCCGCTACTGCTAGGCATGAATGGGCCTTGGTCTGTGAGCGTGAGTAGCATGACTGGTCCAACGCTTAGCAAGAATTCCCAGGCGTGATGGGACGGCTACGGCTTGAACCTTGGTGCAAGCTCACACCATACGGGAGACTTTCTCCACTCACGGAGTCTTGCATGCAGCGACCACGACATCACCGGAAAAGCCAATAGCCGGGTCAAACACAGTTACACAGGTGTGCTCGATCCGTTTCATAAGCGGTTAGTTTTTCCTGTGCCGTTGAAATATTTTTTTAAGACGTCGTTGAATCATTCTACTGGTTGGAATACAGTAGCGGCTCATGTTTAAACCCAAAAGAAAATAAAATGTTCATATTTTTGCCATAGTTTACTTTTTTTTCCAGCTTTGCATAGTAAGCATAGGAGCTTGGCTTCACCTGTTCAGCTCAGCAACGACACGAGAAGATGATCGATCAGTCCAACCATGATCCGATGGGCCATGCCGTGTCGCCACGCACGTGAGACAGCCCCGCCTCGTCCGGCCGACCCCACGTCCCCCTCAATCTCTCCCCCACCCGCTACCGCCACACGGAGGAGCACACGAACGCGTGCGCCAGGGGCAAGGGAGGACCCACGTGTCATCCCTTGTTCCCTCCCGGTTCCACCAGCCACCCGGTGGACCAAGCAGTTCACTCGCGTGATCCGCCTCGGCCGGCGCGCCCGCGCAGCTTCTTTCTTCCCCCAGGCGAGGTCGGTACAGTGCCAATCAGCGATAGCAAGCCAATTAAACTAAGAATAAACCCAGATTAAGCGAGCCAATTAACCATCGTGCTAATTCCAGCACAAGTCAGTCAATGGCGCCCACGTCACCCAAGTTAGCGGCCCCTGACCTGAGATGCGACGCGAATCCAAACATCGGACGGGCGGAGAGGGACGGGCGCCACGTGGGCGAGGGCGGCGGCCCATGCCGCAACCACCTACTCTACTACCGCCAAGCGTGGAGAGCAGCCCCTGCAGAATCGGCTGCGGTTGCAGAGGCCTCCCAACTGTCGAGAGAGATCCAGGCCCCAATCCAACCAACCCAGCTACTCCCCAAAATAATCCAACTTGAAAGTGAAAAGCCACAGATCCTGCACTACTACTGTACTGTGCACAACAATACAGCAGATGATCTTCATGGCCGGCTCTGCATCGTGATTAAAAGCGACATTCCGAGCCACTTTATTTGCCATTCGGTGAGCAGGATTCAATGCAATGCAGTGCAGTGCAATTTGTTCTGTGCCGATCGAGCATTGCCTGGCCGATCAAGCATTGTCGTTGCCATTTTGTTGCTTATGGGCTTTGCTACCGCCTGCCTGCCTGCCTGCTAGCGAGTAATGAGCGCGACGATGCATCATCGGTTGCCATGCTATGCGATGTGATGGACAGTTGGAACAAGAACAGCTGGAGACTGCAACAGACAGCTACAGTTCAGCTAAATTTCGCCTCCTTTTCCATTCACCATTTTCTTGCTAGGCTAATAGGGAGATGAAGCCAAAGAAAAAACGATAACTAGTAGGAGTAGTAGCTGGCTCTGTTTTGTTGGCCCAATCTACTCTGTTCCATAGCTTGAAACAAACAAAAAGACACACCGGAGCTGAGGGAGAAGAGAACTACAGCAGGAAATATAACTACCCGACCCGAGCAAGAGCATACATGGATGGATGTCCCTCTTTTTTTAACCCCTTTTCTTTACCTTTTTGGATCGGATTACTGCCCGAAGCACCATCTTTTCTCAACCGGACTCAACCAACCGACCGAGGGGAAAAGCAAGCCGGATTGCTCGCTTTCAGTGGCCTGGCCTTGCCGCGAGGAAGGGATCTGACACGGCGGAGACCTCCGGCTCCTCGAAGGGCGCCGGGAGGTTGAGATCAATGAGGGCGAGGCTTTTGATCGCGGCCGCGGGGTGGTCGGCGCCCGGCGCGGCCGCGGCGGCGGCGCCTGGGCAGAGCTGGGACCGCTTGTGGCCCCCGAGGGCCTGCCCTGACGCGAACACGCGGAAGCAGCAGGGGCACTCGTGCGGATGCGGCCTCGTGCCCTCCTCGCATTCCGGCAATGGCTGCAGGTGAGTGGACGCAGCAGGAGGAGGCGGCGGCGGGGGCGCGCAGCAGCCGCCCCTGCCGCCGCGGACGTGGCTGGCGCGGTGGCCGCCCAGCGCCTGGTACGATCGGAACACCTTCTTGCACGCCGGGCACTGGAACCGCGTCCGCTTCTGCTCGGCCGCCGGGGGCGCGGCCTCTCCGCCGCCGTCGCTTCCGTCGTCCGAGTCGGCGGCGCGGTAGGAGGTAGGCGCGGGCCAGGAGTCGCGGGAGAGCATCATCAGGGACCACGCGACGTCCTCCTCCGGCGTGGCGGCGTCGGACACGGAGCTCACCGGCTCGGCGTCGCGCGATCCGGCATGCACGCGCTTGGCGTCCGGGGACTGCGAGGGGAACTCCGCCTCGCTCTCGCGATCCGAGAAGTCGGACTCGGCGAGGCGCACCCTCCGCTTGGGCTTGTCGCGGAGCACGTAGGCCTGGATGGCCATCCTGGCGTCGGCGGCGTCGTCGTCCCCGGCCGCGACGGAGGTGGACGCGGAGGAGGCCGACGAGATCTGCGACCTGGCGACCTTGACGGAGTGGGAGCGCATGTGGCCGGCGAGGGCGCGGGGGCTGGCGAAGCGGCGGCAGCAGAGCCTGCATGTGTTCTTGGCCATGGCGAGAGAGGGTCGAGAGCTCCGCTGGGTGGAGACTCGAGATAGCTAAAAATACAAGCTTTTGGAGGAAGGAAAGGAAACGGAGTGTGCGAGAGAGTAGGAGGGCCAGGAGGAGCCGCCTCCGCGGGGGTCGTCTGGGGAGGTTGGAATATCGCGGAACTGCCAAGCTTCCGCCATTTATTCCCTTTTCCTTTTGCCCCCTCCTCTTTTCCGGATAGCTCCCCGTACTCCCGGCTTATTACGCCACCCGTATTTGCTCTGTACAAATCAAATTTTTTTTTGCCGAGTTATTGTACTGAATTAATGGTAGATTGTAAGAAAATGTACTGAATCTAATGTCCTGCTGGCGCAACCAGTCGCGTTGTGGTCCACGGCGCATTGTTTAGCATGGTTGCATTGCACGGGATGGCACTTTTGGTAGCGAGAATCAGGCCATTATTTGCTACCATACCCGAACGATTTTGCATGAGTTGTGCTTGATAACTTTCCATGTGAGATGTACTGCAAACGCGAGAATACCGGGCATTATTACTGCTCTGCATACTTTGGAAGATGTCTATTAGCATCAGCACATGGCTGTCAATTCTTCCTTTTATTGGACTTGCGCAATATGGCCAATGCTTTCCTTGTGAGGCCGCCGGCCCGTATTCCCATCCATCCAATCCAAATCAAGGGTGACGATGCTGCTTCCTTGCTTCCGTCCTCCACCTTGTAGACTTGCTCTCGTGGCGTGCAGGCGATCAGTGAGTTGAGTAGGGTAGATAAAGAGCTGGGAACGGGGTGATGGGGACAAAGAGTAGGTGACAAGGAGGAGAGCAAGCAAAGTGCATGCATTGGCATTGCAAAGGTGGAGTGTGGCTTGGGGCATTGGTGATAAGTGGCAAATTAATCTGCGGCGGGGATCTAAATCCGGATCACTTACACTGCACCACAGCTTTCACAACTTTCCCATTATTCATAATTAAATTATTATTATGATTGCCCCGGAGCCCGAGGTGGTGGGTATACTTGTCCATCTGTCGGGCCGGGCCGGGCTTTGGGCGGGCCTTCCAAAGCCCGTGCAAAAAAACCAGGCCCGAGCCCGATCCGTCCCGGCCATCGGGCCCAAAAATCGGGCCCAAACCCGGCCCATCGCACTAAAAGCCCATCGGGCCTCGAGCCACGGGCCGAGCCTCTTCGTTAAAAGCCAAAAATGACGGGCCCGGCCTGGCCCGACTGTCGGGCTTGAAATCTAGGCCTGAGCCCGGCCCGTGGACATAGTCGGGCTGCGCATGGCCAGGTCTAGTTTGTCGCGATCACTTGGGAAACTATCTGGGAAGCTCTTCTTTGGTCATAGCAGGCTTGGAGGATCCTTTGATCCTGGAAACAATAGCATGTAGAGAAGCTCTTGCTCTGGCGGAAGATCTCAATCTTCAGAACTTGGTGATTGCATCCGATTCTAAACAGGCAATCTCTGATATTGGAAGAAGCAGCATGGGAAAGAACGGATCAGTTGTTCACGAAATCAATCATAGATCAGCTCTTTTTAATTGTCTTTTTAAGTTTGAAGGTCGTGCATCCAATAGGGAAGCACATAGTTTAGCTAAGTTCTCTTTAAGCATAGGGCCGGGGCGCCACGTTTGGCTGGGCCAACCCCATAACCTAGCTTGTATCCCACAATTTGTGGCTTTTGATGAATAAATTTGTTTCACCCCTCAAAAAAAAAAAAAGGTCTAGTGGTGGGAGCCAGAGATCTCTCGGTACGGTTCAGGCGACGATCAGCAGGCAGCACGGTGCATACGCTGTCACTCTATCAGGCTCGCTCGAGAACCATGGCACGTCCATCAAATCAGTGGCCCGGCCGGTAACTCGTGCCCCCACGTTGAAAGCTGGAGCCACTTTTCGCCCTCTCGATCGTATGGAGCATGGATCGAATCTCCCGTCAGTTTCTACCACGGCGGTGCATGTACGTACTTCCCCCCTTGTGTGTGTAAAAAGTTAGAAAATCCAGCATCGTGCGGTGCGGGCGAGAGAGCAGAGCATCTGTGCGGCGCGCGACGGGAGAGAGCGACGCGTCCATTCGTCCGTGCCTGTCAACTAACCGCTTTGGAGATCTCTCTCCTCTTCTCTTCTCTGGGTGGCTATTATTACGGGTCGGTTTAGTAGCACATGATGATTAACCCAACTAAAACACCAGCAGCGCCTATCCATCTAATCTAATATCTACACATCCTCCAAAGTTATGAGGCTACTGCTAACTACCGTCACGATCTACTTCTACTAGTATCATCCGGCCCGGCAGCATTGCCGCTCAAGCCAAGCTAGCGTTGCTGCTTTGCTATACCTGTCGACTATCGTGCCGCGTTGCCACCAGTGCGTTGCATACTGGATGTGGCCGTGTATGGATAATGTCACTACTTATTCCCTCTGTAACCTAATATAAGAGCGTTTCGATCACTAAAATAGTAATATAAACATTTTTTATATTAGTCTACGGAGTGAGTACTTTGCTCCATAATGTGAGACGTTATGAAGGGAGTAGTATTTTGTTTGTATATTGATTCGGATTTCGGCAGCCAAATTACTACTCCCTCTGTAAACTAATGTAAGAGCGTTTAGAATACTAAAATAGTGATCTAAACGCTCTTATATTAGTTTACGGAGGGAGTAGAATACTTGGTAGTACAAGTAGGACTGGTGGTGCGTGCGACTACAAGTCAGGCGGGCGGCTTTGGTCTTGAATACGAGGCAGCTGGGCCTGGGCTAGCTAGGCGAGTGAGATCATACGTGTACATGATAGGCCAGCAGCGTGTTGTTTTCTCCCCTCGCTTCTGCTCGTACTCTAGCGCTAGCGGTGGCCACTGCTTCTTTTTCCTTCCTGTCATTTTCCAGGCGTCCTTCTACCTCTCCGGATACCCATTCGTCACACGAGAATCGTCGTAATCTCGACGAGTGGGTCGTGGCAACTGCACTGCTTTCCCTTTTCTCCTTCTTCTTTTCCAGTTGAAGTGGTAGAAAGAAACATGTGCAAGTGGAAACAGCTAGCTAGCTACCCCAGGTAGCAGCATGCATGCATGCATGGCTAGCTATGAATGGACAATGGGGTGGTGGTGATTTCTGTTGAGACGGGCATCGCTGGAACAGCTGTGCTGCCGTGAAAAGCGACGTAATTCCATGTTTAGGGCGTTGCAACTGTCATCAGGGCATGGGCGGACCCAAACGAATCGCCGAGAATTAAGCTTATCTCAAGGCTCCGTTTCTGAGTAACTTTTTTTACTACATGAAAGTAAATGCACTACTATCTCGTTTACTTTCACGTCCTTTCCCGGCTGCTCCTTGTCAATGTCGATGTCTATCCACGTGTGCGTTTGTGCCCGAACCAGTTTCAGAGCTCGCCTTTTACGAGGCAGGGGGTGTGACGAAGTAAATGCGGCCTCCTTGGGTCCAGCGAAATTGTTCGGATGAGAACGAAGGAAGGATTGCTGGGTGCATCGATATGGATCGGGTCAAGAAAAGGAAATGGTCGCTTTATCACGTCCGTGTCCTTTCCTGGCAGCTTGTCCGCCTCCGCACGCTTCGAAGCGACCGACCGGCCGAGCCAGTCTCGTCGTCACGGCACTCCGCCGGCGCATACGGGCGGCTCCTCGTTTCCCCTCCCGGCCGGCCGGGCATCGCCATCGCGGAACCGTGCATACATCCAAGAAGAAGCAACGACCTGAGAACAGCTTATATGTAGCTGGGGTGGCCGTGTCGATATGGTGTCGCTTCATGGGTCATTGCCCACTGTATCTCGTTCGCTTTCCGGTGCACATTCTGCACATCACCATCGTCGTAGGCCAAAAAAACCAAAGGTAGGAAATACTCACTTCGTTCCTTTTTTTTTTTTGAACAGGAGGTTAAGACCCTCGTCCTCTGCATCAATCGATGTATACGACTTTTTTATTTATTATTCAGCATAGGTCTAACAAAAACATACATCAAGCCACCCAAAGTCGCCACTCACATCTACAAAACTCGATAATGTGGAGTGCTCTCACTCTTCATATCAAAAATCGGTGCCGTCATCGATCCATCCACATAACGTATCGGAACGCACAGCCGGTGCAATAGACATAAAGCACACACGACATGCACATGTTTTAGACGCCACCATCATCATCGAACCGTTGACCCATCTTCAGGAGAGAGATCTGCATCATCCTTACCTGTTCGTCCATCAGTCGACGCCACCACCCCGTACTCGTCCGTCCAGACACGAAGATTCTGAAAGATCTGTCGTGCATAGCACCTGCCGACCAGGCATGACACACCGTAGCACCTGTCGGTCAGGTATGACTTGACATCTCCGCCGAAATCTCCGTGCAAGACGAAGCCGATCCACCTTCCGCGTCTGTCTTCCAGCTCGGCTTCACAAACGATGCTCCCAAGAGAGAAAACGACACCGCAGTACCGCCATCGTCTGATCTGGAAGACCAGATCCTAGGGTTTCCCCCGGAGCAGCACGAGTGGGTCGACATTAGTTACACGGCGATGCCTTCATCAAGGTAACGACGCTGAATGCCGCCATTGCCTGCCATCGGCTCAGTTTTGTTCGTCAACTATGTCTTCCTGACTCGCAGCCGGAACTAGATGGCAGATCTCGAGATCTGATCATCCAGCCTCAGACCGACCACCTCCGACGAAGGAGATGGCCAACACCGCCAGCGGCACCGGCAAGATCTGATCTGATCGGAGGCGCCGCCGACAGCCAACCATGGCCACATCCCCTCCTGATCCGCCCTCCCCACGAAGCCGTCGGAGCAGCGCCGAACCGCCGGGAAAGACGGAAACTGAAGGGAGATCTCACGCCGCTGGTCCCTCCAGATCGCGAGGCTGTAAGCCTAGATCCCCGCCGTCCGCATCACCGGCGGTGCCCCGGCTTAGCCGGCGCACGTCTCTGGGGACGACGAGGTGGAGGAGAGGGGGGAAGGGCGGCAGCTGAGGAGCTCTCGTTGGCCCCCTGATCTCCCTGGAGGGAGCAATCGATGGAGCCCTGGATCATTCGGGCTTCATTAGCTCCGTGTATCGCTGAGTGGATCTAAATATAAGTCTTTGTAAGGATTTCACCATGGACTACATACTGAGCAAAATGAGTGAATCTACACTCTAGAATACATCTATATACATCTGTATGTGATCATCCATATTAGAATCTCTACATAGACTTGCATTTAGGAACGGAGGGAGTACACGGGAGAATCAACCATGTTTCCGCACAACATTGGTGAGCCTTTGCCTTCTTATCCAGTATAAAATATATGTTATACATAGCAAAAATGATACCGCCAAAATCAAATATGAATACAACATTATAATTTTCGGTGACATGCATTAAGATTTTGCACGTCAAATATGTGGTCAAACTTTGTCGAAAAATACAGTGAAGATTAGTAAACCAGGACGAAGGTAGTACTCATCATGTATTAACGATGAAAATCACTAATTATGTATTCAAAAAGATCGCTGATAACGCCCGGATGTTTGGACTGGGAGCTCCCTAGATCGAACGATTCGTTCGCTGTAGGGGTGTGCATCGATCGAACGAACCAATTCGGCATGAGAGGAGCCCCAACCCGACCCCCCCCCCCCCCCCAACACACACACAACACGAACACTCCCATCATCGCTCCCAACCTCTGTTGTGACTTTAAAAAAGCCTCGTATGGCTCGGTTTATACTGTGACTAAAAACATAATTCGAGCTGCGAAGAAAGCCCTGATTTTGCCATGCTATGAAAACAAATTGCCATTAAAAGGGGGAAAATTGAGAACAAAAAAACCTCAGTGATGCAAACCAAAAAAGGCCATTAGTCTTTAACAGGGTAACTTTTGTCATGGTGAAAAATATCTTTGTTTATGCGATGGCACGAAAAGAGAAGTCATGGCAATTTGCATTGTAAGTAATGGCAAACATGTGGACAAAAAATTCCATGAGAAAAAGATGAAAGTGAAATTTGCCATGGCATTAAAAGTAAAAAAAATGGACATGGACCATGAAAATTTAAATTACCATGACAAAAAAGGAAGAACTTGCCATGAAAATATTAAAGCATAATGGACATGTATGTAGAAGTAAATTTGCCATGGCAAATAAATGTGGAAGTTCCATGGCACATAAAAAGTAAAATTTGCCATGTAAATAATAGTTAAATATTTTCCATGTCAATATATGTAATTTAGCCATGGAAATAAATGTAAATTGTGATGGAAATAAAGAGTTAAAATTGCCATGGAAATCAAAAAGTTAAATTTATTTTTTGGAACGTAGCCGCTAGATGCGTCCGGCTTTAAATTAATAAAGCCACCAGGGCAAACGTCATCACACACATAGTTTGATTACAGACCATCCAAATTTAAAACAAGTAGCATCATGCCCATCCAACAGAAATATGAGCTAGGGATAGGAGTCGGACCGAAAACCAAAAGACATAGCGCTTATGTAGCAGGAGGAGGAGGTCCGTCGTCTCGTCGAGTTTGGCTTGTCACCGTCTTGATCTTCTCCATTACTGCTAGCATGTATTGATCATCACGCGCTTTCCCCAACGGCATCCACACCTGAAGAAAAATGTGGCATTTGAAGAGAATGTCAGCTGGATGGTTGGGAACTTGTGTTCGATGGTAATTTTGTTTCGAACGTCCAAAGAGACCATAAAAGCGCCCCAACGCAACGCCACAGGATCCTAGCGTTAGATCCTTTCTGTGCAGAAAGAATGTCTAAGAGTTCCGCCGCGGTTTGTGGATGCCAATTTTTGGAGAAGGTTTCACGCACCGCACTCCACGCAAACCGGGCCAGTACGCATTGGAAAAAGATATGATTGACGTTTTCTCCCAATCTACATACTGAACAAGTGCCATCAGCCGGACCATTACGTTTAGCCACGTTATCAGAGGTGGGTAGCTGATTTCGCACCATTTGCCACATGAAGATCTTGATCTTCAGTGGCAGGCCCGCCTTCCATAGTCCCCTAGCCATGGAAAACACGGGGCCCTCAGACATCTTGGAGTATATGGATTTGACCGTAAATTGCTTAGAGGCTGTAAGTTTCCATGAGATGATGTCTGGCTCGTTGGAGAGATTGATATCCCTCCAGGCCTCCACCAGGTTATCCCAGTTATACGCTTCCTCCTGACTCAAGGGCCGTATAAAAGAGATCGCCGGGGGAATGACTCTAAGGGCGTCAGCAACCATAATGTTGGTGTCGGTGGCAAGGTGATATAGTTCGGGGTGGGATTGCCACAATGGAGCATTCTCCCACCAATGGTCGAGCCAGAAGCGGGTAGATTCCCCGTTCTTAATTGTGAATTGGGCCCCTAAAGCAAAAGCCGGCCGGACATCTTGGATCCCTCTCCAAAACGTCGATCCAAGGGACTGAGCCTCGAAGACATTTCCGTCCGGAAAGTATTTAGCCTTAAGGATTCTGGCCCAGAGCCCCGACTCGTTGTGAGCTAATCTCCACCACCATTTGGTTAAGAGGGCTACGTTCATTAATTTGGAGTTTGTAACCCCAAGCCCCCCAAGCTTTTTTGGACGGCATATTGCCGCCCACTTGACCAGGTGGTATTTCTTTTTGGATCCCGTCCCTTCCCAAAAGAACCGGGATCGAGGGGTGTTGAGTTTGGCATGCACTCCATCCGCCAAGAGGTACATACCCATAGTAAAAATGGGGAGAGAGGATAAGCTCGAGATGGCGAGAATGAGTCTGGCCGCAGATGACATAAATCTTCCTCGCCAAGGGCTGACCCTGTTGGCTACTTTCCCGTAGAGTGGTTCCCACTCGGCGATGGTAAGTCCTCGGGTAGAGATAGGTAACCCCAGATACTTAATCGGGAAGAAACCACGCTTACAGTTGAGTAGGTTTGCCACTCTAGAGCTCGTGGGGTCATCCATCCCTATGGTGATCACTTCGCTCTTGAGGAAATTTATCTTTAGCCCCGACAAAAGCTCGAAAGCAAGAAGAATGAGTTTGACGGAGGCCACACTATTGTCGTTGGGTTCAAAGAGTAGCATCGTATCGTCCGCGTATTGTAGGTGTGAAACTCCGCCCGGTATGAGGTGAGGCACTAAACCGGAGATGTGACCCGCGGCACTAGCACGATTGATCAGCGCGACAAGTGCGTCGGCCACAAAATTGAAGATCAAAGGGGAGCTCGGGTCCCCTTGTCTGAGTCCCCTCTTATTACGAAAGAAACTACCTACTTCACCGTTGATGGTGACCGCCGTGTGGCCGCTAGACACCAGGTGCATAATGCGGTGAACAAAACCTGCCTCAAAACCCTTTTTGAGGAAGACTTCTTGAACAAAATCCCAGTTCACACGGTCATAAGCCTTCTTGAAATCAAGCTTGAGGAAAACTCCCTTAGTTTTATTCCTTTTAAGCTCATGAACAATTTCCAAAAGGGCGATCGGACCCTCAAGAATATTTCTATGTTTAAGGAAGCCCGTTTGGCTATGACTAATTATCCATTGCGCAATTGGAGCGAGGCGCGAGGCGTAAGCTTTATCGCAGATCTTGAAGGGTACATTGATGAGAGTGATAGGCCTGAAAAGTCTGATATTGTCAGCCCCTTTGACCTTGGGGATAAGGCTAATGGCTCCGTAGTTAAGCCGCGAAAGGTCTATCGTACCTAGGGCGAAGCCATTAACAATCGCGTAGAACAAGTGTTTCAAAATGGGCCAAAATCGCTTGAAAAACTCCACAGGCCATCCGTCCGGACCAGGCGCCGTGTCATTCTTCATATCTAGAAGTGCCTTATCGATCTCCTCAGGAAGGAAAGAGAGGGCCAGGCTATCGTTTTCCTCCTGAGAGACCTTTTCCGCCTGATTCCACAGATCCGCGCGCAGGCAAAGAGGTTTATCACTGGCCGTCCCCAAAAGGCCAATGAAAAACTCATAAATGTGGGCCGAGATTTGCTCCTGGGTGAGCAACAGGCCCGAGTCGGACTGTAGGCGAAGGATAGTGCTTTTCCTTTTCCGGCCATTCGCAAAGGCGTGGAAGTAACTGGTATTAGCATCACCCTTTGTCACCCACTTGACGCTGCCCCTACGGCGCCAATATTCCTCCTCCGCCCTCAGCAGAGCAAGAACTTGGTCTTCCAAGGCGTACCTGTGTGTCCATTCGGCCTCCGAAAAGGAACGTAGGTCAGCTTCAAGGTCGAGGCGTGCAATCTCGTCCGTAAGCCGAGCACGCTCTTTCTTGGACACACTGCCCTGGTTGGCCCCCCAGCCACGCAGAAAGGCCCGTAGCTTAGCCGCCGCGGCGGTCCAGAGTTCGGCGGGGGACCTTTGGGCCCCAATCGACGAAACAATATCGTCCCAACGATCACGGACCATAAGCTCAAAACCCTCGCACTCAAACCAAGCAGTTTCGAAGTAGAAACGTTGGCTGCGTCTAATCGACTCCTCCCCTGAGGAGAAGATTAGAGGGATATGGTCTGAACCTATACGCGTTTCTGCCACCAACGAGCATAGGGGGAAAAGGGCTTCCCACTCAGGAGTGAAAAAGACACGGTCAAGGACACTCCGGACCGGATTAGTTTGTTTGTTGGTCCAGGTGAACCTGGCTCCGGTCCGAGCCGCCTCCCTAAGGACAGCCGCAGCGATAGCCTGATTGAACATGGACACCCTTGTCCAGTCAATGTTGTCGTTATTCTTGTCCGCACCCGAGCGAATCAAGTTAAAATCACCCCCTACCACCACAGGTAGATTGAGATTACGTTTAGCGCCCACAATCAAAGATAACTCATGAAGGAAATCGTGGGATCGCTCATGATTGGCCGGACCATAAACACAAACGGTTACCCATGTAAGCCCCGAGCCCTTGTGTTTGGTCGTAACATAAACACAGAACAAACCAACCTCCCAGCCTAACACTTCACATATATCGCGGTTGCACCCCATCAGGATGCCTCCGGAATGGCCCGAAGAAGGCAGCCAGTGCCATTCGAAACGTTGGAGGGGGTCAATAGCAAGGAGATCTCTATGAGAAAAATCGAGTTTGATCGTTTCTTGAAGGGCAATAAAATCTATGCGCTCTTTAGCAATGAATTCTCTAAGTTGGGTGCGGTGACCCACATGGCCGCAACCCCTAATGTTCCAAAAGAGAAACCTCATTTAGATAACCCGATTACGGAGGCGAACACCCCTAGAAGTGATCGCCTTGGCCACTCTCTTCTTGGTCCGTCCCCGCCCCTGCGAGGCCCTCGGAGAAGAAGAAGGCGCACCGGAAGCTGAATTCGGTGCAGCCTCATTGAGCACCACAACATCGCCAGCCCCAACTGGGATATTCTCAGGTACTTCCGACACCGCACACCTGGCTGCTGCCTCAGTTAAAGTGGCCTGCGCCTCTTCCCGAGCCCGAAGTAAAGAAATAAGCTCTCCAGGGAGGTTAGGCACGTATACACCAGCGTCATCCAAAATCGAAGCAAGGTGATCGTCGGAGAAAGCATTAAGAATGCGAAAAGAGGGGGGGGGATTACCAGCGACCTCCATGTTCTTGTCGGCGATGCGAAGCTGTGCGCTTTCCAAGGACGAGAGCTCGCCCAGCTTGGCCTTGGCACGGGCGCTGGGGGCCCGTTGCGCCACCGGGGTCGCCCTCGTACGCTTGGCCTTGCTATTGGTCCCAGCGGCGCCTAAGGCCGCGCCCAGCTCGCCACCGAGCTCCGAAGAATTCCCAGCCCCCGTCGTAGAGGTAGCCTTGGAGGTCGGCTTCCGCCCCGCCGTCTTCTTAGGTTGACGTCCCGCACTGTTGGAGCCCCGTTTAGGGCCCGGAGTGTGATCAGTGTCACCGAGAACCACCATCTCCTGATCTTCAGACAAAGTAGTGTTGGAGGGAGGAGGAAGCTTAGACGATCCGGCCCCAACTTGACATGCCAGAGGTAGAGCCTCAAGGTTGGACCCATATTCATTGAAAGAGGTATCAAGGGACCGAGCAAGCGGAGGCACACTGACAGCGGTGTCATGTGTCGCCGTCCCAATGGTACCCACCTCTGAGGTCAAAGCGCCCAGCTTTTCCCAGGTTTCAGTATTGATTGATGTATCATGCAGACTCTCTTCCAGCTCGTCCGTGGCAACAGGCAGGGGGGAGCGATAGTTGAGGTTGTTCCCCGCGCACGAGCCCCACCAGAGCCGCTCGGGTTTGAGCCGAGGGCGGCAGGCAGCGACGCGCACTGTCCCAAGGACGAGGCCGTGGCCTTTGGGGGGATAGGAGCAGCCACCACCAAGTGTGCACGGTCTCCTCCGCGCTTAGGAAGAACCTCACGTTCCACTTTAATTTGATATTCCTCACTGTTGAACCAGACCTCCACCACCCCGTTGAGTTTCTCTGGCGCACGGCAGGCTATCTTCATCCTGACAGGCCCCAACCTAATCAGGGATAGCTCATCGACCACAATTGGCCGACCCAGCATCCGTAGGCCCTCCTTAATACGGTCCTCACGCCGGCGTTTCTTCAGAATGCCGTATAAACGAACCCACGTCTCAGGCATCTGCATGGGTTGAATCTCTTCGTGCAACATATCCCGCACCCTTGCGGTTATGTCGTGGATGGAAAGAAAAAGCTTGCCACTAGACTTGGCCATGTGTAAAAGATCAGCAGAGGGGAAAACCACAAGAAAATCATCGTCACCAACTTGAGTTACCTGCCAGTCCCAATCGCTCGCCACCATATGCTTCAGTTCTTGCTTGAGGATGCGGAGCGTCAATTTCCCAGGCTCGGCAGAGAGGATTGCAGCATTCTTGATGCGCTCGTCGATGGGGATCTCCAGCGCGTCGTCGTCATCGTATTCCAAGCAGAAGAAGCCCTCGCCAGAGATAGCACTCCCCATGATCTGCAGATGCAATTGCCTCCCCCGCGTCGGACAGTTAGCCGAAGCATGTCCTTCCTCTTTGCAAAGGACGCAAAGAGGTTTGAACTTGCACCTCGACTGGTAGTGGCCGAGCCTCCCGCATTTGAAGCATTCCACCTCGGGCGCCTCCTCCACCGGAATAGGTTCCGCCGCCGTGCCCTTGGAAGCACCAGGAAGACCCTGACCCACCGGATCTGGAGTGGCCCGTGGTTTCGAGGGCATCGGAGCCTCCACGCTTCCCCCAGCGTAGATCTGCCCATCCACCTTCTTCTCCAGCGCCTGCCGGCGCTGGAAGCTCTGTTTCTTGTTCTTCTTGGCCTGTTGTTGGATCCACCATGGGGGAGGGGGACCCCAATCCCCCTCGCGCCCGCCGTGGTCGCGCGACCCGTCGATCCGAGCACGGTCGTCGTGGCCGTCCGAGCGTTCCCGCATCGCTCGTTTCGCCTTGTCACGCAGCTCGGACTCCCTACACCGTTCGCCCGCCGGATCCAGCGCCTCCAAGGGCCGCTTCTCAGCGCGTCGATCACCCATCACCGCCGCCGCGAAGGTTTTGAGAAGGGGAGGAGGAGGGGCGAGAGGAATGAGCGTGCGGGCTGAGTGAGCCAGACGCCGCACCTCGAGTGGAGTGGCTGGAAACCCTAACTGGGGATCCAGGCACCCACGTCGCACCCATAAGTACCCCCTCCCCCTAGCGGGCGCGGGCCCGAGCGAAGTGGGCCGTGGAGGCCCGAGAGGGGGCGGGCAAAAAGGCCCAGACGTAGTGACCCCTAACGCAGGGCAGCAGGGCCGACCAGCCGCAACAGAGAGAACGCCCGTAGTCAAAACGCCCCCCAGGGGGCCAGCAGGATCGGGCCCACCCAAGCCGGCCAGCCCAGGAAGGGCGCCAGGCCCAACCCTAGGCCCAGCATCGTCCGTCGTCTCCGACCTCCCACAGGTCAGCGCCGCCGAGCGTGGTGATGGCGCCGGAGAAGGGCGAGCCGGAGACCGCATCACCGGCCGCTCCTTGGCAGAGGACCCCGGCCTGATCTGCAGCGCACTCACCGTCGTCGGAGCCCGGGCAAGGCCAGCCAACGCAGCACTTTCCCCAACGGATTCCAGATCCGGCGTGCCATGGCACGCGGACCTTTGCCACCAGGGGCAAAGCGCCGCTCCAGACCCCGCTCCGGCCTGTGCGCCGACGCCGCGAACGCCATGAAGTCACGCACCGTAGGGCCCGCCGGAATCTTGCGCGGATCGAAATCCCCCGGCGAGCACTCCAACACCACGGCCGCCGCGTCCTCCTCGTCGGAGTCGTCCCCCGCCAGGGCCCAAAAACGGTTGGAACGAGGAGCGGCGGAGCGCGCAGACGGTTCCGGCGTCCCAGCCTCCGTCCGCAGGGGACCGACGCGGGGGGAGCCACCACCATGGCGCACCACCGTCCAGCCCCCCTGCCCGCGCGGCGACCTCTCAGACCACCTTTCCCCGGCGACCACGACCCCAGACACGCCCGGAGCGGAACCAGACGCTAGCCAGCACACCGGAGCACCGCAGTCCCGAGGCCAACCGCCGGCAGCGGGCGAGGCGACGTCACCCTCGCGCGCAGGCAGCCCCAACGGTGCGATTTCAAACCCCATCAGTCCAGTCCACCCAAGCTCTTACGGTGCGATTTCAAAAAGTTAAATTTATTGGCATGGTATTTTACTATATACACGAAGACACACGATGTGGATTGAAAATTGCCATTATTTAGAACACAAGAAATGTACCATATATTTTTCAGTAGTAATTGCCATGTTTCTTAAAGGAAATGTAACATGGACCCATGAATAAGCAAAAAATTCCATTAAAAAGATGAAAGTGAAATATTCAAAACATGTAAAAGCTCTCTAAAAAAATATTCTCTAGTTTAGAAAATGTTTCTATAATTCAAAAATAAATGGACATTTCAAAAATGTTCGCAGATTTCAAAAGATTAATGTGTTATTTAAAAAAAATGCAAAGTAAAAAATGTTCTTTTTTTTTGCGGGGTAGTAAAAAATGTTCTTAAATTAGAATCAAATCAAGTTGCCAAACCAAATGAAGAACTTGCCAAATATTTGGAAGGTACAATGGCTATAATCCAAACAAGAACAACTTGACAATTTTTTGGTCATGCCCGCACTTTGGTCATGCCGAAAATTTGGTTGGGCAAGTTGGGGCACAAACCAAACACACCCTAAATGTTCTGTACCAATGAAAGATTGTATGATGCATTTAAAAAATGTTCAGACGTTTCAAGCAATATTTCTATGATTTTTTCTTTAAATATTTATCCAGTGTAAAAACAAACTTCGCATAATTCAAAAAATATATGCTTTGTATTATAAAAACTGTTTCAATGTGTATTTAAATAAATGTTTAACACCTATTCAAAGAAATGTTCAAAAAATAAGTATTTAAAAAATGTTAATCATGTAATTCAAAATGTTAAATGTATATGATTGGTGTAAAGTGTGTGTGAGAAAAAGAAGACACCAAAACATATATTTGCAAAAACATTAACCATGTATTTGAAAAATATTAAATGTGTACCAGAAAAGTTCTATTGTATACGATAAAGAGAGAAACCAAGAAATGAGAGAAAAACAAAGAAAACCAAAGAAATAAAATAAGAAAACCGTAGAAAATCCAATGCTAAACTGCTCCTCAATACATCACTTGGTGGGCCTTCTCACATGCAGCGAGCGGGGCTGTCGCAGGAGGCGGGACACATTAGGAATCAAGTACGACGACGTATAACTCTGGTACTGTTTTTGGTGCTACATAATTGGATCTACACAAGTGGTGTGGAGGGCTCACCTACCATGCTCGCCGATGCGTCCCGACACACGAGTTTGTTTTGCTCTCATGTTGTTTTTTCCATTTTAATACAGTGTTCTGTTTAATATTTCATTCTGGCTTTTTTGTTATTTTTCATTTCCATTTCATTTACTTATATTTTATTTTTCGTCATACGGTCTTTTTTCCGTTTCACTAGATGATGCCCCATGCGTTGCCGCATGAACCATGTTCAAACAAATGCATAAATAGGGGTTGCAAAACAAATAAAACTAAGGTAAAACAAATATAAAAGTATTGTTGATTCACAACAAAATCTACGAATATTTGACAGAATGATGTATAAAAGACAAATACATTTGAACTAAACTTAATGTGACATCATCTTTAACAAACATGTGAAGCAAGAACTATTTATTTTTTGTTCCAAGCAACCAAACACATATACCTTCCATGACCATATAATAATTAACACAAAATTTTAACTTGTCTCTGACGTGCATGATTTGATTCCCAAGATAAAATTACATGCACAACTTGAAGAGGTGGCATGGCTTGCATGGACATATTAATGTAAAGTAGTAACTTACGACTATTCATAATCGAGGTGATGTGAAAGCACACATATGGAGAGAAATCTAGTGATGGGCTAGCTATGTAGATATAAAAGATTTGTTCATTTTATGTTTTTTTTTTCAGTTTTAGTACTCCCTCCGTTTCTTGATATAGGGTGTATAGTTTTCTTGCACGAATATTAACGCATGGGCTGGAAGGGGAGATTTTGAGAACAATATATTTTGAGAAGCCTGTTTTTTATTTGACACATGAAACAATATCTTTTGAGAAGCCTGTTTTTTTCTTAGAACGTGGACGTCTTTCTTTGAAGGTAAAATGAAGAATATTTTCTCATACAATCATAAAACCACATATGTACACATTTTTATAATCATTGGTATACATGATAAATTATTGTGGAAAACAAGAACATTTCATTTCAGCATACAAACATTTTCATGAAATCACATGAACACTTTTTTGGTTATACGTGAAATTTTATTTCATGCAACACCTGAACACTTTTTGGTCATATACAAGAACTTTGTTGCAATTTGCAACATGTGAACCTTATTTCACTCAATGTTTATAAAACTAGATATATGAAATTAGTGAAATAAATATATTTTCCATAAAAAATGTACAAAAGAAGAAAATGTACTTGAGAACTGAAAAAACTGTGGCCCATTTAGAAAAACATTGTAGGTGAGCTGGGACTCCTTATCGCAGTGTGCGGTATATAGGGGTTCCCATGCTGCAGAGTTAAGCCCTCGTTACTCCCATATTATGAAAAGGTGAAATCAGAGATAATGGCCACTATTATCTGAGCTAAAATGATGTGAAATCACTAAATTAGGGGATATCTACCGGCTTAGTTCAGGGAGAAGTGGCCGGAAGCAGGGTGGGTGGCAAGTTGGGAGTTCGCGAGGCCGAAGCTACGGGCCATAATGTCAGCGTCGAGTTACATCATCGGTGTTCGACTAGGTAGTAATTTTCATGTTTTTCTTATAATTCCATTAAAATTATTACACAAACGCACAATATCTACTGAAAATTGAAGTTGTCAAGTTCCACATACGACTCAAAGTCATAGTGAACATATACACGACTCATGATGTTGTGCTGACTCAATATCTCAGAGTGATGCTCGCAGGCCTGAGATTTTTGGGGGACCGGGGCGAGACAAAAACTCAGAGCCCTTAATATAGACATCATAAGAATAACAATGAAAATACGTATACATAAAATATTATCAATAACATTTAAATGCATCAAAAACCAGCATGCATATTAAATAATTTATATATGTTATCTTCAAATTTTCTTCTAACATATCTGGGCTTATCAAAGTAGTGGAAGCACCCCTATTTCTTGAAAAATTTATGTATATCTCCGCGCTATGATTGTACCAAGTCATCCACAATTTTCTTCCTTCTCCATTTATCGGTATCCAGATGCACACTTTCTTTTGGATGACATGATAAGACACAATGGTGATTTTATTTTCATCAATTGTTGAATTGTGTCGCTGTGCCAACTACATCCAGGGAATCACAATATGAATATACGATATACTCAGATTGTTGAATCGGTGATGGATGGAGAGTTAAGCGGTATTAAGCCATGTTGGGGAACGTAGCAGAATTCAAAATTTTTCCTACGCTTCACCAAGATCAATCTAAGGAGTCATCTAGCAACGAGCATAATGGAGTGCATCTACATACCTGATGCGGGGTGGAACCCTAGATGGCCGATCTTTCATGAAATGGAGGGGATCCCACGATGGAACACGATGAACACGGGGACGAACAAGGAGAAATCACAAGGGGAAACGCTCAAGAACAAGTCACACATATGCTAGATCCTCGAAACACAAAGAGATACAAGATCCATGATCAACAAGGGACGATACAAATAGCGATAGTCTTCTCCGTGAGGAGGTCTTGGTATCCCGTAGGATCTTCTCCGCAGAGGTCTTGAATCCGTGTGGATCTTCTCCGTGGAGGGGCCGCAGTCACTCACAAGGAGATGAACCACTAGTGGATGAGCAAAGCTCTATCTCAAATGAGCTAAACCTAAACTAACCCCAACTAGGAGGAGGTGGAGGGGTATATATAGTCTAGGTCCACGAAGGGGTAAGTGGGAGAGGGATACATGGGCCTCCGGCCCGATACACTGTGCGCAGACAGGGGCCGGATGTCCAGGCGGGGGCCGGATGTCCGGGCCTTCCCGAGACGTCGGATGTCCGGGCGCTGGGGCCGGATGTCCGGGCTGGCATGGTCCAGCTTCTGTGATGGGCGCCGGATTTCCGGGCTGGCGCCGGATGTCCGGCTCGACGCGAGGCGCCGGATGTCCGGGGGTCGGCCGGATGTCCGGCCGCTGTAGCTCCGCGACGACTCCACTTGAGGCACTTCTTGATCCGCTTCTGTGGGGACTTGTCCTATGCTTCGAGTATCTCCTTGGTCGTCTCCTCGGTTCCTAAGAACATGTAGTGTCTTTGCATTAGGTAGCAACCAAGTCTCGCATGAATGAAAAGGGGAAACATCGAGGAACGGGTTCACCTTGTGTCCACTTGGGGTTTGGGTAGTAGTCGTAGTGTACATGGGGATGAACGAAGGATGCTCCGCATCATCTCCCCTCCCTTGGGAAAGATTCGACCTCGGATCAAAAACCTCATCACCATGGAAACGGTAGTCGTAAACGGACTTGTAGTTGGACGAAGTTGAGGGCATGTCGCAATCCAAGTACTCCAGGGTGTCTCCGGTATGTGGCACATGCAAAATGAGCAAACACAAAGTACACTTGCAAATACAATGGTTAGCGCACACAAAGTGTCCATCATGTAAGAATGAGTCCGTGTGATAAGGTACATGAAGCTTAACAAGATGATATAGTATGAGATGTAAAGCATTCATGTGATCAAATGCATTTGTGGTGCACACAAAGGTGTTGTGAATGTGATCAATGCGACCATTGTGCAAAATGATGTCATAGTGTGATGGTTTATCAAGAGCATGAACATGGCAATGGATGCTCAATATGTGTATGTTATCATGCAATTGATGGAGGACAATATGATCATGATGTATGAATATGCCATCAAGAAAGATCACAACAAATTTGCTAAGGAAATGCACAAGCTCATATATCTTGGATGACATGGGAATACACGATGCTACGAGGCAATCATATTGTGAGTCAATCCATGCATAAGATGCAAATTTGTCATGGGTATGTTTATCCATGGAGCATGGCATGTGAGCACACAATCAACAAATATGAAGGTTTTGGTGCAATGTGCCAAAGGAGTTTTGATATACCAATGCTCGATGTCGTGGAATGAGTGAAGGTCCGAAGGTGCATCCAAAGGGTCCATCTTCAATGTCGGTCCTCCATCCCGTAGATGTATCATGTAGACAACAAGAAGGAAACAACAATGAAAGTATGGCCTATCCAATATGCATATGTGAGGATGGATCACAAAGAAGGAATGCACCTTATGTATGTTCTCGAAGATGTTGTTGTCGCGCAACGTGTATGCCTTAACATGCCCAAGATGCCACGTGATGGCATCGCCTTGTGAATCCTTCAAAATGAAAGGACATGACAAACACTCGGAAAAACAAATGAGGTTAGCCGTAATGCGAAACCTAGCATTCGTGCGGGAAAATACCCAACAAGTGCTTGCATCATTCTTATCATAAGAAAGTACAAGGGTGTGGTGCATGGTATGTAGGCATAAGA
Source organism: Secale cereale (assembly GCA_902687465.1). Taxonomy (NCBI): domain Eukaryota; kingdom Viridiplantae; phylum Streptophyta; class Magnoliopsida; order Poales; family Poaceae; genus Secale; species Secale cereale. Next base: position 769,441,195 of record LR738710.1, read on the forward strand.
TGCGAGAACAACCAAGTGCAATAGGCTCAATAAAGCAAGTATGCATCTCAAGAAGGGTGTCAAAGTCTCCAAGATCAACAAACATAGCATTGTTGCACTCAATACAAGTGATGAGAGATGCAACTAATGGAGACAGGTGACAATGATCAAGATATATCATGTGAGTGGCATGAACATATATGTCATCAACCCAAGAAAGCAAGTAAGAGAGGGACATGGGTGATGCAACATAGCAAGCAAGCATAGTGATCAAGTCAAGCAAGCTAGTAGTGCAAAGATGCAACATACTAGAAGTAATCATGGCAATCATGGCATGTGTGCAAATAGGAGGCATGAATAATGCACATGGCATATCACAAGCATGAAAGCAAGGTATGGGCAAAGTCTCATCATTGTGGTGGCAAGAAGTCCTATGTAAATAGCAATGGAGTATCATGACTCTCCCAACACAAGAATCAACAATAGCATGGGGCACAAAGAAATCATGGTAGTAGCTACAAAGTATCTCCACCAAGCATGCAAATACACATATAAGTAGCATAATGGTGAATCATGTGTAAAGGCAAGCAAGGGTCACAATTGCATGGCAAAGTCATAGCAAGAGGCATAACATGCAAAGTGAACACGATAGTATGGGCATAATGTGATAAGTGGCAAATAGCCCATAGCCGTGTGAGAGCCAAGTAAAAGAGATGCGCGTAGTCGTTGCACAAAAAGAACGGTGGTAGGCACAATCCACGGGATCCCAAATCGTCGTTGCTCTCAAGAGCTCGTTTTGTCAACTCATGGGATTGTGAGGTTGACGAGTTTGCAAAAGTACCTACACAAGACAAAGGCAAAGGAAAAATTGTATGTGCGTGGTATATGTACACATCATCCATCATGATGCGCACGTGCATGTGTTGGTTAGCACAAAATAGCCAATGCTCAAATAAATGAGATGCATGATATAGAAACATGTCATCCATCAGGAGAGGTTTGTTGTTATGTATAGCATAATGGAGACTCAAATTGTGTAATGCATCATGACAAGTAGGTAGAGCATTGTTATTCATGGAATGCATATGGTGCACACAATTATGGGAACTATGCAAAGTATGGAATGCATCAAGATCTCCTAGTATGTATGAGGAAACTATGGGGGTCTCTTCATGAGCATCAATGGAAGCATCACATGGAGAATATTGACAACATCCAAAGCAAAGCATATTTGGAACAATGTGTTCATGGCATGGCATAGTAGATGAATTGCGCAAATTATGTAAAGGGAGCATGGCAATATCATCGCAAGAGAAACACAAGCCAATGACCATCATCTTGTCATCTATGCCACAAGTGCAAATAGGATTTACTTTAATGGGGCATGCATAGCTACTATGTTGAGATTGCAATGATACAACATGGGAGATCTCACTCATAGCATATGACAAGTTCAAAGGATTATCAAACATGATGTGACCAAACGAATTTTCACATGATATCCTATGGAGCATAGCATCACAACTAGGCAACTCAACATGCTCATCATCATATTCATCATAAATAGGTAAGTCAAGACATGATGAAGTCGCACTAGCATGAAGCATGGCAATAGGTGTGTCAACATCATGCAAGCAATCATAGGTAAGATAGTCCACTAGTGGGACACGAGCATCACCTTCACCTCTTTTACCTTTGGAGCGTCGCTCATGTGTTGTAGGTGAGGTGTTCAAGATCCAATCGTGCTCATCTTCATCATGATGGAACCATGTGGGTGGTGCATCTTATTCCACCATGGCCATCGGTTTGTCCATTGGAGGGACAAACTCATCGAGGGTAGGCATGTCCTCTTGTAGGAGACCTAGCACCAAAGAAAACACACTCGGAGTAGAGGTTAAGTCATTAGAAATCATAGTGGCCTCACATGCCCTATCAACTACCTCACTCACTAAGTGGTGTGGCTCACTCACTCCCTCATGGATGCTCTCACTCGTATGGTTGGTGGAGTCACTCAAATGGCTCTCAACCTCACATATGATGTGTGGCATGCTCTCATGTGTGGGGATAGTGGTGATCACTCTCGCTCTCTCAAAATAAATGCTCTCAATCTCACATACGGTGGAGTCACTCATGTCACTCATATGGTGGTGTCTCTCCTCACATGGAAATTGGGGCATCTCATGATATATGGGTGTGGAGAGATGTAGGTGCAAACGTCTCCAAACTCAACTCCTTTCGCCGCCTCATCCATAACGCCTCCAAAGGTGAATGACGTAGGGTGTGGCAAATCATCACTCTCCTCCGAGACCAAAGGAAATGTCTCATGTGCGCTTGCGTAGCTTGACACGGAGTAGTCGTCATATTTGGGCGCCGTCTTCATGTTGTTGAAGATGTTCATGCTCGTCGCCGTAGTCGAAGGGGATGGCCCTTGATCGACCATCTTGTCGCTGTCTTGATGTGGGGAGCTTCCAAAGATGGAAGTGTCGCCCTCGCTCGTAGGTGGCCGCCTTGTAGTTGGAGATGTCGATGTAGGCGAACTCATGGGAAGTAGGCGAAGATGCCGTACGTCTGAAGGCGAAGATGCCTTGATAGCGCTTGGCGAAGATGCCGAAGTGGTGGTTGTAGCCGTAGCTCCGTCTTGGGTATGCTTGTCTCGCGGTCTTCTTATGTTCTCTTGAAGCTTGGGCTTGGCGTGAAGTAGAGCGTCTTCGGACTTGTAGGTATGCGCTTGTCGAGCATCTTCATGATGATGATGCCGTTGTCGTGCTTGAGCTCTTGGTAGATGTCGTTCGTCGTCGTCGTGCACATGATGCTTGGAGGTGACTTGCCCTTCATGACGATGTCGATGGTCGCCATGGCGGTGTGGACGTGGAAGACTTGCACTTGCATCATGTTTGCGCTCCAAAGACTTGCGAATTGAACGTCGCCGCCGAGAGGATGACGAAGGGGAAGAAGACTTGTAATCGACCACCAAGTGTCGGAGCTCTGCCATTTGTTTGTTGAAGGAGTCGCACAAGTCATCAAAGGAAAGCCATTGTCCTTGTCTCGGAGTGTCGTAGTTCGATGGCGATGTTGCCCAAGCACTCTTGCATTTCTCGTTGTAGTCCGATGGTTTTCGCATGGATGTCCTTGTTCGCGCCGTCGATGTCGAAGACCGGAGATGAAATGCCTTGCCTATCCATCACAAGACGCTAGCAAGTATGAGTGGGAGAAAGAAGAACTATACCAAATGTACCTTGACCGATGTTGAAGATGGATCAATGATCACTAAAATGTGGGACAAGGAAATAGCACAATTGGTACCAATTCTTGTCGGTTTCTCACACCTACACAAGTAAAGCTTATGGTGTAGCTCGGTGAGGATAGTGGCACAAAAATTTGATGCAAAATGTTAGCAAGAGTCAATAATGTTGAAAAAGATTCACAAATTCACAAGTGAAACAAGTAGACCAATAGCAATATGGGTGGCACACAGAAACACACACACGGATAGATAGATGGGGTCGTGCAACCAAGGAATGAGCCAAAATGTGGAATCCACGAAAATGCTCTTGTTGCACAACACTAGAGAGACGCTAGCGTTATTGCACAATAGGCGGATACGAACTTGTGCACAACCTACTAAGCAAAAATGCAACGACTTCTATCCCAAGTATGCTATATGTATGGTATTCCGGTGGTATGATCCAAAATGATCGAGTATGACAATCTTAATGTAGTATGATGCTATGGTTCTTGCTTAAAAGCTCTTTGCTTATCTTTTTCTTTGTGCTTAAAAGCTTGTTTGGCCCTTTATCTTTTGAGCTCTTTTCTCATGCAAAACTTCACGAACCAAGATAGCAATTGAGTATATGCGATAACAACCTTGTGTCACAAGAGATGATACCAAGATATGCACCACGGTGATATGGTATGTATGATATGGGAAGTATGATCACTAATGTGCACAAGTCACGTTGCCGGCAATACTCAAATGGCTAGTCTCGATAGGTAGGTGACGCAAAAATGGGCTAGGGGTTAACAATGCAATTGCAAGGGAATATACAATGATGTCGTCGAAGTTACCGTCCGTGTCGATGATGAGAGGTGGTGCTCTTGATGTAGACCCGTTCCTAATTAGCAGAAACACCTTAGGAAACGGAAAAACCACAACTCAAAATCTCAAGGACAAATATCAAATGGTGGTAGCGGCAATGCCGTGGTGGTTGCGGAAGTGGAATGATGGGATATACACGATGTCGGAGTTGAAGTCACGGTCCCTAAGTAGCCGAAACACCTTAGGAGACACAAGCCACAACTCCAACAAGCTCGAACAAAATTGGGTTAAGTTTGGTTGGCTATGTAAAATGGGCAATGGGTATGTGGAAGTGGTGGTGGTGGTTGATGAAGAAGCAATGGTCCCTAAGTAGCCTAAACACCTTAGGAGACTCAAATCACTACTCAAGCAACCACAAATGATATGGTGGACAAAATGGGTTAGGTTGCGGAAGTGTATGGTGGTTATGCGAATGATATGGTCGAAGCCCTAGGCAAAGATGCCAAAATCCACAAAATATGATGGAGTCAAATGATGATGGTGGTATTTTTGTGTTATGGGGGATGTCAAGAGCTTCAAAACGAGCTCAAGAACGTCGAAATCGGAGTTCGGATGAATTAGTTATGCACAAAACGGTGAAACACGGGCGGCTGAATTCCCAGGGGCCGGACATCCGGGGTCGGGTTTGGATTTCCGGGACCTGATGTCCAGAAACTTGCGCGATTTTGCCCTCCAGGAGCCGGATGTCCGGCCCAATGGCCCGGATGTCCGGCCCGAAGATTCCAGATCTGAATCGGGACGAACTTTTCGAATTGGGGGCGGAAATTGATGATTTGGGGCTCAAAATTTGAGAGATTTCGTGGATGGAATGATGGGAGAAGTGGGGGAAAGCTAGATCCACTTGAAACCAAGCAAATCCACGGATCAAAATCAACAAAATCTCATCAAACCAACAGATCACAAAAATTTTTGGGGCTATTTTTGGTGGGGAATTTTCGAAATTGGGGAAGAACACAACAAAAACAAGCTAGAAAACGATGGAGGGGGCTCCAAATTCATGAGAAACCGTGGCTCTTGATACCATATGATGCGGGGTGGAACCCTAGATGGCCGATCTTTCACGAAATGGAGGGGATCCCACGATGGAACACGATGAACACGGGGACGAACAAGGAGAAATCACAAGGGGAAACGCTCAAGAACAAGTCACACATATGCTAGATCCTCGAAACACAAAGAGATACAAGATCCATGATCAACAAGGGACGATACAAGTAGCGATAGTCTTCTCCGTGAGGAGGTCTTGGTATCCCGTAGGATCTTCTCCGCAGAGGTCTTGAATCCGTGTGGATGTTCTCCATGGAGGAGCCGCAGTCACTCACAAGGAGGTGAACCACTAGTGGATGAGCAAAGCTCTATCTCAAATGAGCTAAACCTAAGCTAACCCCAACTAGGAGGAGGTGGAGGGGTATATATAGTCTAGGTCCACGAAGGGGTAAGTGGGAGAGGGATACATGGGCCTCCGGCCCAATACACTGTGCGCAGACAGGGGCCGGATGTCCGGGCCTTCCCGAGACGCCGGATGTCCGGGCGCTGGGGCCGGATGTCCGGGCTGGCATGGTCCAGCTTCTGTGATGGGCGCCGGATTTCCGGGCTGGCACCGGATGTCCGGCTCGACGCGAGGCGCCGGATGTCCGGGGGTCGGCCGGATGTCCGGCCGCTGTAGCTCTGCGACGACTCCACTTGAGGCACTGATGACCCACAACCGTAAGGGATCTATTGCAGCGTTTTCGATAAGTAAGAGTGTCGAACCCAACGAGGAGCAGAAGGTATTGATGAGTGATTCTGAGCAAGGAATAACTGCAAGCACTGAAAGGTAACTTTTTAGGGGTTTTCTTGATATAAGCAACAGGAAAGTAAAAGCGAGCAAAGTAAAAGGCACTGAAGAGTAACAAGTGGCCCAATCCTTTCTGAGCAAAGGAGAGGCCTAGCAACTGAACTTATAAAGGCTAAAGTGTTCTTGAGGACACACGGGAGAGGTAGTCATGTGCTTTCGCCATATTCCGTATCGGTACTATGTGATGTGTTGATAAGTGTTGAGTAGGTGGATCTATGCTAGTACACTCTCTAAACTAAGATGAGTGCACTCTTATGATTAAACACCTTGCAAGCATCCGCAAATACAAGATAGTATTTAAGGCAAAAGCCTAACCATAGCAATATGATCGATGATCCATTGCTCCCTTGTGCAAAAGCGTGCGAACTGGGGTTCAGGTTTCTGTCACTCCGGCAACCCACCGTAAGCATTCTTTGTACACAATGTATTCCCCTAGGTCCTTAATAAGGCGAAGTGTTGAGTGTTCGACTCACACAACACCACTAGGAAAATAACAACACAACTTAAGTATCAAACAACACATATTACTTCAACATCATATGACTACTAACAACAAGACTTCTCCCATGTCCTCAAGAACTAAAGTAACTACTCACAAGACATAAAAGAGATCATGATCAGTGGAGATAGATGGGTGATAAACAATCTGGACATAATGATATTTCTCCAACAAAACTCAATAGCATTCACCACAAAGTAGTAATCAACACCGATAGGGTAGAGAGGATAGATAGTACGGATTACAACACAAGTTGCAAGTGTGAGATGAGATTGGATGAAGATGGAGATGGTGCTGATGTTGGGGATGATGTTGATGATGATCTCGATGATGCCCGTGACGATGGTGATGACGATGGCGATGATCTCCCCTTCCGGGAGGTGATCTCCCTGGCGGAATCTGCCCGTCGGAGATGGCTTTTTCTTCTCTGTAGGTTTCCGCCACGGAGCGGCGGCGGAACTTCGTCAAAACTCTCTTTTTTAGGGTTTTTGGATGACGAGGAGTATATAGGCAAAAGGGGAGAGCCAGGAGTGGGCTAGGGGCTCCAGGCGCCCTCCCCGCGCAGCCAGGGTCGGGGCCGCGCCAGGTGGCCGCCTGGGCACCCTGTGGCCCCCCTCTGGTTGCTCTTTTGTGTATCTTCGTGACCCTTCTGGAAAATACCCTCCGTCGATTTTCAGGTAATTTGGAGGTATTCTTCTTCAGCAACTCAGCGTCCACTTTTCACCGCTGAATCCTGCGTCTGCTGCTTCGGCACCGGAAAGTTGCAAACTGTGTAAAATAGGCCAAAACAACATAAGAACATCATCGTAATGTGAAATATATCAATGAATAAGGATGAATTACGATATAAAATAGTGATGCATTTTGGACGTATCAACGCCCCCAAGCTTAGACCTCGCTTGTCCCCAAGCGAATACTGAGCTCGGTAAACCTGTCCACAAGTTTAGATAGTGAAGTGTCGATAAATAGAATACGGACAAGAAGCATCACAGTTTCTTCACCAAACTCAAATATCCTCAACAGCAATCTTCAACTCATAAAGCCCTTATAAAAGAGTGGTAACACTTATAATCGAAAGTAGGGCTAAGGAAACTCATCAAATCATGGCAAACATGTCCTTTGGTCAAAGAACAACTAATAGCTTTTACTTTTGCTCTTTCTCTTTATGTTTTGATGAGATTAATTGAAGCTTTTGAAAGAACATGTTATTAGGCAAGAAGTGAAAGTGTTAACACAAAGGAAGATGTTTGCTTTAGCTGGGCTTGACAAACAACTTACCTATCAAATGATAATGTCAACAAGGATATGATATGACAAATCTTAATGCAACTTTATATGAATGAATCCTCGTCAACATCAAATGTCTGCTCTCTTTAAGAATAGAAGGAAGTAGGAATAACTGACTCATCCTTAAAACTAAGAAATAGGCCCTGCTCTAGGGAAGTAGGGAAAACTCATGTGCTATCCTTAAATCAAACAGAATGAAAACAAGTTTTGAGAGGTGCATGATTTGTCAACGAATGCTAATAGATAACTCAATTACTTCTCCAGCTGGACAAGTTTCCAGGAACGGCTCCCGTACGGGGACGATCACATCCCCTTAATCTCCTTTGTTTATCGCTGCCAAAAGTTTTCTGATTTCTCATGAACAAAGCGTGAAGGAGGGTTTGTTTGTTGTATTATCTTTTATGAGCCGGGCGCACTCATGCCAGTTCCTTCTCGTATTAGGGTTTTGCAGATTAGACATGCAATCCCGGGGTAAAACTTGTCCAACTTAAAAAGATCATGAATTAACTACTATTTCCTCATGAGCTAAAACAGGGGCACAAAATAGAAGATTTTGAACATTTAAGGATAACACACAAATTCTATACTTTAGGAGGTGGTAGTGGAATACCACGAATAGGAAGGTATGGTGGACTCATATGGAAGGTATTGGTTTAAGGGTATGGATGCACAAGCAGAATTCCGCTTAGTACAGAGTTTAGGCTAGCAGAGGCTTTGAGAGAACAGACAATTGATGATGACTAAGATGCAAAGCAATATAAAGCATAAACACTAAAATAAGCATAACACATCAAGTTGTCTTCCTTGTCAGTGATACGTCCAAAACGTATCTACAATTTCTGCTTGCTCCATGCCACTTTTGGGTGATATTGCTATGATATTCATACACTTCCATACACTTTTGATCATGTTTGGACTAACTTACTAATCCAGTGCACCCCAGTGCCAGTTTCTGTTTTCGGCTGTTTTTGTATTTCAGGTTTTCACGTTACGAGAACTGCCCAGAAAAATCCAGAAAAATTATATAAAAAATCAGCGTTTCGGGAACAACCTTGCGTCCGCAGGACAGCCGGGGGGGGGGGGGGGGGG
>LR738710.1:769455179-769777430 GCA_902687465.1 Secale cereale
GGGGGGGGGCACCAGGGCTCCAGGCGCCCTGGCGGCGCCCCCCCCGGGCCGCGCCGAGGGGGCGCCTGGGCCCCCCGAAGCTCCCCCGATGCCCTCCTTTGGCATATATTTAAAGCGTCCTCCGAAACCCTCAGAACAGGAACTCTTTTCGCGATCCCATCTCTGTTCCGCCGCCGCCGCGGCTTCCAAGATCGGGAGCACCAGGAGAACTCTTCCCGGCACCCTGCCGGAGGGGAGAATCACCACCGGGAGCTTCTCCACCACCATGGACGCCTCCCGGATGACTCGTGAGTAGTCTCCCTTGGACCATGAGTCCATGACCAGTAGCTATGTGATGTTCTCCTCCCGTTCTTGTGCTTCACTAATTAGTCCTCGTGAGCTGCCCTACATGATCGAGGCACCTATGTAATCCTTATGCTGTTGCTATGTTGAGTTTGCTGGGATCCGATGGATTATGAGATTATGTTCAGATTGATCTTGAGTAATATATTTGATCTACCTCTTTTATATTTATGTTCATAAGTAATTCTTGCATGTTCTCCGTTGTTATTTATTGCTTTGGCTGAGTAGTAAGTAGTGACTCCAAGAGGGAACGTTATGCTCGATTGTGGGTTCATGCCCCTCGATGACTAGCTTGAGTGACAGAAACATGAGTCTAGGGGATGTGCTGTTGCCACAAGGGGGGAAAACAACGGTGCTTGTGCCCGCGGGTGCAAGGATTGTTTACTTTACACAAAGTTCTTTTAATGCAGTTGTCTGTTGCATTGAGTTTACACTATGGGTGGGACTCGCAACTTAATACCAGCGAGATGTTCTGGATAGATATCTCAAGGTGGATGATTAGTAGTAGATATTGATGGATTTCGGTCTACTTACTTCGGCGTACCGCCCATGCTTTGAACCTCAACCTTTCTTGCAATGTAGTCAGCATTGGTTTGCGTTCGTGGTCCTGTCAATTGCCCAGCTGTAATTTGTTTACCTCACATAGCTGTTTTATCGTCTTTTGGGAGAGAGACATCACTAGTGAACATCATGAGACTCCGGTCCATATTACCATCATTGATCACATCCACTATTTATTTTTTCGTTATTATTTACTATTGCAAAACACTATCTATCACTACTATCATTGCTTTTAATCCTTTGTGAACTACAAGGCCGGAGGGATTGACAACCTCTCTGTACTCGTTGGGAGCAAAGTTATTTGTATCTGTGTGCAGGTCCACGTTGATTGCTACTAATCTGGCGCTGTAGCAGTTGACACCTACTTGTTGAACCTAGGAGTCTCTGGGGATTCGATCCTTGGCATCTTTGCTAAGGGAAAACACTTCTACAATACTGATTCTTACATCTTCCACTTGGGGTAACCAACGAGGGGTTCGAGGCCCATCAGTCAGCATAACACTTCAAGCATAATAACATAAAGGTTTTGGCTATGTCGCTACTTTAAGAAAATCATGCTTGTTGTTATGACCAAAGCTATGTTTGCCAAGATTAAATAAAGTTTTCAAAGCCATACCTGATATAAGGTCAATACTCCCCATAAGAATCATCATATAAGGTCGATTGTGTGAAGAGAATACCGAGTGCAGCAAAGGAACCAATAGACTTCTCATTAATATTCCATCATAAACGACTCCACACTCATGGATACAATCTCTCCACAGAAGGAGTGATAGACCTGAATGCACACACCTATTTCATAAAATAACCTCCCTAGACATGATACGACTCTACTTGACTCTAAAAGAAAAAAGATAAAGATAAAGATACCAGGCACTCCCCCAAGCTTGGAACAAGCCAAGGGAATGCCATTACCCAAGGAGATTTCACTCCTCATTCTTGTTGACGTTGATCACGTAGTCCTCGGCGAAGCGCTTCCATGGAAGGGGTTCTCCAGTCTCATATGAGAAGTTTGTCTCCTGAATCCTGCATGCAGCACCCATACCCATGCGCATAAACCTTAGTTCATACTCACAGTTCTGGTGATGTAGATCATAAATTTGCCCTTGGAGCTCTTCAATTCTTTCTTCAAATGCGGTGATGCTTTTCCACATCTCCTTCATCTCCTTCAGGAAGTAGGTCTTCAGCTCGTTGATGATGTCAAAGTTAGCTTCAACACCACGCTCGATCATCTTCTTGTACTTGAAGACTTCTTGCTCCACTTCTTCTAGCCCGGCCTGGATGCTCCCCTCCTTGATAGGTCCCTTCAGATCTTCTTGATGGAGGACACCGTCCTCCATCCGAACAACCTGAGGGTGCTTCCTCACCTCAGCGAGGAAAGGGTTGATGACGTTGACGACGAACTTGTCCTTGGGGGAACTTGAAGAAGCCATGGCACCTACGTCCAGCTAAAAGATTCCCTGGCAGAAACAGATCGAAAAGAAAACACACGAAATCGCGAGATACGTTGCCGGAACAATCCGGGCAAATATATAGCAACAATTTATGCACAGAAAGGAAGGTAACAAGCTAAAGTGGGGTCGGAGACGGACTCCTGGGTGCCCAGGCGGCCTCCCGGCGCGGCCAGGAGGTAGGCCACGCCAGGGGGCGCCTGGGCCCCCTGGAGCTTGTCTCCGGCTCCACTTAGGCTTAGAATTTTACTAATTTTGCAATAACTCATAATATGGAACTTTTATGGCGGTTCGCGATGTTTCCTTACCGTAATACATACCTTTTCTTATTCTGCTTCTGCTGGTGTCTGAAACAGGGCTGCAACATGTTCTTCGTGAGTTGTGGTGTATATCATATTCACATCAACATTGGCAGGGTCTCCTGCTATGTAATGCTTAAGTATTTGCCCATTCACAACTTGAGGTTTGGTGCCTTCAAAATTGTTGATCTTGATTGCACCAGACCGATAGACTTCTTCAATATGAAATGGCCCTTCCCACCTGGAAAGTAGTTTGCCTGGAGAAAACCTGAAACGGGATCTAAACAACAAAACTTTATCACCAACATTAAATTCACGTTTCAGAATCCTCTTAACATGCCACTTCTTTACCTTTTCCTTGAACATTTTAGCGCTCTCGTAAGCTTCACTTCTCCACTCATCTAGAGAAGTCAAGTTCATGAGAAGCTTCTCACCAGCTAACTTTGGGTCAGCATTAAGCTCTCTAACAGCCCAGAAAGCTTTATGCTCTAATTCTAATGGCAAATGGCAAGCCTTGCCATAAACCATCTTATAGGGGACATGCCCATGGGGTTTTTGTAAGCAGTTCTATACGCCCACAAAGCATCTCCTAACTTATTTGACCAGTCCTTTCTATTTCTATTTACTGTCTTCTGCAAGATCAACTTGATCTCTCTATTGGTGAGCTCAACTTGCCCACTAGTTTGAGGATGGTACGGTGAAGCAATTCTATGATTGACATCGTACTTGGCTAAAGCTTTTCTAAAAGCTCCATGCGTGAAGTGTGATCCTCCATAAGTCATGAGATACCTAGGTACACCAAACCTAGGGAAAATCACATCTTTGAGCATTTTCAAAGATGTCTTGTGATCAGCACTTTCAGTGGGGATTGCTTCAACCCACTTGGTCACATAATCAACAGCTACTAAAATGTGAGTGTACTTGTGCGAAGAAGGAAAAGGACCCATAAAATCAAAACCCTAGCAATCAAAAGGTTCAATCACTAGTGAGTAATTCATAGGCATCTCATTCCTTCTACTAATGTTACCAACTCTCTGACATTTATCACAGGCTAAAACATATTTTCTATCATCCTTAAAGAGAGTAGGCCAATAAAAACCTGATTGAAGAACCTTATGTGCGGTCCTCTCACCGGCATGATGTCCTCCATAGGGACTATCATGACACTGTCTGAGAATGTCCTTCTGCTCATGTTCCGGTATGCATCTTCTCACGATCCCGTCTGGACCTTCTTTGAAAAGATGTGGGTCATCCCAAAAGTAGTGCCTCAAATCATGAAAGAACTTCTTCCTTTACTGAAATGTTAAACCTGGAGGCAAATACTTTGCAACGATAAAATTAGCATAATCTGCAAACCAAGGATCGGAAAGAGATTGTACTTTTACAACGGCGAGTTGTTCGTCTGGAAAACTGTCGTTGACTGGGATGGGATCATGCGGTATATCTTCCATCCTTGAAAGATTGTCCGCCACCGGATTGTCTTCTCCTTTCCTATCAACAATCTGCAAATCAAATTCTTGAAGAAGGAGTACCCATCTGATAAGCCTTGGCTTGGCATCCTTCTTTGTCATAAGGTACTTAATGGCAGCATGGTCAGTATGAATAATAACTTTGGAATCAACAATATACTGCCTAAACTTATCACAAGCAAACACTACAGCTAAGAATTCCTTCTCAGTAGTAGCATAATTCTTTTGAGCACTATCAAGAGTTTTACTAGCATAATGTATAACATTCAATTTCTTATCAACCCTTTGTCCTAAAACAGCTCCAACAGCAAAATCACTAGCATCACACATAATCTCAAAAGGTAAATTCCAGTCAGGTGGTTGTACTATAGGAGCGGTTATTAAAGCTTCCTTAAGAACTTCAAAAGCCTCCTTACAATCTTCATCAAATACAAAAGGAACGTCCTTCTGGAGAAGATTACTGAGGGGTCTCGAAGTCTTAGAAAAGTCTTTAATAAATCTTCTATAGAAACCAGCATGACCGAGAAAACTGCGAATACCTTTGATGTCCCTTGGATAGGGCATCCTCTCAATTGCTTCGATCTTGGCCTTGTCCATCTCAATTCCCCTTTTGGAAATCTTGTGGCCAAGAACAATTCCTTCGTTAACCATGAAGTGGCACTTCTCCCAGTTGAGTACCAGATTTGTCTCCTCACATCTCTGCAAAACTTTATTAAGGTTGTGGAGACAATGGTCAAAGGAAGTTCCATAGACGGAGAAATCGTCCATGAAGACTTCCACAATCTCCTCACAGAAACCATGAAAGATAGCAGACATACACCTTTGAAAAGTAGCAGGGGCATTACATAAACCAAAAGGCATACGCCTGTAAGCATAAGTACCAAAGGGACAAGTAAAAGTGGTCTTCTCTTGATCAGCAGTGTTAACATGAATTTGAGAGAAGCCAGAATAACCATCGAGGTAACAAAAGTGGGTATTTTTGGATAACCTTTCAAGCATTTGGTCGATGAACGGTAACGGGTAGTGATCCTTCCTGGTTGCCTTGTTCAGCTTCATGTAATCAATACACATTCTACATCCAATAATAATTCTCTGAGGTATTAGTTCATTCTTATCATTAGGAACCACAGTTGTACCTCCTTTCTTAGGAACACAATGTACCGGGCTTACCCACTTACTATCAGCTATAGGGTAGATAATACCTGCGGCTAGAAGCTTGAGAATCTCAGTTCTTACAACATCCATCATCTTCGGGTTCAACCGTCATTGATGATCAACAACTGGTTTAGCATCGGGCTCAAGGTTGATAGTATGTTGACAGATAGATGGACTAATCCCCTTAAGGTCATCAAGGGTATAGCCAATTGCACCTCGGTGTTTACGAAGTACTTCCAATAGTCGCTCTTCTTCATATCCTGAAAGGTTAGAGTTGATAATAACAAGATATACTTTCTTTTCATCTAAATAAGCATACTTGAGCGTATCGGGAAGAGGTTTAAGATCGAACACCGGGTCTTCTTTTGGTTTTGATAAAATTCCCAGAGGTTCAACCGGAAGGTTGTGCTTCAAGATAGCAGGTTGTCTCAAGAATATTTCATCTAGTTCATTTCTTTCCTGCATATGCAAATCATTCTCGTGGTCCTCCATATATTGCTGCAAAGGATCATTAGGGGGAATAGCAATAGAAGCAATACTTTCAATAATTTTATCATCACTAGGTGAATCGGTACCACGAGGCTGCTTAGAGAACTTAGAAAAGTTAAATTCATATGGCTCAACATTGAATTCAACATAAACTTTACCTTTCTTGCAATCTATTATAGCTCCACAAGTTCTGAGAAAAGGTCTACCAAAAATAATAGGACAAAAATTGTCCCTCACTGAACCAAGTACTAGAAAGTCAGTAGGGTATTTTACCTTTCCACATAGGACTTCAACCTCTCTCACAATTCCGATAGGAGAGATAGTTGATCTGTTTGCAAGTTGAATGGTAACATCAACTTCTTCAAGTTCACAAGGTGAAATCTCACCGATGATCTCTTGATAAAGTGAATAGGGGATAGCACTAGCACTCGATCCCAAATCGCATAGCCCATAATAATTGTGATCTCCTATTTTAACAGATACTACTGGAGTACCTGAAATTGGGCCTTTATTCTTGGCTGTGACAAGGTTAGTGGAAACAGCACAAAAATTTACATTGGAATCCAAAACATCATTAGTAACAAGGTCTTTAACAAATGCAACTTGAGGATCGACCTTGATCTGGTCCTCAGGCTCATCAATTCTTCTCTCACTTTTATTTATTATGCCTGTCACAAGAGAGTGCTCCCTTATCCTTGCGGGAAAAGGAGGCTTTTCATATATAACTGCAGGCAAAATAGGGTCAGCAACATGAATATCAACAGGTAACTCTTTGAAAGGTTCATGATGCTGATCTCTCTTCTTTTTAAAAGAATCAACGTGAGAGGCAAAATCCTTACAAAAATCAATCATTAGATGGGAATCAAGACCAATCTTAGAGCAAAAGGTATTGAAGTAATCAGTTTTCACATAGCTATCAATATAATCATGCTCATAATTTATAGCGGGTTCAATACCTTTATCGATTTCCCAATCTTCGGTATTCCTCTGGATCCTTTCAAGTAGATCCCACCTTTCTTCAACGCTCTTCGTCTGAAATACCCCACTGGAGGAGGCATCCAACATCTCCTTATCCTGACGAGAAAGCCTGGCATAAAAATTTGTAAGTATAATTTTCTTAGGGAGCTCATGAATAGGACATTTGAGCATTAGGGACTTCAATCTCCCCCAAGCTTGAGCAATGCTTTCTCCGTCACGAGACCTAAAGTTATAGATATAGTTCCTGTCTCGATGAATTTCATGAAGAGGATAAGACTTGGTATAAAAGAGAGACATAAGCTCTTGCCAATCAAGCAAGTGTGAGTTATCGAGAAGCTTATACCAATCTGAAGCTTTATCTATAAGCGATACGGAGAACAATTTCCTCATGACAAACTCCATTGATACACCTGCAAGCTTAAATAATGAACATAGTTGTGACAGATATAGCAAGTGTTCACCAGGATGTCTGTCTCCTGCATAACGATTAGCCAAAACATAATCGATAATACCAGCTGGTATTTTATAGGGCACAATTTCAGTAGGGGGAGGAGCAACCACCACAGGTGTGGGGCGTCTTCCCACAAGCAACGATCCAATAGCAAGGTTGTCCATAAGAACAAAGAGCAGCAACAGCAAAATAAAAACAGAAATATAAAAACTTCCTTACCGGCTTCACTTACCAATAGCGCTACACTCCCCGGCAACGGCGCCAGAAAACAGTACTTGATGACCCACAACCATAAGGGATCTATTGCAGCATTTTCGATAAGTAAGAGTGTCAAACCCAACGAGGAGCAGAAGGTATTGATGAGTGATTTTGAGCAAGGAATAACTGCAAGCACTGAAAGGTAACTTTTTAGGGGTTTTCTTGATATAAGTAACAGGAAAGTAAAAGCGAGCAAAGTAAAAGGCACTGGAGAGTAACAAGTGGCCCAATCCTTTCTGAGCAAAGGAGAGGCCTAGCAACTGAACTTATAAAGGCTAATGTGTTCTTGAGGACACATGGGAGAGGTAGTCATGTGCTTTCGCCATATTCCGTATCGGTACTATGTGATGTGTTGATAAGTGTTGAGTAGGTGGATCTATGCTAGTACACTCTCTAGACTAAGATGAGTGCACTCTTATGATTAAACACCTTGCAAGCATCCGCAAATACAAGATAGTATTTAAGGCAAAAGCCTAACCATAGCAATACGATCGATGATCCATTGCTCCCTTGTGCAAAAGCGTGCGAACTGGGGTTCAGGTTTCTGTCACTCCGGCAACCCACCGTAAGCATTCTTTGTACACAATGTATTCCCCTAGGTCCTTAATAAGGCGAAGTGTTGAGTGTTCGACTCACACAACACCACTAGGAAAATAACAACACAACTTAAGTATCAAACAACACATATTACTTCAACATCATATGACTACTAACAACAAGACTTCTCCCATGTCCTCAAGAACTAAAGTAACTAATCACAAGACATAAAGGAGATCATGATCAGTGGAGATAGATGGGTGATAAACAATCTGGACATAATGATATTTCTCCAACAAAACTCAATAGCATTCACCACAAAGTAGTAATCAACACCGATAGGGTAGAGAGGATAGATAGTACGGATTACAACACAAGTTGCAATTGTGAGATGAGATTGGATGAAGATGGAGATGGTGCTGATGTTGGGGATGATGTTGATGATGATCTCGATGATGCCCGTGACGATGGTGATGACGATGGCGATGATCTCCCCTTCCGGGAGGTGATCTCCCCGGCGGAATCTGCCCGCCGGAGATGGCTTTTTCTTCTCTGTAGGTTTCCGCCACGGAGCGGCAGCGGAACTCCGTCAAAACTCTATTTTTTAGGGTTTTTGGATGACGAGGAGTATATAGGCAAAAGGGGAGAGCCGGGAGTGGGCCAGGGGCTCCAGGCGCCCTCCCCGCGCGGCCAGGGTGGGGGCCGCGCCAGGTGGTCGCCTGGGCACCCTGTGGCCCCCCTCTGGTTGCTCTTTTGCATATCTTCGTGATCCTTCTGGAAAATACCCTCCGTCGATTTTCAGGTAATTTGGAGGTATTCTTCTTCAGCAACTCAGCGTCCACTTTTCACCGTTGAATCCTGCGTCTGCTGCTTCGACACCGAAAAGTTGCAAACTGTGTAAAATAGGCCAAAACGACATAAGAACATCATCATAATGTGAAATATATCAATGAATAAAGATGAATTACGATATAAAATAGTGATGCATTTTGGACGTATCAGGCACTTCTTGATCCGCTTCTGTGGGGACTTGTCCTATGCTTCGAGCATCTCCTTGGTCGTCTCCTCGGTTCCTAAGCACATGTAGTGTGTTTGCATTAGGTAGCAACCAAGTCTCGCATGAATGAAAAGGGGAAACATCGAGGAACGGGTTCACCTTGTGTCCACTTGGGGTTTGGGTAGTAGTCGTAGTGTACATGGGGATGAACGAAGGATGCTCCGCATCAATACCCTTTGTAGATCACGAGTGGAAGCGTTCGATGGAATGTGGATGAAGTAGTCGTACTCTTCGCGTTCTTCATCACCGATGATCCCAGCGCCGAACGGACGGCACCTCCCCGTTAAACACACGTACGATACATCGACGTCTCCTCCTTCTTGATCCAGCAAGGGGTAGGAGAGGTTGACGGAGATCCAGCAGCACGATGATACGTCCAAAACGTATCTATAATTTCTGCTTGCTCCATGCCACTTTTGGGTGATATTGCTATGATATTCATACACTTCCATACACTTTTGATCATATTTGGACTAACTTACTAATCCAGTGCACCCCAGTGCCAGTTTCTGTTTTCGGCTGTTTTTGTATTTCAGGTTTTCACGTTACGAGAACTGCCAGGAAAAATCCAGAAAAAATATATAAAAAATCAGCGTTCCAGGAGCTACCGTGCGGCCAAAGTACAGCCGGGGGGGACCCACAGGGGCTCCAGGCGGCCTGCCCACGCGCCCCCCCCCCTTGGGCCGCGCCGAGGGGGCGCCTGGGCACCCCTGACCCCCTCTGGTGACCCCCTTTGGCATATATTCAAAGCGTGTCGAGGAAACCCTAACTCCCGACCCCTTTTCTCCAGACGCGATTCCGATCTCCGCCGCCATCTCCATCAAGCTTCGGGGGACCAGAATTCCTGCGCCGGCACCCTGCCGGGACGGGGAAGTGCCCCCGGATTCATCTCCATCGACGTTGCTTCCTCCCTCCATGATGCGGGAGTAGTTCCCCCTCGGGGCTGAGGTTCTTACCAGTAGCTATGTGGTCAATTCCCTCTCCCATGATGTGATCTTCGTTGTGATCATAGGCTATGTTAATCTAGGGTGTTTCCCCTTCCTCTATGTATTGGATTGATGTACTCACTTGTCTTTATCTAGTATAATCCCCGAGACCAAGGTGACAGCGGTCTATTGGACATGGATTAGAAAAGTATTTTCATGAGTGATTTCCTCTCTTGTGTGTTGATTGAAGATTGAGAGTCTCTTGGTGCTTGTCTTTGACTATCCTTTAGATATGTTGTGGTGATTGTGGGACTCTCTTTGGATGGCCGCGGTGACATTGGGAAATCTTTAGATTGAGAACTACGAACTTTGAGGTGTGCTTTTGTAGCCCTACATAATTCTCGTCCTCTCTTGACCACGAAGGAATGACCTCCGAGTGTGTCCCCTTTGCATGTTTTATGGGAAATATCATGTGATTCGATTATGTTAATGTTGTTGGGAGTTGCCACTAGTGAAAGTATGAACCCTAGGCCTTGTTTCCACCATTGCAATACCATTTGTGCTCACGTTTACCACTTGTTTGCTTTCTGCACTTTTTATTACAGATTTATATTACTTTGTTTTGCCATCCATATCACTTGCCATTTAACATCTCTTCGCCGAACTAGTGCACCTATACATCTAACAAGTGTATTAGGTGTGTTGGGGACACAAGAGACTTCTTGTATCTTAGTTGCAGGGTTGCTTGAGAGAGACCATCTTCAACCTCTACTTCCCTGAGTTCGATAAACCTTAGGTCATCCACTTGAGGGAAATTGCTGCTGTCCTACAAACCTCTGCGCTTGGAGGCCCAACATAGTCTACAAGTATAGAAGCGTGTGTAGACATCAGCCGGCACCCTGCCGGGACGGGGAAGTGCCCCCGGATTCATCTCCATCGACGTTGCTTCCTCCCTCCATGATGCGGGAGTAGTTCCTCCTCGGGGCTGAGGTTTCTACCAGTAGCTATGTGGTTATCTCTCTCTCCCATGATGTGATCTTCGTTGTGATCATAGGCTATGTTAATCTAGGGTGATCCCATGATGTTTCCCCTTCCTCTATGTATTGGATTGATGTACTCACTTGTCTTTATCTAGTATAATCCCCGAGACCAAGGTGACAGCGGTCTATTGGACATGGATTAGAAAAATATTTTCATGAGTGATTTCCTCTCTTGTGTGTTGATTGAAGATTGAGAGTCTCTTGGTGCTTGTCTTTGACTATCTTTTAGATATGTTGTGGTGATTGTGGGACTCTCTTTGGATGGCCGCGGTGACATTGGGAAATCCTTAGATTGAGAACTACGAACTTTGAGGTGTGCTTTTGTAGCCCTACATAATTCTCGTCCTCTCTTGACCACGAAGGAATGACCTCCGAGTGTGTCCCCTTTGCATGTTTTATGGGAAATATCATGTGATTCGATTATGTTAATGTTGTTGGGAGTTGCCACTAGTGAAAGTATGAACCCTAGGCCTTGTTTCCACCATTGCAATACCATTTGTGCTCACGTTTACCACTTGTTTGCTTGCTGCACTTTTTATTACAGAATTATATTACTTTGTTTTGCCATCCATATCACTTGCCATTTAACATCTCTTCGCCGAACTAGTGCACCTATACATCTAACAAGTGTATTAGGTGTGTTGGGGACACAAGAGACTTCTTGTATCTTAGTTGCAGGGTTGCTTGAGAGAGACCACCTTCAACCTCTACTTCCCTGAGTTCGATAAACCTTAGGTCATCCACTTGAGGGAAATTGCTACTGTCCTACAAACCTCCGCGCTTGGAGGCCCAACATAGTATACAAGAGTAGAAGCGTGTGTAGACATCAAGCTATTTCTGGCGCCGTTGCCGGGGAGGTGAGCGCTTGAAGGTATATCTTTAGATCTTGCAATTAAATCTTTTTGTTTCTTGTTTTTCTTATTATTTCACTAGTTATGCTTATGGAAAACCTTGTTATTGGATCGTTGCTTGCGGGAGGACACCCCACACCTGTGGTGGTTGCTCCTCCTCCTACTAAAATTGTGCCCTATAAAATACCGGCTGGTATTATCAATTATGTTTTGGCTAATCGTTATGCAGGAGACAGACATCCCGATGAACACTTGCTATATCTGTCACAACTATGTTCATTATTTAAGCTTGCAGGTGTATCGAGGGAGTTTGTCATGAGGAAATTATTTGCCTTGTCACTGAAAGGAAAAGCAATGGAATGGTATAGGCTACTAAATGACTCTCACCTGCTGGAGTGGGAAGAGATCCAGTCTCTCTTTTACTCCAAGTTTTATCCTCTTCGTGAAGTCCATGAGAATAGGAATTATGTTTATAATTTTTATCCTCATGACGGAGAGAGCATAGCTCAAGCTTGGGGGAGACTGAAAACGTTAATGCTAAAATGTCCTAACCATGGGCTCCCCAAAGATATTATTATTACTAACTTCTATGCGAGGCTCTCTCGACAGGATAAATATTTGCTTGATGCTTCCTCTATGGGTTCTTTCACAAACGAAAAGACTGATGCTAAATGGGAACTCCTTGAAAGAATTCAACGCAACACTGAAGATTGGGAGATCGACAAAGGTAAAGAGTCAGGTATAATTTATGAGTATGATTGCATTAAGTCTTTTGTTGAAACTACAAGTTTTAATAAGTTTAGTGCTAAGTTTGGTCTTGATTCTCAACTCCTTGTTGATTTCCTCAAATCTTTTGCTTCACATCTTAATATGCCTAAGGAGGATTGGATCAAGCATCATAAACCTTTTAAAGAGACTTGCGAAGAAAATGAAATTGTTCATGATGATTGCAACATGCATGATCCAATTCCTAAAAATGAAGTTTTATATAAGCATGTTAATTTTTGTGGAGTGGATAGACCTTGTGAAAGGCCTACGATTGAAGAAGAGAAGTATTGTAAGCAACATAAGCATGAAAGAACAATCACTTGGGTCAAAGATTTAAATGAAATTGCTAGAGAATTGTGTGACCTTTATCCTTTTACTTGTGAACTTTGCCGTACAGAGGGTCACTTTAATTTTCAATGCATGAACTTTCAAAACATAATTGTTAACCGGTTGTGTGATGACATGATCACCTCTGATCTTTATGATGAGCTTATGTTATTTTTGATGTGTGAAGAGTTATCAGAAAAGACTTATTGGCTAGATGTTAATGCCATAGGAATAAAAAACACTTTGCAAAATTGCCATCTCTATTGTGTTGTTAATTGCCATGAAAATGATTACATAGGTAAGATTATAAAGGAGGGAACTTTACCAAAGTATAAAAATGTCTCTTATATTTCTGCTAATAAAAAGGAGAGTTTCTCCCAAGTTTCCCCTATTGTTTCTAATGATAAACCAGGATATGTGGAGAAGCTTCATCTCCAACCACTCCCTCCTAAGGTTAAGAAGAAGAAAAAGAAGAGGAGGAGGAAGAGGAGCAAGAAAGAAGAAGAATGGGTATTAACCTGGCCTGAGCATATTCCTCCCATCAACCTTTATCCTAACGGTTGTAAGTTTAAAGAAGAAGGTGAAGTTTATTGCCTTAATTATCATCTTGATGATACGTCTGTAGGTACTATTGAAGATGATTTTGATTATGATATGCATGTTACTTATTGTGATTGGGAAAATGATGATAATGCTACTTATGATCTTGAAAATCTTTTTGTTACCAACTCTGAAAGTGAAGATATGGGAAGCTCTAAGCTTGGGGATGATAGGATTGCAAATCCTATCCCCACTAGTGATGTGATAATTGATAATTCTCTTGCTAGTAAGAATAAAGACAACATGTTTACAAATATAGTTGCTAGCAATGATAATGCTCTTCTCTACCATGATGATGTTATAACTCCAATCTATAGTGATTATAAAGATACCTATGACATAAGGAGAAATTATCCTTATGAAACTTGTCATAATCATGAAGGGAATTACTCCCTTGTTGAACACCACCCTCCTGATATACAACTAATCTATAGTGTTCAAGTTGTTTATGATAGTCCTACTCCCACTATTACCAATAAAAAAAATTATGCTTATGTGGGGAGTGAGAGTACCTTTTTGCATGTGGATCATGGTAACAATGCTTTATGTGATGCTTATATTGTTGAGTTCATCCATGATGCCACTGAAATTTATAATGAGAGGGGAGGCTTGGTTCTAAATATCTTAATAATAAGAAGTTCCCTCTCTTTATGTTGAAGGTTTTGAAGCTGCACTTGTTTTGTCTTCCTATGCTTATTGCTTTGTGCTTCAATGAATTATTCTATTGCAATATTCCTATGCATAGGAAGCATGTTAGGCTTAAATGTGTTTATTATTTGCTTCTTGATGCTCTCTTTTGTTCTTCAATTTTTATTCCTACAAGAGAATCATTAAAGTCTTATGCCTAGCTTAAAGGCATAAAAAAAGCGCTTTTGGGAGGCAGCCCACATGAATAAATTTTTATATTTTGCTTTTGTTGTGTATTGATGTTGTTTACTACAGTAGCATCATCATTGTATCTTTGCTTTTCATATTTGTGCCAAGTATAGCCTCTGATTGCTAGAAAGTTCAAAAGTTGTGAGGTGCTGTCCAGGAAACAGATTCTGTCCTTGGATAGAAAAATTCGTATAAAATCACCAGATCATCTTTTTGGTCTGAATTTTTTCGACAGCATTCTCTATATAATTGTCTTTCGTGCTTCTGTTCTGAGTTTTTTGATTTGAGTTGCAGAAGTATCCCGAACAGATCAATTACTACCTGCTGTTCTGTTTTTCACAGATTCTGTCCTGTTTTGCCTTTCCTTCACTTTGCAAATCAAGAACTTGCTTTTTCTTTGCAAAAACCTTTTGGCAATCTTGAGAAACAGTAGAACTTCAAGAATATCATTATTTACAGCAAGGTATAATTATTTTATTAAGGGTACTAACCTCGCTAATCATATTATGATGAGTTATGTATGAAGGGAGTTTTCAAGTGTGCGAGGGAAGATGATAAAAAGATTCAGGAGTGTCAAGCGCTCAAGCTTGGGGATGCCCCCGTGCACCCCCAAGAAATATTCAAGGAGACTCAAGTGTCTAAGATTGGGGATGCCCCCGTGCATCCCCTTCTCCATCAACATTATCAGTTCGTCTTTCGTTTCGCTATATTTTTATCACTTCATGTGTTATATGCTATGCTTGGAGCGTCTTACTTTTAGTTTTCTTTTTAGTTTTTCATAACGACTCGGAACTCAGAGTTCCTTTATGTGGGAGAGAAACACGCTCCACTTCTACCTAGAACATAACATAGAATTTTCATGTCTATCTATGATGTGTGTGTTCTTTATCTTTTAATAGCTACTATCATGCTCTGCTCTTAATATTCATGCCTATCTTTTCAAAGAGCTTTTGTTTAGTAGGTTGCTTGAACTCTCTTAAATTACCATGCTCACCTTATTAAGAGAGTTTGCTTCCGTTGCACTGGTTAATGTGTCTATGATAAAGATGCTACTTGCATGATGGTGCTTAGTAGTTCAGGTTTTCTTATGGTTAATCTCAAATAGCTGGGGGGTTCCCAATGTGTTATTGGAGTACCAACATGGTTTGTTTGCCTATGATATGGTATGGTTTAGTAATATCTTCCTTCGAGAATTTATTTTGATTGACTTGGCGTATGCTCACGCATATTTAAGAATGTAAAGAAAGTCTGTCAAGCCTTGATGATCTTTTATTTCTGAGTAGCGATATAACTTCCATGCCTGATTCAATATTGCTTTGTCGCTCTGCATGATTATGACCGTCATTGCTCTCTTAGTTGGTCGCTCCCAGTCTTTTGCTAACCTCCACCTGTACTAAGCGAACTAACTTTGCAATATATAGCTCATAGGAAAGTAGCTTAAAAACTATTGTGGTAAAGAATATGTTGCCTATGTATCTTATTTCTTATAAGTTGCTTGCTGAGCGGTAACCATGTTTCTGGGGACGCCATCAACTGTCACACTTTTGTTGAATATCATGTGAGTTGCTATTTATGTTCGTCTTGTCTGAAGTAAGGGTGATTTACCGTGGGTTGTATGAATATGCATATTGTTAGAGAAGAACATTGGGCCGCCAACCAAAGCCATGCATCATGGTGGAAGTTTTAGCTTGGACCTTAATCCTCAATCTCTTATGAGAATATGCTTATGCATTGAAGAGGAGTCCATCATCTATTTTCTATGTTGTCCCGGTATGGATGTCCTCAAGTTGAGATCTATCAAAAACGAGAAATCAAATGCGATTTATCTCCTTGGACCTTTGTACAGGTGGCATAGAGGTACCCCTTTGTGACACTTGGTTGAAACATATGTAATACAATGATAACCCATGGAGATCCGAGCTAATTAGGAAAAGGAGCGAGCACTATTGGTATACGATGCATGAGGCTTGCAACTTATAGGATGTCTTATGCATGACACATATGAAGTACTACTACCATTGACACAATTGCTTCCATGTTTTCAAAATAAAAAAAATCTAGCACATAACCTTTCTTTTACTTTTATGTTGAAGCACCAACTACTGAGAGCATGATTGTCATTCTGAGTGCATTGTCCCAAAGTAGCATTGTCTTTTGCATGATTGTGATATCGTTTATTCTGAAATCATTGTATCTAGTCATCACTT
Organism: Secale cereale; assembly: GCA_902687465.1. Taxonomy (NCBI): domain Eukaryota; kingdom Viridiplantae; phylum Streptophyta; class Magnoliopsida; order Poales; family Poaceae; genus Secale; species Secale cereale. The sequence continues at coordinate 769,471,822 of LR738710.1, forward strand.
AAACCTTGAAGGTGCCCCTGCATTTATGTTTTGCATCACTAAAGGGGGCAAGCTAGATATCACTTTATCATATTTGCACATCATATTCATTGCAAATCTTTTTGATGTTTCAGTTTCATATTGTAAAACTTTCAGTCATTTGTGATTTTCTCATGAGGCAACTTAATTACTTTAGAATCATTGTCTCAGTAAGCTTTTGTCATATGACTATGAAAAAGTCCTATATGGTTAATAGCATGTCACCACAGAAATTATTCTTGTTATCATTTACCTACTCGAGGACGAGCAAGAATTAAGCTTGGGGATGTTGATACGTCCAAAACGTATCTATAATTTCTGCTTGCTCCATGCCACTTTTGGGTGATATTGCTATGATATTCATACACTTCCATACACTTTTGATCATATTTGGACTAACTTACTAATCCAGTGCACCCCAGTGCCAGTTTCCGTTTTCGGCTGTTTTTGTATTTCAGGTTTTCACGTTACGAGAACTGCCAGGAAAAATCCAGAAAAAATATATAAAAAATCAGCGTTCCAGGAGCTACCGTGCGGCCAAAGTACAGCCGGGGGGGACCCACAGGGGCTCCAGGCGGCCTGCCCACGCGCCCCCCCCCCCGGGCCGCGCCGGGGGGGCGCCTGGGCACCCCTGACCCCCTCTGGTGACCCCCTTTGGCATATATTTAAAGCGTGTCGAGGAAAACCTGATTCCCGACCCCTTTTCTCCAGACGCGATTCCGATCTCCGCCGCCATCTCCATCAAGCTTCGGGGGACCAGAATTCCTGCGCCGGCACCCTGCCGGGACGGGGAAGTGCCCCCGGATTCATCTCCATCGACGTTGCTTCCTCCCTCCATGATGCGGGAGTAGTTCCCCCTCGGGGCTGAGGTTCTTACCAGTAGCTATGTGGTCAATTCCCTCTCCCATGATGTGATCTTCGTTGTGATCATAGGCTATGTTAATCTAGGGTGTTTCCCCTTCCTCTATGTATTGGATTGATGTACTCACTTGTCTTTATCTAGTATAATCCCCGAGACCAAGGTGACAGCGCTCTATTGGACATGGATTATAAAAGTATTTTCATGAGTGATTTCCTCTCTTGTGTGTTGATTGAAGATTGAGAGTCTCTTGGTGCTTGTCTTTGACTATCCTTTAGATATGTTGTGGTGATTGTGGGACTCTCTTTGGATGGCCGCGGTGACATTGGGAAATCCTTAGATTGAGAACTACGAACTTTGAGGTGTGCTTTTGTAGCCCTACATAATTCTCGTCCTCTCTTGACCACGAAGGAATGACCTCCGAGTGTGTCCCCTTTGCATGTTTTATGGGAAATATCATGTGATTCGATTATGTTAATGTTGTTGGGAGTTGCCACTAGTGAAAGTATGAACCCTAGGCCTTGTTTCCACCATTGCAATACCATTTGTGCTCACGTTTACCACTTGTTTGCTTGCTGCACTTTTTATTACAGAATTATATTACTTTGTTTTGCCATCCATATCACTTGCCATTTAACATCTCTTCGCCGAACTAGTGCACCTATACATCTAACAAGTGTATTAGGTGTGTTGGGGACACAAGAGACTTCTTGTATCTTAGTTGCAGGGTTGCTTGAGAGAGACCACCTTCAACCTCTACTTCCCTGAGTTCGATAAACCTTAGGTCATCCACTTGAGGGAAATTGCTACTGTCCTACAAACCTCTGCGCTTGGAGGCCCAACATAGTCTACAAGAGTAGAAGCGTGTGTAGACATCACACGACGGCGTGGTGGTGGATGCAACAGGAAATCCCGCAGGGCTTCGCCGGCGCCCTGCGAGAGGAGTAGGAAGTGTGACGGGAGGGGGAAGAGGCGCCAGAGGCTTGGGGTGCGGCTGCCCTCTCCCCCCACTATATATAGGGGCCAGGGGGGGCGCCGGCCCTGGGAGATCAGATCTCCAGGGGGGCGGCGGCCAGGGGGGTAGACTTGCCCCCCAAGGCATAGGGGGCGCCCCCTCCCCCTAGGGTTTCAACCCTAGGCGCATGGAGGGGGGCCCATATGGGTGCGCCAGACCTCCAGGGCTGGACCCCTTCCCCTTGCGGCCTAGGGGACCCACCGGGATGGGTGGCCCCACCCGGTGGACCCCCGGGACCCCTCCGGTGGTCCCGGGACACTCCCGGTGACCCCCGGAGTTCACCCGATGGCCGAAACTTGACTTCCTATATATCATTCTTTACCTCCGGACCATTCCGGAACTCCTCGTGACGTCCGGGATCTCATCCGAGACTCCGAACAACATTCGGGTTTCCATGTGCATGTATCTCTACAACCCTAGCGTCACCGAACCTTAAGTGTGTAGACCCTACGGGTTCGGGAGACACGCAGACATGACCGAGACGACTCTCCGGTCAATAACCAACAGCGGGATCTAGATACCCATGTTGGTTCCCATGTGTTCCTCGATGATATCATCGGATGAACCACTGCGTCAAGGATTCACTCAATCCCGTATGTTATTCCCTTTGTCTATCGGTACGGTACTTGCCCGAGATTCGATCGTCGGTATGCCCGATACCTTGTTCAATCTCGTCATGGCAAGTCTCTTTACTCGTTCTGTAATCCATCATCCCGTGACTAACTCCTTAGTCACCTTGAGCTCATTATGATGATGTCTTACCGAGAGGGCCCAGAGGTACCTCTCCGTCATACGGAGTGACAACATCCCAGTCTCGGTTCGTACCAACTCAAAAGACACTTTCGGAGATACCCGTTGCGTACCTTTATAGCCACCCAGTTACATTGTGACGTTTGGCACACCCAAAGTATTCCTACGGTATCCGGGAGTTGCACAACCTCATGGTCTAAGGAATAAATACTTGACACCGGAAAAGCTTATGCATTACGAACTAAACGATCTCGTGCTAGGCTCATGATTGGGTCTTGTCCATCACATCATTCTCCTAATGATGTGATCCCGTTATCACCGACATCCTATGTCCATGGTCAGGAAACCGTGACCATATGTTGATCAACGAGCTAGTAACTAGAGGCTTACCAGGGACTCATTATGGTCTATATATTCACACATGTATCGCTGTTTCCGTACAATACAATTCAAGCATGAATAATAGACAATTATCATGAACAAGGAAATATATTAATAATACTTTTATTATTGCCTCTAGGGCATATTTCCAACAGTCTCCCACTTGCACTAGAGTCAATAATCTAGTTACATTGTGATGAATCGAACACCCATAGAGTTCTGGTGTTGATCATGTTTTGCCCGTGGAAGAGGTTTAGTCAACGGGTCTGCAACATTCAGATCCGTATGCACTTTACAAATATCTATGTCTCCATATTGAACATAATTCCGGATGGAGTTGAAACGGCACTTGATGTGCTTGGTCTTCTTGTGAAACCTGGGCTCCTTGGTAATGGCAATAGCTCCAGTGTTGTCACAGAAGAGAGTCATCGGGCTTGACGCGCTTGGAATGACTCCTAGGTCGGTGATGAACTCCTTCATCCAGACTCCTTCTTGCGCTGCTTCACTAGCAGCTATGTACTCCGCTTCACATGTAGAATGCGCCACGACGCTCTGCTTGCAACTGCACTAGCTGACTGCTCCACCATTCAAAATATACACGTATCCGGTTTGTGACTTTGAGTCATCCAGATCTGTGACGAAGCTAGCATCGACGTAACCCCTTACGACGAGCTCTTCGTCACCTCCATAAACGAGAAACATATCCTTAGTCCTTTTCAGGTACTTCAGGATGTTCTTGACCGCTGTCCAGTGTTCCATACCGGGATCACTTTGGTACCTCCCTACCAAACTTATGGCAAGGTTCACATCAGGTCTGGTACACAGCATGGCATACATGATAGAACCTATGGCTGAGGCATAGGGAATGACACTCATCTTTTCTCTATCTTCTGTCGTGGTCGGGGACTGAGCCTTGCTCAATCTCATACCTTGCAAAATAGGCAAGAACCCCTTCTTAGACTGATCCATATTGAACTTCTTCAATATTTTGTCAAGGTATGTGCTTTGTGAAAGACCAATGAGGCGTCTTGATCTATCTCTATAGATTTTGATGCCTAATATGCAAGCAGCTTCTCCAAGGTCCTTCATTGAAAAACTCTTATTCAAGTAGGCCTTTATACTTTCCAAGAATTCTATATCATTTCCCATCAGTAATATGTCATCCACATATAATATGAGAAATGCTACAGAGCTCCCACTCACTTTCTTGTAGATACAGGCTTCTCCCCAAGTCTGTATAAAGCCAAACGCTTTGATCACATCATTAAAGTGAATATTCCAACTCCGAGATGCTTGCACCAGCCCGTAGATCGAGCGCTGGAGCTTGCATACCTTGTTAGCATTCTCTGGATCGACAAAACCTTCCGGCTGCATCATATACAACTCTTCCTTAAGGAAGCCATTAAGGAATGCCGTTTTGACGTCCATTTGCCATATCTCATAATCATAGAACGTGGCAATTGCTAACATGATTCGGACGGACTTTAGCATCGCTACGGGAGAGAAAGTCTCGTCGTAATCAATCCCTTGAACTTGTCGATAACCCTTAGCGACAAGCCGAGCCTTATAGATGGTCACATTACCATCCGCGTCTGTCTTCTTCTTAAATATCCATTTATTTTCTATGGCGTGCCTATCATCAGGCAAGTCCACCAAAGTCCATACTTTGTTTTCATACATGGATTCTATCTCGCATTTCATGGCTCCAAGCCATTTATTAGAATCCGGGCCCGCCATCGCTTCTTCATAGTTTGAAGGTTCACCGTTGTCTAACAACATGATTCCCATGACAGGGTTGCCATACCACTCTGGTGCGGAACGTGTCCTTGTGGACCTTCGAAGTTCAGTAGTAACTTGATCTGTATCTTCATGATCATCATCATTGACTTCCTCCCTTTTCGGTGCAGGTACCTCAGGAACAATTTCCTGCACTGCGCTACTTTCCGGTTCAGGAGGGGTGAGTGTCACCTCATCAAGTTCTACTTTCCTCCCACTCACTTCTTTCGAGAGAAACTCTTTCTCCAGAAAGGATCCATTCTTGGCAACAAAGACTTTGCCTTCGGATCTGTGGTAGAAGGTGTACCCAATTGTTGCCTTTGGGTATCCTATGAAGACGCATTTTTCCGATTTGGGTTCGAGCTTCTCAGGCTGAAGTTTCTTGACATAAGCATTGCAACCCCAAACTTTCAGAAATGACAACTTAGGTTTCTTGCCAAACCAAAGTTCATACGGTGTCGTCTCAACGGATTTCGACGGAGCCCTATTTAAAGTGAATGCGGCAGTCTCTAAAGCATAACCCCAAAAAGATAAGGGTAAGTCGGTGAGAGACATCATAGATCACACCATGTCCAACAGAGTACGATTTCGACGTTCGGACACACCGTTACGCTGAGGTGTTCCGGGCGGTGTCAACTGCGAAACAATTCCACAGTTCCTAAGGTGCGTGCCAAATTCATGACTTAAATATTCACCCCCACGATCTGATCGCAAGAATTTTTTTTTCTGTCACGTTGATTCTCAACCTCATTCTGAAATTCCTTGAACTTTTCAAAGGTCTCAGACTTGTGTTTCATTAAGTAGATATACCCATATCTACTCAAGTCATCTGTGAGGGTGAGAACATAACGATAGCCTCCGCGAGCCTCAACACTCATTGGACCGCACACATCGATATGTATGATTTCCAACAAGTTGGTTGCTCGCTCCATTGTTCCGGAGAACGGAGTCTTGGTCATCTTGCACAAGAGGCATGGTTCGCACGTGTCAAATGATTCATAATCAAGAGACTCCAGAAGTCCATCAGCATGAAGCTTCTTGATGGCTTCTCGCCCCTCGTTGGTTACCCCAAGTGGAAGGTTTGAGATGCATTGTAGCGGAAGTTTTCCCTTGGCAAAGATACCAAGGATCGATTTCCCCTGAGACTCCAAGGTTCAACAAGAAGGTGTCAACTGCTAACGGCGCCAGATACTTAGCAATCAACTTGGACCTGCACACATATACAAATAACTTTGCTCCCAACGAGTACAGAGAGGTTGTCAATCCCTCCGGCCTTGTCGTTTACAAAGGATCAAACGCAAGTGATAATAGTGATAGGTATTGCTGCAAATAGTAAGTAAAAGCAGAAAGTAAATAGCGGATGTGATCAGTGATGGTAATATGGACCGGGGTCCCATGATGTTCACTAGTGATGTCTCTCTCCCAAGAGACGATAAAACAGCTATGTGAGGTGAACGAATTACAGCTGGGCAATTGACAGAATTATGTGCGCAAACCAATGCTAACTATGTTGCAAGAAAGGTAGAGGTTCAAAGCATGGGCGGTACGCCAAGGCAAGTAGACCGAAATCCATCTGCATCTACTACTAATCATCCACCTTGAGATATCTATCCAGAACATCTCGCTGGTATTAAGTTGCGAGTCCCACCCATAGTGTAAACTCAAAGCAACAGACAATTGCATTAAAAGAACTTTGCGTAAAGTAAACAATCCTTGCACCCGCGGGCACAAGCACCGTTGTTTTCCCCCTTGTGGCAACAGCACATCCCCTAGACTCATGTTTCTGTCACTCAAGCTAGTCATCGAGGGGCATGAACCCACAATCGAGCATAACGTTCCCTCTTGGAGTCACTACCTACTACTTGGCCAAAGCAATAAATAGCAACGGAGAACATGCAAGAATTACTTACGAACATAAATATAAAAGAGGTAAATCAAATATATTACTCAAACACAATTTGAACATAATCTCACAATCCATCGTATCCCAGCAAACTCATCATAGCAACAGCATAAGGATTACATATGTGCCTCGATCATGTAGGGCAGCTCACGAGGTCTAATTAGTGAAGCACAAGAAGGGGAGGAGAACATCACATAGCTACTGGTCATGGACCCATGGTCCAAGGGAGACTACTCACAACTCATCCGGGAGGCGTCCATGGTGGTGGAGAGGCTCCCGGTGGTGATCCTCCCCTCCGGCAGGGTGCCGGGAAGAGTTCTCCTGGTTCTCCCGATCTTGGAAGCGCGGCGGCGGCGGAACATAGATGAGATCGCGAAAAAGGGTTCCGTCCTCAAGGGTTTTGGGACGCGTGTTAAATATATGCCAAAGGGGGGCATCAGCGGAGGCCTGGGGGGCCCAGGCGCCCCCCCGGCGCGGCCAAGAGGGGGGCCGCGCCACCAGGGCGCCTGGAGCCTTGGTGGCCCCCCTCCGGCCCTACTTCGGCCGTGTGGAAGCTTCCGGAACGCTGATTTTTTATATAATTTTCCGGGATTTTTCTGGCAGTTTACGTGATGGGAAAACCTGAAATACAAAAACAGCAGAAAACAGAAACTGGCACTGGGGTGCACTGAGTTAATAGGTTAGTCCAAATATGATCAAAAGTGTATGGAAGTGTATAAATATCATAGCAATATCACCCAAAAGAGGCATGGAGCAAGCAGAAATTATAGATACGTTTTAGACGTATCAACATCCCCAAGCTTAATTCCTGCTCGTCCTCGAGTAGGTAAATGATAACAAGCATAATTTCTGTGGTGACATGCTATTAACCTTATAGGACTTTTCATATTCATATGACAAAAGCTTACTGAGACAATGAATCTGTAGTAATTAAGTTGCCTTATGAGAAAATCACAAAGAACTGAAAGTTTTACAATATGATACTGAAACATCAAATAGATTTGTAATGAGCATGGTGTGCAAATATGATAAAGTGATATCTCGCTTGCCCCCTTTAGTGAAGCAAAACATAAATGCAGGGGCACCTCCAAGGTTTAAGTGATGACTAGATACAATGATTTCAGAATAAACGATATCATAATCGTGCAAAAGACAATGCTACTTTGGGACAATGCACATTACACTCAGAATGACAATCATGCTCTCAGTAGTTGGTGCTTAAAGAAGGTGGAGACTCTCGAACCGTGGCTTTTGTCGGCAAGGTCGAAAACCCGTAGTCGGAAACAAAGACAAAGCATGTACCAGAGCTCTTGGTTTTTAAAAACAGAGGTAATAATATTTTTTTGGATATGCATGTTTCGTCAACGAATGCTAGCAGACAACTCAATCACTTCTTGAGATGGACAAGTTTCGAGGAACGGCTCCCGAATGAGGACGATCACATCCTCTTAATCTCCTTTGTTTATCACTGTCAAAGTTTTCTGATTTCTCATGAACAAAGCGTGAAGGAGGGTTTGTTTGTTATATTATTTTTGAGCCGGGCGCACTCTTTGCCAGTTCCTTCTCGTATTATGGGTTTGCACATTAGACATGCAATCCCGGGGTGAAGCTTGTCCAACTTAAAAAGATCATGAATTAAGAACTACTTCCTCATGAACTAAAACAGAGGCACAAAATATAAATGCTTTTTTGAATAATTTCGAGATGGTACATGAAAGTCTTTGTTAGGAATATCAGGTAAATACCATGTATAGGAAGGTATGGTGGACTCATATGGCATAACTGGTTTTAAAAGATTTTGGATGCACAAGCAGTCAGTCCGCTTAGTACAGGTGGAGGTTAGCAAAAGACTGGGAGCGACCAACTAAAAGAGCAATGACGGTCATAATCATGCAGAGCGACAAAGCAACATTGAATCAGGCATGGAAGTTATATCGCTACTCAGAAACAAAAGATCATCAAGGCTTGACAGACTTTCTTTACAGTCTTAAATATGCGTGAGCATACGCCAAGTCAATCAAAATAAATTCTTGAAGGAAGATATTACTAAACCATACCACATCATAGGCAAACAAATCATGTTGGTACTCCAATAACACATTGTGAACCCCCTAGCTATTTGAGACTAACCATAAGAAAACATGAATTACTAAGTACCATTATGCACGTAGCATTTTTATCATAGACATATCAACCAATGCAACAGAAGCAAATTCTCTTAATAAGATAAGCATGATAACTAAAGAGAGTTCCAGCAACCAACTAAACAAAAGCTCTTTAAAAAGATAAGCATGAAAACTAAGAGCTGAACATGATAGTAGCTATTGAAAGACAAAGAACACACACAGCAAAGATAGACATGAAAATTCTATGTTATGTTCTAGGTTGAAGTGGAGCGTGTTTCTCTCCCACACAAAGAAAGCTGAGTTCCAACTCGTTATGAAAAGCAAGCAAAGCTAAAAAGGAAACTAAAAGCAAGACGCTCCAAGCATAGCACATAACACATGAAGTGATAAAAATATAGTGGAACGAAGGACGAACTGATAATGTTGATGGAGAAGGGGATGCACGGGGGCATCCCCAAGCTTAGACGCTTGAGTCTCCTTGAATATTTCTTGGGGGTGCACGGGGGCATCCCCAAGCTCGAGAGTTTGACACTCCTGAATCTTTTTATTATCTTCCCTCGCACACTTGAAAACTCCCTTCATACATAACTCATCATAATCTGATTAGCGAGGTTAGTACCCTTAATAAAATAATTGTTCCTTGCTGGAAATAAGGATATTCTTGAAGGTCTACTGTTTCTCAAGATTGCCAAAAGGTTTTTGCAAAGAAAAAGCAAGCTCAAGGTTTGCAAAATGAAGGAAAGGCAAAACAGGACAAAATCTGTGAAAAACAGACCAGCAGGTAGTAAATGATTTTTTCGGGGCACTTCTGCAACTCTAATAAAAAAACTCAAAACAGACGCCCGAAAGACAATTGTATAGAGAACGCTGTCGAAAACATTCAGACCAAAAAGATGATCTGGTGATTTTATACGAATTTTTCTATCCAAGGACATAATCTGTTTCCTGGACAGCACGTCACAACTTTTGAACTTTCTTGCAATCAGAGGCTACACTTGGCACAAAGTTGAAAAGTAAAGATACAATGATGATGCTACTGTAGTAACAACATCAAGACACAACAAAGGCAAAATAAAATTTTATTCATGTGGGCTGCCTCCCAAAAGCGCTTTCTTTTATGCCTTTAAGCTAGGCATAATGCAAAAAGATCAAGTTTTATCAAGAGTGAAAGAATAGCTAGCCCGTATAACGGACTCAAAAGGTAACTTAATCTTCTTTCTAGGGAAGTGTTCCATCCCTTTCTTGAGAGGAAATTGGAATTTTATATTCCCCTCTTTCATGTCAATGATAGCACCAGCGGTGCGTAGAAAAGGACGTCCCAAAATAATTGGACACGAAGGTTCACATTCAATATCCATAATAGTAAAATCAACGGGAACGTAATTGTCATTGACAATGATAAGAACATCGTCGATCCTCCCCAAAGGTTTCTTTATGGAAAAAATCAACGAGACGAACACCAAAAGAACAAGAATCAAAAGGTTTCAATTTAAGCATATCATATATTCTTTTGGGCATAACGGAGGTACTAGCTCCAACATCACATAAAGCATAGCAAGAGAAGTTATTCAACTTAATTTTAATCATAGGATCCCAACCATCTTCTAGCTTTCTAGGTATGGAGGCTTCTACTCTAAGTTTCTCCTCCCTAGCTTTGATGAGAGCATTAGTGATATGCTCTGTGAAGGCAAGGTTAAGCGTGCTAGTGCGGGGATCTCTAGACATCTTGTGAAGGAAATCAATAACTTCGGTAAGAGTGCAATTATCAAAATCAAGGTCACTACTATCAAGTAAAGTGGTAGTGGTGTCCTTTAGGTTCACTTGTTTGGTAGTTTCTATGGTCATAGCATCACCATTAATAGGTCCAATGGGACAAGGAGTGCATTGGGTGCTAAGAGTTTGGATATCCTCAACAACTTGGATAGTAGCAATAGTGTGGTGGGTAGGAAGGTTCTTAATTCTATCTTCTTCCTCCTTTTCTCTAGCCCATCTCTCTTTAAGTTTAGCCAACATCCTAATGTTTTCATTAATTTGCACTTGAATAGCATTCATAGGAGTGACCTTCCTCTCCTCAAGAGGAGAAGTTCTAATTTTAAGCAATTCTACCTCATGGGCTAAATTGTCTACCTTCGAAGAGAGATTATCTAGTTTGTTTAGTTTTTCTTCTACACTCTTATTAAAGGCATTTTGGGTAGTGATGAAATCTTTAAGCATAATCTCTAGTTCAGTAGTGGAGTTCTTGGTGCTTGGATAAGCATTGTTGTTCCCATAAGAATTAGAGGGGAACGGTCTAGGATTGCTACCAAAATTACTCCTATAAGCATTGTTATTAAAATTGTTTCTAGAGATAAAGTTCACGTCTACTTGTTCTTTAGAAATCAAAGAATTTAAAGGAACATCACGAGGATCAATAGAAGATTGCTTCGAAAGTAGAGACATGATCAAGTCAACTTTTTCATTTAGGGAGGAAATCTCCTCGACAGAGTTTACCTTCCTACCTGTTGGAGCGCGTTCGGTGTGCCATTGGGAATAATTGGTCATCATATCATCGAGAAGCTTCGTGGCAGCACCAAGTGTAGTTGACATAAAGGTTCCTCCCGCGGCCGAATCTAACAAGTTCCGCGAGGTAAAGTTCAAGCTTGCATAAAAAGTTTGGATAACCATCCAAGTAGTCAAACCATGAGTAGGGCAGTTCTTGACAAGAGATTTCATACGTTCCCAAGCTTGGGCAACGTGTTCATTATCCAATTGTTTGAAATTCATTATGTTACTCCTTAGTTGGATAATTTTAGCAGGTGGATAGTACTTTCCAATAAAAGCATCTTTGCACTTGTCCCATGAATCTATGCTATTTCTAGGCAAAGATTGAAACCAAATTTTAGCTCCTCCTCTCAAGGAGAAAGGAAAAAACTTAAGCTTAACAATGTTACCATCTATTTCTTGGTACTTTTGCATATCACAGAGTTCAACAAAATTGTTTAAGTGTAAAGCAGCATCATCTCCAGCACCGGAGAATTGATCTTTCATAACTAGATTCAGTAAAGTAGGTTTAATTTCATAAGAAGGTGCTGAAGTGGCAGGTGTAGTGATAGGCGTGCAGATAAAGTCATCGTTGTTATGACTAGTGAAGTCACACAACTTGGTGTTCTCGGTGGAACCCATAGCAGCAAGCAAGCAAGATAACTATTTTTGTGATTTTCGATAAAAGATACTAAAGCAAAACTGAAAGGTAAACTAACAACACTAAAAAGCAAAGGTAAAAGATAGCGTGCAACTCCCCTATCTTGAAGAGTGGAGTCCCCGGCAACGGCGCCAGAAAACTTTGCTTGATGGCTTCTCGCCCCTCGTTGGTTACCCCAAGTGGAAGGTTTGAGATGCAGTGTAGCGGAAGTTTTCCCTTGGCAAAGATACCAAGGATCGATTTCCCCTGAGACTCCAAGGTTCAACAAGAAGGTGTCAACTGCTAACGGCGCCAGATACTTAGCAATCAACTTGGACCTGCACACAGATACAAATAACTTTGCTCCCAACGAGTACAGAGAGGTTGTCAATCCCTCCGGCCTTGTCGTTTACAAAGGATCAAACGCAAGTGATAATAGTGATAGGTAATGCTGCAAATAGTAAGTAAAAGCAGAAAGTAAATAGCGGATGTGATCAGTGATGGTAATATGGACCGGGGTCCCATGATGTTCACTAGTGATGTCTCTCTCCCAAAAGACGATAAAACAGCTATGTGAGGTGAACGAATTACAGCTGGGCAATTGACAGAATTATGTGCGCAAACCAATGCTAACTATGTTGCAAGAAAGGTAGAGGTTCAAAGCATGGGCGGTACGCCAAGGCAAGTAGACCGAAATCCATCTGCATCTACTACTAATCATCCACCTTGAGATATCTATCCAGAACATCTCGCTGGTACTAAGTTGCGAGTCCCACCCATAGTGTAAACTCAAAGCAACAGACAACTGCATTAAAAGAACTTTGCGTAAAGTAAACAATCCTTGCACCCGCGGGCACAAGCACCGTTGTTTTCCCCCTTGTGGCAACAACACATCCCCTAGACTCATGTTTCTGTCACTCAAGCTAGTCATCGAGGGGCATGAACCCACAATCGAGCATAACGTTCCCTCTTGGAGTCACTACCTACTACTTGGCCAAAGCAATAAATAGCAACAGAGAACATGCAAGAATTACTTACGAACATAAATATAAAAGAGGTAAATCAAATATATTACTCAAACACAATCTGAACATAATCTCACAATCCATCGGATCACAGCAAACTCATCATAACAACATCATAAGGATTACATATGTGCCTCGATCATGTAGGGCAGCTCACGAGGTCTAATTAGTGAAGCACAAGAAGGGGAGGAGAACATCACATAGCTACTGGTCATGGACCCATGGTCCAAGGGAGACTACTCACAACTCATCCGGGAGGCGTCCATGGTGGTGGAGAGGCTCCCGGTGGTGATCCTCCCCTCCGGCAGGGTGCCGGGAAGAGTTCACCTGGTGCTCCCGATCTTGGAAGCGCGGCGGCGGCGGAACAGAGATGAGATCGCGAAAAAGGGTTCCGTCCTCGAGGGTTTCGGGACGCGTGTTAAATATATGCCAAAGGGGGGCATCAGCGGAGGCCTGGGGGGCCCAGGCGCCCCCCGGCGCGGCCAGGAGGGGGGCCGCGCCACCAGGGCGCCTGGAGCCCTGGTGGCCCCCCTACGGCCCTACTTCGGCCGTGTGGAAGCTTCCGGAACACTGATTTTTTATATAATTTTTCCGGGATTTTTCTGGCAGTTTACGTGATGGGAAAACCTGAAATACAAAAACAGCAGAAAACAGAAACTGGCACTGGGGTGCACTGAGTTAATAGGTTAGTCCAAATATGATCAAAAGTGTATGGAAGTGTATAAATATCATAGCAATATCACCCAAAAGAGGCATGGAGCAAGCATAAATTATAGATACGTTTTAGACGTATCACTTCTTCATACGTTTGACACCAATATGACCAAGGCGGCAATGCCACAAGTATGTGGGACTATCATTGTCAACTTTACATCTTTTGGCATTCACACTATGAATATGTGTATCATCACGATCGAGATTCATCAAAAATAAACCATTGACCAGCGGGGCACGACCATAAAACATATCTCTCAAATAAATAGAACAACCATTATTCTCGGATTTAAATGAGTAGCCATCTCGCATCAAACGAGATCCAGATACAATGTTCATTCTCAAAGCTGGTACTAAATAACAATTATTAAGGTTTAAAACTAATCCCGAGGGTAGATGTAGAGGCAGCGTGCCGACGGCGATCACATCGACCTTGGAACCATTCCCGACGCGCATCGTCACCTCGTCCTTCGCCAGTCTCCGCTTATTCCACAACTCCTGCTTAGAGTTACAAATATGAGCAACTGCACCGGTATCAAATACCCAGGAGCTACTACGAGCGCTGGTAAGGTACACATCAATAACATGTATATCACATATACCTTTGACGTTGCCGGCCTTCTTGTCCGCTAAGTATTTGGGGCAGTTCTGCTTCCAGAGACCCGTTCCCTTGCAATAAAAGCACTCTGTCTCAGGCTTGGGTCCATACTTTGGCTTCTTCCCGACAACTGGCTTACCGGGCGCGGCAACTCCCTTGCTGTCCTTCTTGAAGTTCTTCTTACCCTTGCCCTTCTTGAACTTAGTGGTTTTATTGACCATCAACACTTGATGCTCTTTCTTGATCTCCACCTCCGCTGATTTCAGCATTGAATACACCTCGGGAATGGACTTCTCCATCCCCTGCATATTGAAGTTCAACACGAAGCTCTTGTAGCTAGGTGGGAGCGACTGGAGGATTCTGTCAACGACCGCTTCGTCCGGGAGATTCATTCCCAACTCAGACAAGCGGTTGTGCAACCCAGAAATCTTGAGGATGTGCTCACTGACAGAACTCTTTTCCTCCATCTTACAGATGTAGAATGCGTTGGAGACATCATATCTCTCAACTCGGGCATGAGCCTGGAAAACCATTTTCAGCTCTTGGAACATCTCATATGCCCCGTGGTGCTCAAAACGCTTTTGGAGCCCTGATTCTAAGCTGTAGAGCATGCCGCACTGAACCAGGCAGTAATCATCACAACGCGACTGCCAAGCGTTCATAACATCTTGGTTTGCCGGGGCGGGAGCGTCACCTAGCGGTGCTTCTAGGACATAAGTTTTCTTGGCAGCTATGAGGATGATCCTCAGGTTACGGACCCAGTCCGTATAGTTTCTACCATCGTCTTTCAGCTTGGATTTCGCTAGGAACGCGTTGAAGTTGAGGGTGACATGAGCGTGGGCCATTTGATCTACAAGACATATTGTAAAGAATTTAGACTAAGTTCATGATAATTAAGTTCATCTTAATCAAATTTTAATGAACTCCCACTCAGATTGACATCTCTCTAGTCATCTAAGTGATACATGATCCGAATCGACTAGCCCGTGTCCGATCATCACGTGAGACGGACTAGTCATCAACGATGAACATCTTCATGTTGATCGTATCTTCTATACGACTCATGTTCGACCTTTCAATCTTCCGTGTTCCGAGGCCATGTCTGTACATGCTAGGCTCGTCAAGTAAACCCAAAGTGTATTGCGTGTGTAAATCTGGCTTACACCCGTTGTATGCGAACGTTAGAGCCTATCACACCCGATCATCACATGGTGCTTCGGAACAACGATCCTTAGCAACGGTGCACAGTTAGGGGGAACACAACTCTTGAAATTTTAGTGAGAGATCATCTTATTTACTACCGTCGTTCTAAGTAAACAAGATGCAAAAAGATGATAAACATCACATGCAATCAATTAAAGTGACATGATATGGCCAATATCATCTTTCTCCTTCGATCTCCATCTTCGGGGCACCATGATCATCTTTGTCACCGGCTCGACACCATGATATCCATCATCATGATATCCATCATCGTGTCTTCATGAAGTCGTCACGCCAACTATTACTTCTACTACTATGGCTAACGTTTAGCAATAAAGTAAAGTAATTACATGGCGTTATTCAGTGACACACAGGTCATACAATAATTAAGACAACTCCTATGTCTCCTGCCGGTTGTCATTATCATCGACATGCAAGTCGTGATTCCCTATTACAAGAACATGATCAATCTCATACATCACATAAATCATTCATCACATCTTCTTGGCCATACCACATCACATAGCACATGCTGCAAGAACAAGTTAGACGACCTCTAATTGTTGTTGCAAGTTTTATGTGGCTTCTATAGGTTTTCTAGCAAGAACGTTTCTTACCTACGCCAAAACCACAACGTGATTTGTCAATTTCTATTTACCCTTCATAAGGACCCTGTTCATCGAATCCGATCCGACTAAAGTGGGAGAGACAGACACCCGCCAGCCACCTTATGCAACTAGTGCATGTCTGTCGGTGGAACCAGTCTCACGTAAGCGTACGTGTAAGGTCGGTCCGGGCTGCTTCATCCCACGATGCCGTCGAATCAAGATTAGACTAGTAACGGCAAGAAAATTGAGCAAACTCAACGCCCACAACTTGTTTGTGTTCTACTCATGCAAGATGCTACACAAAGACCTAGCTCAGATGCCACTGTTGGGGAACGTAGCAGAATTCAAAATTTTTCCTACGCTTCACCAAGATCAATCTAAGGAGTCATCTAGCAATGTGCATAATGGAGTGCATCTACATACCCTTTGTAGATCGCGAGCGGAAGCGTTCGAAGGAACGTGGATGAAGTAGTCGTACTCTTCGCGTTCTTCGTCACCGATGATCCCAGCGCCGAACGGACGGCACCTCCGCGTTCAACACACGTACGGTACAGCGACGTCTCCTCCTTCTTGATCCAGCAAGGGGTAGGAGAGGTTGACAGAGATCCAGCAGCACGACAGCGTGGTGGTGGATGCAACAGGAAATCCTGCAGGGCTTCGCCGGCGCCCTGCGAGAGGAGTCGGAAGTGTGACCGGAGAGGGAAGAGGCGCCAGAGGCTTGGGGTGCGGCTGCCCTCTCCCCCCCACTATATATAGGGGCCAGGGGGGCGCCGGCCCTTGGAGATCAGATCTCCAGGGGGGCGGCGGCCAGGGGGGTAGACTTGCCCCCCAAGGCATAGGGGGTGCCCCCTCCCCCTAGGGTTTCAACCCTAGGCGCATGGAGGGGGGCCCATATGGGTGCGCCAGCCCACCAGGGGCTGGCCCCCTTCCCCTTGCGGCCTAGGGGACCCACCGGGATGGGTGGCCCCACCCGGTGGACCCCCGGGACCCCTCCGGTGGTCCCGGGACACTCCCGGTGACCCCCGGAGTTCACCCGATGGCCGAAACTGGACTTCCTATATATCATTCTTTACCTCCGGACCATTCTGGAACTCCTCGTGACGTCCGGGATCTCATTCGGGACTCCGAACAACATTCGGGTTTCCATGTGCATGTATCTCTACAACCCTAGCGTCACCGAACCTTAAGTGTGTAGACCCTACGGGTTCGGGAGACACGCAGACATGACCGAGACGACTCTCCAGTCAATAACCAACAGCGGGATATGGATACCCATGTTGGTTCCCACGTGTTCCTCGATGATATCATCGGATGAACCACTGCGTCAAGGATTCACTCAATCCCGTATGTTATTCCCTTTGTCTATCAGTACGGTACTTGCCCGAGATTCGATCGTCGGTATGCCCGATACCTTGTTCAATCTCGTCATGGCAAGTCTCTTTACTCGTTCCGTAATCCATCATCCCGTGACTAACTCCTTAGTCACCTTGAGCTCATTATGATGATGTCTTACCGAGAGGGCCCAGAGGTACCTCTCCGTCATACGGAGTGACAACATCCCAGTCTCGGTTCGTACCAACTCAACAGACACTTTCGGAGATACCCGTTGCATACCTTTATAGCCACCCAGTTACGTTGTGACGTTTGGCACACCCAAAGTATTCCTACGGTATCCGGGAGTTGCACAACCTCATGGTCTAAGGAATAAATACTTGACACCGGAAAAACTTATGCATTACGAACTAAACGATCTCGTGCTAGGCTCAGGATTGGGTCTTGTCCATCACATCATTCTCCTAATGATGTGATCCCGTTATCACCGACATCCTATGTCCATGGTCAGGAAACCGTGACCATCTGTTGATCAACGAGCTAGTAACTAGAGGCTTACCAGGGACTCATTATGGTCTATATATTCACACATGTATCGCTGTTTCCGTACAATACAATTCAAGCATGAATAATAGACAATTATCATGAACAAGGAAATATATTAATAATACTTTTATTATTGCCTCTAGGGCATATTTCCAACAAGCCATATGTGTAGAAATCTCTAAAACAGCGCTACACTCTACAATATGTGTATATACATCCGTATGTTGTTCGTATTGAAATCTCTAAAATGGCTTATATTTAGAATCAGAGGGAGCATAAAGTATGCATAGGTGTAAACTGTAAGTGGTATTAATCCATAGGTGTTGTTTGAAAAGACCAAATCTTACTAAATAAAATCATCAAGAATTTCATAACTATTGATGGCTTATTATTAAGGCAATAGGCTAATATCAATAGCAGAGGCACAAGGAAATGCAATGAGTAGGACAAGTTAGTGGAAGGAAGTAATCCATACAACTAAAAGGGAAAGCTTGTAAGGGACATGTTCATTGCAAGGTTTGGCAATATTAACATTTGCAGGCTACACACAAGCATATAGTTTTGGTTTACATATGTTTATGAGCAGGTAGAAAGTTTTCTTTTGTTTTCTTCAGAGCGATCCGTCTTTTTTAGACAAGTTTGTCTAATTATGCTTTCTGTGGTATAGGTCCAAATGCACCACATGCCTTCAAAATTTCCACGGTAGCAACAACCCTTTTGAACAGCGGCCTAGTTAGCGAGAAGCCACTTTTGGACGAGGCTGAAATTTAGTGGGCCAAAACTTAGTTATGAGCACTGTAGTTGGGTGTCATACACGACGGTCAATATCCGTAATGATCGGTGATGGTTTTCGATGGTTCGTCAAGAAGTGTACAGTGGTTAAATTATGACGCGATATACATAACGGATTTCCATTCCGTTACATATAATCTTGCATGATAGTTTTGCATAGGTCTGGCGGATTGAAACTGTTATGTACTAACAAGATTCTTGTAGTTTGAAGATCAGACCGTCATAATGACCCAGATTCTTGATCTAATGGTAAAAATCTTCAAATGCATGAAAAAGCTAGGATTAGTTTCAGTTTTATTGTCCTAAAAATGGCTGATTTCCTCATCCGTGGAATTATAGCGCTCTTACACCAAGGGAGACCGGGCGACAACCCCGATTAGCAATCTTAAATCCTATACTATCGCCGTAAAAAAAATTCCTGAGTTTTTTTTTGCAAGAAAATTTCTGATCTATTCATCTTCTATCATGGCAGTACATCGAACACTAGAAATAACAAAAAATACATCCAGATCTCTAGATCACCTAGCGACGACAACAAGCAGTGAAGCGAGCCGGAGCCGGACAAAGCTTGTTGTAGTAGACAGTCGGGAAGTCGTCGTATTAAGGCCCCATAGTACGAACGCGACAGAACAACAACCGCCGACGGTGAAGAGTAACGTAGATCAAAAGAATCTAACCTGAAAACACATGAACGTAGACGAACTACGATCAGATCTGAGCAAATCCACCAAGAATAGATTCGTCGGAGACACACCTCCACACACCCACCAATGATGCTAGACACACCATTAAAACCGGGGCTAGGCGGGGAGAATCTTATTCCATCTTCAGGGAGCCGCCGTCATCTTGTCTTCCTGAGTAGGACACAAACCCTAACAAAACACGAAGAAACAACTGAAAACAGAGCCTTCCTGTCGGCAAGGGCCGAGATCCACCACGCTGCCATGGCCCTAAGGCCACCGGAGACTAGCCGGACTGACGGCAGCACCGGCGGGAGGCAAGAGAACCCTATACTTTTCTTGGGGAGGAGGCAGCCCACCTGAAATCAAAATAATCTATTACTCCCTCCGTCCGGAAATACTTATCGAAGAAATGGATAAAAATGAATGTATTTAGAACTAAGATATGTCTAAATACATCTATTCCTCCGACAAGTATTTCTGGACGTAGTGAGTACTAAATAATCCTGATATTGATATAAGCACTAAGGGGGACATAAGTGATGCCTGGATGGTGCACCTGATCTTATTTTGTTTAATAGCCGCTGAGAAAAAATTGTTGCTCGATCATACATACACACTTTGCGTCTTTGCCGGGGCAAATTACGTACTAGCTAGCCTATAAAAATTAGCAAATCACTAGCACATACGCGTGCGAAACAATATATGCAAATGCTACACTTGCAAGCTACTGTTAGTTCATCAAAATAATCAAAGAACGTACTATGTACCATCTCAAAGTGTCGGTTCAGGTTCCAGTCACTTCGGTGCTGAGGCTGCCAGCTCTACTCGACGCGGCTCATTCGCAGGCACTCTTCCCGTCACCACCGGCCGACGAGGAGCCAATGCCGACCTGCAACCATGGCGTTGTCTCCCCCGCTGCACTCACGTCCTTGAGATCACTAAGCTTGGCCTTCTTGACGGCTGTGCTGTCCGCCTCGTCCTCGGCGGCCTCGCGGGGAGTAGCAGCGTCGTTAGCGTTGTGGCTGCTCGTCGCGGTCATCTTGTTCTGGTGGCTGGGATTGCTTGGTGCCGCCGCTGGCTGGAAGTACAGCGACGGGGACGCGTCAAGGGGCAGCGAGCTGGTTCCGGCCTCTGCCACCCTCGCGCTGGCCATCAACGGCAATGGATTGGCCGCGATGGTGAGGTCTAGCGCCGGCTCTGGAGCGTCCATCATTGGCCGGAGAGTGAGCTGGTGGCCAGCAGCGGCGACAAGGCCTTCGGCTGTCAGAGATGTGATGTTGGCGTGCTCCCCTGTCCCCGAGGTGAGCCAGTGACACCGCTTGTGGCCTCCGAGCGCTTGACCAGAGGCGAAGAGGCGGTGGCAGACGGAGCACTCGTGCATCTTGGCCTTCTTCTTGAACGGTGCAATGGCCAACGCCGCGACCGGCGGTTCATGGTCGGTGGTCGTGATGGCCATTGACAGGGATGGCATGGCCCCGCTCGTCCCGGCGTTCGTGTCGCCACCGGTGCTGGCATCGGCGTTTGTCCTGGCTTCAACACTGCCGCTTGCATGGATGACATCGACGGCGGCGGCATCACCCTTTTCATCGCTGGGACCGGCGGCCGCTGCGTGGTGGTGAGGTGTTCCACTGACGCTGCTCTCGGGCTTGGCAGCGAAGCAGCCCTTGACCTTCTTGTGGCTGGCACGGTGTCCGCCGAGAGCTTGGTGTGAAGTGAACACCTTCTTGCATGCCTTGCACTCGAACAAGCCACGTGGCAGGGACGAGGTGTATTGCGGTTGCGGTGCTGGCAACGCCAGGGGCAGCATTATCGCTTGATCCGGCGGCGCTACGACGATCGGGAAGTGTTGCGGCTGTTGATGAGGCCTTCTCCCGTGTTCCTTGCTGGCCGGCGCGCGCGGCTCTGGGTCGTCCTGGGCGGCGGCGCTAGCCTGATCGGCCTTGGAGGACGAGAGCATGACGAGGCAATTTGCCAGGTCCTCCTCCTCCTCCTCGCCGGACGGCGCCGTCGACGGCCCGGGCATTGTATCATCGCCTCCGCCAGCGATCGACTTGGCGCGGCGCGAGCGCTTCCCCTTTGACCACCCAGAGGCCAGCGACGCGTCCTCCTCTTCGTCGGCCACGGACGGAGGCGGCGAGCCGTCCGCGTCCTCCTCTTCGCCCGAGGTGCACTTGCCGTGCTCCAGGAAGAGCTCCATCGACGAGAACTCCTTCCCGCAGTTCTTGCACACCTGGCAGCCCCTGGTGAGGCGGTTAGGGTTCGCCCGGAGCGCGTAGACGTGCGTCGTCGCTGCACCTGCCGTGGACGGCCCATCTTCCCCGCCGCGCGCGGACGACACGGGCTCGTCGTCGTCGTCGTCGGCGCCAGGGCCGTCGTCAGTGACGGCGTGGGCCCTCATGTGCCCGCCGAGCGCGCTGCCGCACGTGAACCCCTTGTTGCAGACTCTGCAGAAGTGCTTGTACGCCGCCAGCGGCGGCTGGGGACGAGGCGGCATCTGGCCATGACGCTCAAGAAGATGCAGCCGGTGTTAGGGAAACACGCGGCGTCAACATGTGGCGGAGAGAAATTTAGGGTTCAAAGTATGGCGCTGTGGAAACGCAAACACTTGAGTACCAGGGACGACGGAGATTCACACATGAGTAGAGCTCGCCTATGACGGGGAGATGCAATGCGACCGCGAGCGGTTGTGTCCGTCGTCGGTAACCATGGTCGATCGCGGCAAACTGTTATGAACAAGTTTAGCTAGGTTTATATATAGCTGCCATGGCCAGGGTCCATGTTAGCCGCACAGACAAGGTAGCTCTGGCTAGTGATGACAAGTGTTTGGCTTTCATGGGCGCTGAGGCAGTCCTGTCCGGTGACGGCAGTGTCGGGGGGAGATATTCCGATATTCTCCGTGGTACGTGATCGAAGACCAGCTGGTTCTGGGGGAGGTCAAGCTTGTTTTGAGGAGATCAAAGCGGCAGTTTTGCCCACGATTCGTGCCCATCCGTTGGAGTTGGAGTTGGAGGTTTACTCTCGATCTCCTAAAACCTATATTTGTATTTGAGAAAAAAAAAGAGTTTTTGCAGATTCTCTAAACCAAACTGTACTAAAAAGAAAAAAAATTAGTTCCACTCATTTAAAAACAAGCCTGTCTTCATATTACCCTCTCGCAATTCACCATGATCGGGATTGCTAAATCTCAGCGACATAACGACACTCGATATTATATTTGTGAGATCTTACATAGAGATTTGTCCAAAATTTTCTTTATTTTTTTCTTTCTTCTTTTTTTATATGCAGTGTCACTTGACTGAGACTTGGTTAAGTCCCAATCGACTGAGATCTAGGCACACTCTTTCTCGTCTGTGGTCTTGTGCAGGTGCAATACATCTTGTTTTTCTCTACCGTGAAAATATATCAGAAACACATGAGCTCCTGGGTGCTCCACCTCCTATATGGACAAGTTTTGATATATTTTCACGAAACTTAACATGGGAGTAGCTAGATTGGGTACACATATTTGATATTCCCAAATTTCAGATTTTCCTTGAATTTTACTGACATTTAAAAAAATTAATATTCATATAGGGCGGTGGAGCACCCAGGAGCTCCTCTGAATTTTCCCTGATGAAAACACTATTTCTGTAAGGATCAAAACTCGTCCAAATGAAGCCCACTCATGCAATTAAATAGGCTGCTGATGGGTACCCATAGAGGGCCCATAACGTAATATTTCAGCTTTCCTGTATCGTTATCGCAATCACTGCTTGAATATAAGCGAGAGATATAGCGGACGCACAGGCGCGTCTCCAGCTGGGCCGGCACATTAGCTCAAGGGAGGGATCGAACCAGGGACCTCCTTCCATGTACGAACGAGCCTAGCCAACGGGGCAGATAAGGTTTCTTGGTTTATTATGGCGCGCAAAGCTAATAAAAGGTAATGTAGATCCGAACATTTTGTCAAATTCCAAACGTGAACAGTCTTTTGATAAAAGTGTTTTAAAAAACGAACACTTTTCAAACTTTAAAAGAAAACTAAAAAACTTGAACTTTTTTTTGATATGTGAACAGAGTTTTGATAAAATGAACACTTTTAAAATCTCGATCATTTTATTGAATTTAGGGAACAAAAATTAGAAATTGAGAACAAAGTTTGAACATAAACATTTTTTAAAGCACGAACATTTTTTGAATCTTGAGATTTTTTTTTGAAATGGAGAACAAATTTGGAAGCGCGGATAATTTTTTAAACCATGAACATTTTTTTGAATACTGAGAACAAATTTTGAAACGAAGAACAAATTTGGAAGCACGAACATTTTTTGAATACCGAGAACAAATTTTGAAAGGGCAAACAAATTTGAAAAATCCCAAACAATTTGGAAGCGCGAACATTTTTTGAAAATGTGAACAAAAATTGAAAATCTGGTACATTATATGAATTTTGATTTTTTTTTAATTTTGAGAACATTTATTTGAAAACTGAACATTTTATGGAAACACAAACAAAATTTGAATATATTGATAAAAAAGAGGATAGAAGAAAAAGAAAATTTGGAAATCAAGTACATTTGTTGGAATCCCTGAACATTTTTTCAAACACGAACATATTTTTAAATCATGAACACAATTTTGAAAATAAGAACAAATTTTGAAACATGAACAATTTCTGAATTTGCGAATAAATTTAGAAACCAAGAACAATTTTTGAAATTCTTGGACATTTTTTCAAATACGATCATTTTTTAAAAGTTGTGATTAAAAGTTTTAACACGTGAACATTTTTTGAAAATTGGAACAAATATTTGAAAATGTCTAACAAAAGAAACAGGAAAAAAATATAAATAAAAGAAAAAAGTGAAACGAAAAAGAAATGGAAACAGGAATAGAAAAAAGAAAAAAAGAAACAGAGAGAAAATAAAAAATAAAAAGGGAAAATCGATTGACCGGTCCAGGAACCTTCTAGAAGGTTCCCAAAAACAAAAAAACGCTGGGAAACCTCTAGAAGATTCCTAAAACTGAAATCTTCTACTCCCTCCGTCCCATAATATAAGAACGTTTTTGTCACTACACTAGTGACAAAAACGTTCTTATATTATGGGACAGAGGGAGTATGTACTACCGATGGGCCGGGCCAAATCGCTCGCTCGCTCGCCCTGTCTATGCTATCGCTCGACAGTTTGCCGTACAGAGCGGTAAATAGGTTTTTCCGAGATATATGTCGCTTATAGCGAGATAGAAGGAGCTTTCCTCAGAAGCATCCACAGTAAAGGGCCGGCCCACACTAAAAAGAATTAGAGAAGAAAGAGGGAGAAGCCAGGGAAAGAACGCAGGTCTATTGGATGCTGCGTTGTCCTGCAAGTCGAGCTTGTTTTCCGGTTTATCTTCTTCTTTTTCCTTTTTTTTTCACAGGTTTTTTTTTTCATTGGATTTTTTCCTTTTTCTTTTCTCTGTCTTTCTATGGTTTTCTTTGTTCCTTTCTCGGTTTTCATCAGCTTTTTTTCCTTTCCCTTTTCTCTAAGGTTTTCTATGTTTGTTTCTCATTTTTCATTAGTTTTTTATTTTCTCTCTGTTTTACTGTTTTTATACGCATTTTTTGTATATCTAATAAATTTCTTAATCCACCTTTAATTTAAAAATACAATATTACCATTTTTAGTACACCAACAATTTTTTGATACACATTTTACTTGATTCAAGTGCTTGATTAAAATTTTCCAAGTAGAATATTAAATTTATTTGAATACATGGTCACCATTTTTATACACATTTAACATATTTCATATTCTTTATTAAAACAATTCAAATACAAGTTTAACACATTTGAAATACATGGTCAACATTTTTATATAAACATTTCATATATTTTAAATATTTGGTTAACATTTTCGAAATACTTGTTTATTTTTTTTCTTCAAAATCTTGGGTCAACCTATTTTTTAATCCATGTTCAGTTTTTTCCGCACACATTGTATATTCTTTGTATACATGGAACATTTTTTATATACACGCTATTTTTTCAAATGCCTGGTTTACATATTATTCAACTATTTTGTGTAAATGGTTTTTTGCAGTATATTTACTTATTATATTTGGTAGCATAAATAAAAGTAAAATAAGTAAACAGGAGGAAAAAAACGAGGCTGTGGCCTCCTGCGTGCCTAGGCCGGCCCATCTAGCGCTCGGCTTGACGTGACGTTCCCATTTCTCGCTGGGAGCGAAACATAGGGGTACCCTGATACAATGCTAAATGGACTGGCCATGGCTGAACCCACTAAAAAATATGTTTATGCTTTATTTTATCAGTAACTCCAATAAAAAGGTATGCTTTATGTATAGAGATGATTATATTAATTTGTTTACATTAAGTAAAGCATTCTTTTTACCAGTAAAAAATATCGTTTAGAGTCACATAAACACGGCTCGTTATACGTAATCATATTTTCTTGCTATTTGAATATTCTTATGGATTTCAAAATAAACATTCATGACTATAAAAATAATTAATATAAGAACATATGGTTATGCATTACTAAAGAAAGTTTTCATATATATGAAAATAATGTACACTATTTAACAAAATTTTTCATATAATAATAATGAAAAAATGATCAGAAGTAAGGTAAAGTAACATATAAATAAGGGAACAAAAAATGAAGTAAAAGAAAATGCTTACGATTATTTGGGCGATCCAAATTCACCTGAAATTGAAATTGAACTAACTTAAATTTCCAGAAGATTTGAAATTGTTACCATGGCCGGATCGTGAACTAAACTAAGTTCAAGTTTGAATTTGGCATATTCCAAACCATTCAGCCAATCACTTGGACCTAGAATCCAAATCAGATGAATATTTTTGTAAATTGATTCATATGATTGAAGGAAATATGCCCTAGAGGCAATAAAAAGTTGTTATTTAATATTTTCTTATATCATGATAAATGTTTATTATTCATGCTAGAACAGTATTAATCGTAAACTTGATACATGTGTGGATACATAGACAAAACACCGTGCCCCTAGTAAGCCTCTACTAGACTAGCTCGTTAATCCAAGATGGTTACGTTTTCTAACCATAGACATGTGTTGTCATTTGATGAATGGGATCACATCATTAGGAGAATGATGTGATGGACAAGACCCATCCGTTAGCTTAGCATATTGATCATTTAGTTTTATTGCTATTGCTTTCTTCATGTCAAATACGTGTTCCTCCGACTATGAGATTATGCAACTCCCGGATACCTGAGGGATGCCTTGTGTGCTATCAAACGTCACAACGTAACTGGGTGATTATAAAGATGCTCTACATGTATCTCCGAAGGTGTTTGTTGGGTTGGCATAGATCAAGATTATGATTTGTCACTCCGAGTATTGAAGAGATATCTCTGGGCCCTCTCGATAATGCACATCATAAGAAGCCTTGCAAGCAATGTGACTAATGAGTTAGTTGCGGGATGATGCATTACAGAACGAGTAAAGAGACTTGTCGATAACGAGACTGAACTAGGTATGAAGATAACTACGATCAAATCTCGGGCAAGTAACATACCGATGACAAAGGGAATAACGTATGTTGTAATAACGGTTCGACCGATAAAGATCTTCATAGAATATGTAGGAACCAATATGAGCATCCAGGTTCCGCTATTGGTTATTGGTCAGAGAAGTGTCTCGGTCATGTCTACATAGTTCTTGAACCCGTAGGGTCCGCACGCTTAACGTTCAATGACGATATTGTATTATATGAGTTATGTGATTGGGTGACCGAATGTTGTTCGGAGTCCTGGATGAGATCACGTACATGATGAGGAGTCTCAAAATGGTCGAATGGTAAAGATTGATATATATGACGATGGTATTCGGACACCGGAAGTGTTTTGGGATGCACCAGGTACTTATCGGGTCACCGGAAGGGGTTCCGAGCATCCCCGGCAAAAGATATGGGCCTTATGGGCTGAGAGGGGAAACACACCAGCCACAAAGGGGCTGGTGCACCCCCCATATGTGTTGGTCAATTTGGAGAAGGAAAGGGAAATGTGGAAAAGGAAAAAGGGAATAGGATTTCCCCTTCCCCCTCTCCCCTTCCTAATCCGAATAGGAATAGGAGAGAGGACCCCAAGTAGGATTCCTCCTACTTGGGGCGCGCCCCTTGGATGCCTCTCCTCCCCTCCAACCTATATATACATGGGGAGGGGGCGCCTAGAACACACAACAACAACTATTGTTAGACGTGTGCGGCGCCTCCCTCCATAGTTTACGCTCCCGGTCATATTCTCGTAGTGCTTAGGCGAAGCCCTGCGCGGATCATTTCACCATCACCGTCACCACGGCGTCGTGTTGACGGAACTCATCTACTTCCCCGACACCTTTGCTGGGTCAAGAAGACGAGGGGCGTCATCGAGCTGAACATGTGCTGAAATTGAAGGTGCCGTACGGTTGGTACTTGATCGGTTGAATCGCAAAGATGTTCGACTACATCAACCACGTTGTCAAACGCTTCCGCTTTCGGTATATGAAGGTATGCGGACACACTCTCCCCCTCTCGTTGATTTGCATCTCCTAGATAGAACTTGTGTGATTGTAGTTTTTTTTTTGAAATTTCCTGCTAGGTTTCCCAACAGTGGTATCAGAGCCAGGTTTATGCGTAGATGATATGCACGAGTAGAACACATAGAGTTGTGGGCGGTGATCATCATACTGCTTGCCACCAATGTATTATTTTGATTCGGCGGTATTGTTGGACGAAGAGGCTCGGACCAACCTTACATGACCATGTTCATGAGACCGGTTCCACCGACATACATGCAACTAGTTTTGGATAAAGGTGGCTGGCGGGTGCCTGTTTCTCCTACTTTAGTTGAATCGAATTTGATTGCGGCTGGTCCTTGTTGAAGGTTAAAACAACAAACTTGATAAATCATCGTTGTGGTTTTTGTGCCGTAGGTAAGAACGGCACTTGCTATAAGCCTGTAGCAGCCACGTAAGGTTGTGATGTGATATGGTCAAGACATGATGAGTTATACGTTATTGTATGAGATGATCATGTTTTGTAAGATATCTGACAACCGACACGAGCCTTATGGTTGTCTCTTTATTGTATGAAATGCATACGCCATGTAATTGCTTTACTTTATCACTGGAGTTAGCGATAGTCATAGAAGCAATAGTTGGCGAGACGACAACGACGCTACGATGAAGATCAAGGTGTCAAGCCGGTGATGATGGAGATCATGACGATGCTTTGGAGATGGAGACCAAATGCACAAGATGATGATGGCCATATCATGTCACATATTTTTATTGCATGTGATGTTTATCTTGTTTTGCATCTTATTTTGCTTAGTACAGTGGTGGCATTATAAGATGATCCCTTACTAAAATTTCAAGGTATAAGTGTTCTCCCTGAGTATGCACCGTTGCGACAGTTCTTCGTGCTGAGACACCATGTGATGATCGGGTGTGATAGGCTCTACGTTCACATACATCGGGTGCAAGACAGTTTTGCACATGCGGAATAGTCGGGTTAAACTTGACGAGCCTAGCATGTACAGACATAACCTCAGAACACTGGAGACCTAAAGGTCGAACGTGAATCATATAGTAGATATGATCAACATAGAGATGTTCACCATTGAAGACTACTCCATCGCACGTGATGAACGAACATGGTTTAGTTGATTTGGATCACGTATCATTTAGATAACTTGATGGATGCCTATCTAAGTGGGAGTTATTAAGTAATTTGATTAATCGATCTTTAATTTATCATGAACTTAGTCCTATTAGTATTTGCAAATTATGTTGTAGATCAATAACTCGCATTAGCTCCCTTATGTTTTTGATATGTTCCTAGAGAAAACTAAGTTGAAAGATGATAGTAGCAATGATGCAGATTGGGTCCGTAATCTGAGGATTATCCTCATTGCTGCAGAAGAATTATGTCCTTGATGCACCGCTAGGTGACGGACCTATTGCAGGAGCGGATGCAGATGTTATATACGCTTGGCAAGCTTGATATGATGACTACTTGATAGTTTAGTGCGCCATGCTTTACGGCTTAGAATCGGGGCACCAAAGACGTTTTGAACGCCATGGAACATACGAGATGTTCTAAGAGCTGAAATTGGTATTTCAGACTCATGCCCATGTCGATAGGTATGAGACCTCTGACAAATACTTTGCCTACAAGATGAAGGAGAATAGCTCAGCTAGTGAGCATGTGCTCAGAATGTCTGGGTGGTACAATCACTTGAATCAAGTGGGATTTAATCTTCTAGATAAGATAGTGATTGACAAAAGTTCTCTAGTCACTATCATCAAGCTATTAAGGACTTGTGATGAACTATAATATGCAAGGGATGACGGAAACGATTCCTGAGCTCTTCGCGATGCTGAAATCGGCGAAGGTAGAAATCAAGAAAAAGCATCAAGTATTGATGGTTAACAAGACCACTAGTTTCAAGAAAAGGGCAAGGGAAAGAAAGGGAACTTCAAGAAGAACGGCAAGCAAGTAGCCACTCCCGAGAAAAAGCCCAAACTAGACCCAAGCCTGAAATTGAGTGATTCTGCTGCAAAGGAAATGGTCACTAGAAGCGGAACTACCCCAAATACTTGGAGGATAAGAAGGATGGCAAAGTGAACAAAGGTATATTTGATATACATGTTATTAATTTGTACCTTACTAGTGCTCATAATATGTGATGCACCGAGACCAATGCGCCAGGTGTCAGCCAGTTATTCGTCATCGTTGCCATGTCATTTGCTTGCGTGTTGCACTTTGTCTTGTCATCATGTGCATTGCATCTGCATCATTTTTAAAACTTGCATCCGTCCTCTTCATTGTCCGTTCTGAGCCCAGTCACACTCGCACGCGCCCGCGGCACCTCCGAATATTTATTTTATAAGTGGCCGGGAAATGTTCTCGGAATGGGTTGAAACTTGGCGTGCGGTCTTATTATAGTGTAGGTAGACCTCCTGTCAAATTTCATCGCATTCGGAGTCTGTTTGATAGCCCAACCGTTAAATCTATAGCGGCACTATAGCCGGATAAAAGTCGGACGTTTCGGTGTCCGAAACTGCCGCCGGGCCTCTCTCTCTTCTCTCGTCTCAGCCCGATGCCTTCTACACAACCCACTTTTACCCCTCGACTGCATGTCCGAAACTGTTCCGAACCCGACCCGGGCAGTCGTGACCGATGGGTCCGGATCATCACCAAACATCCCTAGTCCATTTTGGACAAACCCTATTTTCTAGGGATCCTCCTCACCGCCGCCACTCTCTCTGGTTCCCCTCGAGATCACTAGCAAACCAACCAGCGCCTCCCCTGGTCTCCTCCTCGTTTTCCCCATCGACCCAATCCCCTAGCACCGCCGCCATCTTCCCCTTGTTTTCAGCGCCACCCAATCAGCAGTGCAGCCCGCTCGTGTCCGATCCATCCAATCAATCGAGCCGCCGCCAACCTCCTTCGTCTCGTCCCAGCGTCGGACGTGGAGCCGCGACTCCCGCCGGACCTCCTCACTGCCCGAGGCTGCTGCCTTCCCATCGTCTTCCTCGAGCAGGAGCTCATGCCCGAGCTCCATCGCCACCCGTTGCCCCTCGCCGGAGCAACACCAGCAGGACCCCGCGGCCTCCTCCGCCCTTTCCTCGAGCCGGCCGCAAGCAGCACCACCACCAGGCCGGTCTCGTCGCGCCACCTCTCCCTTCCCTTCCTTCCTGTGGTTCCTTCCTTCTCCTCTCACGTCTCGCCCCTCTCTGTGTTTTCCTCGCAGAAGCACCACGCCATGGCTACGCCCCACCGAAGCTTGGAGCTCCAAGTCCGCCAGCGCTTTCTTCCTCTGCTTCTGCTTCGAGCAGGAGGAGGATGACCCTGCCTCGAGCGCACGCCTTTGCCCGAGCGAGGACCCATCCCCGTTGACCGCGTCCCTGTTCGTCTGGAGCGTCAGCGACCGGGCGGCCCAGCGCCAGATCGCACCAAGCCCAGCTGCGCCCCCTTGTCGGGCCTCCTTCATCAACCGGCCCATGAGGCCTGGTGAGCCGCCCAGTTCCTGTAGCTCCAGATTCGGCCCGATGTATATTTTTTCTGCTATGAACGATTTTTGCTATTTCCATAAAACTGCATATTTACAGATTACCCCTTGCTGTTCATGCATCTAATAACTGAATAACCATGCATCATATGTAAATAATTTATATATGTAAAATGCTTAGAATTTCATCTAGTTTCACAATATCCAACTTTCATGCATGTTTAAAATGTTTATATTGCTGTTTGCATAAGTTTGCTTAAATAACATGCTAAAATGATTTAATTCATAACTAAATAACCATAGCTCCAAATTTAATAAACTTTATATGTAAATGTGGTAGAAAAATGTGTAGAATAACATGGTGCATTCACCTTTTCTGTTTAATAACTTTAAAATATGTTTTAGGCAGAACAGTACCAAATTCAAATTATGCACATGGGGATTTTCCGGAATTGTTGTTTGTTGTTCCGGCCTCATTTAAACTTGTCTAAATAGTTAGTTTACTTTTGCTTCACCTCTTGCCATGTTAAAAACATTCAATCTTTTCTTATAAATAAACGAGAGTCAACTAAATAAATAACATGTGGTGTTTCGTCAGTATGCAACTCGTTGCATATTGAGCTCCACTTAACTTGTAGTTTTGTTTGTGCACTTTGCCATGCCTTGCATAGTTAAACCGGACATGCATCATACTTGGATGTGCATCGTATGCCATGTTTATGCTTGTGTGTTTACCGTGTTGTTTGCTTCTTTCCGGTTGCTTCTCTTGTTAGCTTCGGTTCCGTTGCGGAGTTGTGAGGATTTGTTCGACTACTTCATGGACTTGTTCTTCTTCCTTGCGGCATCCCAGGCAAGATGACCATCCCCTTGGATACCTTTACTATCATTTCCATGCTTACTTGTCTCGATGCTGTCGCTATATGTCGCGCTACCTATCTTTTGTTGTCAGCCTCTCCTTGTTGCCATGAAACCTCTAACCTTTGACACCTTCCCAGCAGAACCGTTGTTTGGCTATGTTACCCGCTTGCTCAACCCCTCTTATAGCGTTGTTAGTTGCAGGTGAAGATGAAGATCGTTCCATGTTGGAACTTGTTGTTGGAATATCACAATATATCTTATATATCTTAACACATCTATATACTTGGCAATGGGTGGAAGGCTTGGCCTTTTGCTCGGTGTTTTGTTCCACTCATGCCGCCTTAGGAGCCGATAAACCGGCGTTATGTTCCTTGATTTTGCGTGCCTTACACGGTTGGGTATATGGGGACCCCTTGACAGTTTGTCTTTGAATAAAACTCCTCCAGCAAGGCCCAACATTGGTTTTAATTTGCCTCATAATAACAACTTAATTAATTAATTAACTTGCATAGGGGGTCATGTCCCCGAGGATTCTTCTACATAGCAGGGGGGGCCAGTGCTGATGGTGTTGGTCCCAAACGGGGAGCCTGCAGGACCGCCATGGGGAAACTCGAGGTATCTGGCTCCTATACATCGCCCATCCGGTCGTGGCCTGAGACGAGATACGCGCGGCTACTATCAGGGTGTCGACACACCGGGAGGTCTTGCTTGACTTGTTTTACCATTGTCGAAATGTCTTGTGCACCGGGATTCCGAGCCTGATCGGTTTGTCCCTAAGATAAGGGGTAATATTATTATTACTTCTGCTGATCGTGAGAGCTTGTGATGGGCTAAGTTGGGACACCCCTGCTGGGTTATGATCTTTCGAAAGCCGTGCCCGCGGTTATGTGGCAGATTGGAATTTGTTAATGTCCGGTTGTAGAAAACTTGACACAGGATCCGAAGTAAAACACACAACTGTGTGAGTAACCGTGACTGTCTCTTTTCACTTTGAGAAGAGAACACGGTGGGGTTATGTTTGACTCGTAGGTAGATCTGGATCTTTAGCGATCACTACTAGTTTGCGACCGCTTGCGTAGATGCTCATCTTACTCTTGTACTCGTAAGGTAGCCACCATATATTGCTTAGCCGCTGCTGCAACCTCACCACTATCCTTTTCCATACCCATAAAACTTTGCTAGTCGTGATACCCATGGTTATGAGATTGCTGAGTCCTCGTGGCTCACAGATACTTCAACACCAGATGCAGGTACCGCTGAGAACAGTGCAGGAGATGGTTCAGAACTTCACTGGAAGCTCGATGAAGAGCTTGGCCGTATGAATGTGACGTTTTCGACGATCAGTAGTGGTTCCTACTAGGGGCGATCCAGGCTTGTGTTCTTTATGGTATCTTTCTCGTTTGGTTTTTCGTCCGTAGACGGACCCTGTGTTATTTGGATGATGTATTGTTATTGTATTCATTGTGTGACGTGGCGAGTGTAAGCCAACTACTCTTTTGCAGTTTCATCCCTCTTTTACATGAGTCGTGCAAAGATACCATACTTGAGATCATTCTAGTATGAGATCATGCCTTTAAGTCGTGCCTCGACACGTAGGAGGTATAGTCTCATACTGGGCATTACATAATAGCCCCTGGGTATTTTGATACTTATTCGGTTGCTAAGATTAGTAACTTGAAACAGGAGTTGCAGAATAAACGGATACTAGTTGAGGGTGATGTAACGATGTATGTTGGAAGTGGTTCCAAAATTGATAGGATCATCATCGCACACTCACTATACTTTCAGGATTAGTGTTAAACCTAAATAAATGTTATTTGGTGTTTGCATTGAGCATGAATAAGATTGGATCGTGTTTATTGCAATACGGTTATTCATTTAAATCAGATAATAATTGTTATTCCTGTTTACATGAATAAAACCTTCTATGGTCATACACCCAAGATGAATGGTTTATTGAATCTCGATCATAGTAATACACATATTCATAATATTGAAGCCAAAAGATGCAGAGTTGATAATGATAGTGCAATGCACTTGTGGCACTGCCGTTTAGGTCATATTGGTGTAAAGCGCATGAAGAAACTCCATGCAGATGGGCTTTTGGAATCACTTGATTATGAATCATTTGATACTTGCGAACCATGCCTCATGGGCAAGATGACTAAAACTCCGTTCTCCGGAACAATGGAGTGAGCTAATAACTTATTGGAAATAATACATACCGATGTATGCGGTCCGATAAGTGTTGAAGCACGCGGCCGGTAATATTATTTTCTCACCTTCACAGATGATTTGAGTAGATATGTGTATATCTCTTAATGAAACACAAGTGTGAAACATTTGAAAAGTTCAAAGAATTTCAGAGTGAAGAGAGAATCATCGTAATAAGAAAATAAAGTTTCTACGATCTGATCATGGAGGCGAATATTTCAGTTACGAGTTTGGTCTTCATTTAAAACAATGTGGAATAGTTTCACAACTCACGCCACCTGTAACACCACATCGTAATGGTGTGTCCGAACATCATAATCATACTTTATTAGATATGGTGCGATCTATGATGTCTCTTACTGTTTTACCACTATCGTTTTGGGGTTATGCATTAGAGACGGCTGCATTCACATTAAATAGGGCACCGTCTAAATCCGCTGAGACGACACCGTATGAACTGTGGTTTTGCAAGAAACCTAAGTTGTCCTTTCTTAAAGTTTGGGGTTGCGATGCTTATGTGAAGAAGCTTAAGCCTGATAATCTCGAACCCAAATCGGAGAAGTGCGTCTTCATAGGATACCCAAAAGAAACTGTTGGGTATACCTTCTATCACAGATCCAAAGGCAAGATTTTTGTTGCTAAGAATGGATCCTTTCTAGAGAAGGAGTTTCTCTCGAAATAAGTGAGTGGGAGGAAAGTAGAACTTGATGAGGTAATTGTACCTTCTCTCGAATTGGAAAGTAGCTCATCACGGAAAGTCATTCCAGTGATATCTACACCATTTAGTGAGGAAGCAAATGATAATGACCATGAAACCTTAGATCAAGTTACTATTGAACCTCATAGGTCAAACAGAGCACGTTCCGCACCAGAGTGTTACGATAATCCTGTTCTGGAAGTCATGTTACTAGACCATGATGAACCTACAAACTATGATGAAGCGATGATGGGCCCAGATTCTAAAAAATGGCTTGAGGCCATGAAATCTAAGATGGGACCCATGTATGAGAACAAAGTATGGACTTTGGTTGACTTGCTTGATGATCGACAAGCCATGGAGAATAAATGGATCTTCAAGAAGAAGATTGACGCTCATGGTAATGTTACTGTCTACAAAGCTCGACTTGTTGCGAAAGGTTTTCGACAAGTTCAAGGAGTTGACTACGATGATACATTGTTACCCGTAGCAATGCTTAAGTCTGTCCGAATCATGTTAGCAATTATCGCATTTTATGATTATGAAATCTGGCAAATGGATGTCAAAACTGCATTCCTTAATGGATTTCTTAAAGAAGAGTTATATATGATGCAACCAGAAAGTTTTTGTCAATCCTAAAGGTGCTAACAAAGTATGCAAGCTCCAGCGATCCATCTGTGGACTGGTGCAAGCATCTCGGAGTTGGAATATACACTTTGATGAAATGATCAAAGCATATGGTTTTATACAGACTTCCGGGCAAGCCTGTATTTACAAGAAAGTGAGTGGGAGCTCTGTAGCATTTCTAATAGTATATGTGGATGACATATTTGTTGGGGAACGTAGTATTTCAAAAATTTCCTACGATCACGCAAGATCTATCTACCAGATGCATAGCAACGAGGGGAAGAGTGTGTCTACGTACCCTCGTAGACCTGGAGTGGAAGCTTCTAGTGACGCGGTTGATGTAGTCGAACTTTCTTCACGATCCAACCGATCAAGCACCGAACGTATGGAGCATCCGTGTTCAGCACACGTTCAGCTTGATGACGTCCCACGAGCTCTTGATCCAGTAGAACCTCGCGGGAGAGTTTCATCAGCATGACGGCGTGGTGACGGAGATGATGAAGGTACCGTCGCAGGGCTTCACCTAAGCACTGCAACGATATGACCGAGGTGTGTTTCTGTGGAGGGGGCACCGCACACGGTTGGGAAAGATCAACAGATCAACTTGTGTGTCTATGGGGTGCCTCTACCCCTGTATATAAAGGAGTGGAGGAGGGGGAGGGCCGACCCTCTCTATGGCGCGCCCTAGGGGAGTCCTACTCCCACCGGAAGTAGGATTCCCCCTTTCCTAGTAGAACTAGGAGCCCTTCCAAGTACTAGGAGTAGGAGAGAAGGAAAGGGAAAAGAGAAGAGAAGGAAGGAGGTGGCGCAGCCCCCCCCCCTAGTCCAATTCGGACTAGGCCTTGGTGGGGGCGCAACCTCCTCTCTCTCTTTCCCCTAAAGCCCAATAAGGCCCATATTCTCCCCGGCGAATTCCCGTAACTCTCGGATACTCCGAAAAATACCCGAATCACTCGGAACCTTTCCGATGTCCAAATACAGTCGTCCAATATATCGATCTTTATGTCTCGACCATTTCGAGACTCCTCGTCATGTCCCCGATCTCATCCAGGACTCCGAACTACCTTCGGTACATCTGTAACATCCCAAAATTCTAAATTTTGGAATGTTATAATAAATAGATAGATTTGATTGCTGTTTGATGTGCTGAGTGAAATTGAGTGAAATTTGAAACTTTTGAAAGTTGAATGAGAGGGAATAAAATGACTTTCCCAAAACTTTCACTTTGCCTTTTGATCTCCGAGGGAATTCAAATTCTTTTCAACACAAAACCCTAGAGTGAAGATAATATGACTTCTTCCATTTATATTAAATGATAAAGGGCTTTGAAAGGATTTTTGAATTTCATCCTCGAAATATTCCCAATTCAGAAACTTTATGCGACTCAATGATTTTCCAGAGAGAAGATAAAATGACTTCTTCAAATTATAGGAAATATGAGTTGGAAGTTTTTCTGAAATTTTCTGGAACTCAATTTCAAATATTGAGTTATTTGGTTTTTATTCAAATAAGTTTTCTCCAAAAATATATTACATGGAAAATAGGGTAACATGATTCCCTACAACAGAAAATTGGAGATAAATGAATTTGAATTCTTTTTGGTATTTTAAAATGATTTTATTTGGGTTTTATTTGCAATAGTAGGACCTTTTTATTTATTAGATTTTGTGAGGATTTTGTTTGACAGTAGAAAAATGTTCATATTGTAGGGCTTATTTTTCTGCAAATTTTGATATATTATAGGCCTATAGGATATTTTTAGTTATTTTGATTTTAATTGTTTTTCTGTTTGTTAAAAAACCAAAATGTTTAAAGAAAAAAAAATGCTCCCTCGCCGACTAGGCCGGCCCACCTCCTGCCAGGCCACGGCCCAGCACCCCACCGCCCCCAACTCCGGCTCGGGACAGAGTCCCGAGCGAAACCGCCGCCGCCGGAGTACCGTGCCGCCGCCGGACTCCCCTCGGCCGACCCCTCCCCCAAGCAAAGCCCGCCCCTCCTCTCCATATAAGACCGCCGCCGCCGCCCCGAACTCTCCTCCCCTCGCCTCGCGCATCTGCGCCGCCGCCGAATCGCCAAGCCGCCGCCGCCGCCGCATCGCTTGCCGCCGCTGCCTTGTTCCACCGCCGCCGCAGCCCTTGCTCGCCGCCGCCGCTGCTGCTGCCTCCCCACCACCGCGCCGCCCGCTCCTCGCAGCAAACGCCCAGCGCCGCCGCCGCAGCCTCGCCGGCCGGAGCTCACCGCCGGCCGGAAAACCGATCTGCCCCGGTCCGGTTCGCCCAAACCAGGGGTTCTTTTGAGAGAAAAACCATAGGTAAAAACCGCTGCGGTCTTCTGTTTAGTTAGGTTTTAGTTTTAAGATCGGTTTCTTTTTTTTAGGGTTTAGTTATACAGTGAACGTTCACTGGTTAGGCCCTAAAAGTGAGCGTCCGCCCGGTAGTATTTTTTTTCTTTTTCTTTTATTTTCGGCCAGGGACTTATCTGTGAAGTTATTTACAGTTTAGCCCCTAATCTTCTTTCGGCCATATCTTTTTACCTGTTGGTCCAAATCCAACGAAACCAATGCCCACGTCTTCGTTACGAAGCCCTCTATCCAGTAATACAACTCAAACATGTTTTTGAAAATTTTAAAATTTGAATTTAACTAGTTTTAGATTTGAACTTCGTTTGATCATAACTTGAGTTTCGTAACTCCGTTTGAGTTGATTCTTTTTGCAAATAGAAGCTCTTGACCTAAACTTTTTGATAAGGCCAAATTCAAATAATTTTGGTACTATTGGAAATTGTTTTGTGTTTCAAGAGTCATTCGTGTGTTTTCGAAGTTTTCCGAAGTGTTTATTCGCTCTGTCTGATCTTTTTGAGTGATTGCTTATGTGTGGTTACTATTGCTTGCTTACGATAGATTGACCGGAGTGTGATGAGTAGATCTATCAAGAGTTTTGAGTGCGATATCATCTTCATCAACATTGCAGGCAAGTTCACACTTTGATCATATTTTCCAATACCCAGTTTTCATTGCATTAGTTATATCCTCAAACACATTGCATCAGTAGGATCAATTAATCTGTGGGATTGGGAAGTAGTTGAGGTAGTACCTATTACCTGCATTACATTCAAACCTTTGGGAGTTACTTCTACGTTTGCTGTTAGGACATGCTATGCTCGTAGACGTGGTTTGGGTTTGAGTGAAATCCATGACAAATGTGAGTTGTTAATTAAGGATTCAACTTAAGGTGGCTACTTGAATACACATCTGGGTGGATTGGTTTGTGGCACCCTGGGAGTGAACCAGTGGATTGCCCGGACACCTGGGGTTACCAGTGTTGTCCTAGGAAATCCCGGCATTACCGTGTGATTGTCCTATTGGAATGCCACCCAGGCTCAAAGGGATCATATAATATTTCATGCCTAGAAACTTCCATGTGCAACCACATGCCAATATGGGCTCTGGCATAGTTGAGTAAGTTGTGCGAACTCTTACAGTGGTGGACTAGCAGATGTAGGGGGGTGTAGGTTGGTACGGTCCGCCCGATCGTAAGGTGCTAGCGCTTCTTAAAGACTATGTCTCGGTCATCC
The DNA here is from genome assembly GCA_902687465.1 of Secale cereale. NCBI lineage: Eukaryota > Viridiplantae > Streptophyta > Magnoliopsida > Poales > Poaceae > Secale > Secale cereale. Next base: position 769,511,294 of record LR738710.1, read on the forward strand.
GTTTCTCAAACACCATGCAGTGCGAGAAACCAAACGGAGGCGATCGAGTCTTGTGGGGAAAGTGCACAAACCTCTGCAGAGTGTACAAACTATTCATGAGTAGCCGTGTCCCCGGTTATGGACATCTTTGAGTATCTAGAAGTGGATTATTTGCTGATCTCATCACTCTCTAATTTAATATTGTTGGGTTTAATGCTTATTTTTAATTGGGGTTGAGAGGATGTCTATCTTCTCAACAATGTTTCAACTACCATGATAGTTAATTAAAATGCATTCCTTTGAAGTAGGGAAAAATTGGCTTTACGCAAAAACCTTTACCTTACAGCCTCCACCAGCCAAATATGCATGTAGTTGTAGGCTTATTCATCATTATCATTACAGTGTGAATTTGCTAGTACATTCAATGTACTGACCCTCTGTGGCAGCAACGTCTCATGTTGCAGGATTATCTTACGACGAGTAAGTGTTACGTTAGGGTTACGATTTCTACACTCAACTTTGCCGTTGGTGTTGATGGGAATCCACAACCTTGTTGCTTCCGCTAAGATCGATTGAGGTAATAGTATTTACGTTACTTAATACATGTGATTTACCTCTGTTATAAATCCTGTTTGTACTGTGTGTGTCAGCATACCGATCCAGGGATGACACAGAACACAGAGACTTCGGTCCATTCGGATCGTGGTCGCTACAAGATGGTATCAGAGCACATGTTGACTGTAGGACGCGACCCTAGAAACTGGCCAGACCATAGGAAAGGATTTCTCTAAAACTATCTTTTTCAAAAAGAATCTTATCTCTCTTCTTTTCTGAGCTTTGTCAAAACTTTCTTTTGACCTTAAGTAGTTAGACAATACCCTTTTACCATTTGGATCACTTCGGAGTAAAGGGAATTTTACCAAACAGTGGAAGTGCGGAAGCTACAACGATGGATACTCCGAAGATAGGAAGAGTTGACAACCTTGAAGAGATGATGACCTTTAGAAGACCAAACCCCTATTATGTACTTACGTTAGACGCGACGATTGTGAGCCGTCATTTGTTTGATGTTTTCAGACGATCACAAAATAAAACCCGTCTTTTCAAAAACCTTGTTTGTATTGAGTGTATCTCTCCCCACCTTCCTAATCTCATCCCAAAACCCTTGGACCAATATAGGATGACTGAAGATAGCCTTGAAGTCTCTGGACCAATGACCCAACCGGAGGCAGAGCTATGGATACCAACCGGAGGCAGAGCTATGGATACAAAATATGGAGGATCACTTCAGGAAAAATATGGTAGCAAGGAAGTATGATGCTCAATACGCTCTTCAGTACTTTACAAAAAGTGCTGCAACATGGTGGAAGATGCATCAGGACATACAAGGATGTAATAGAGCAGAAAATTGGGAAGAATTCAAGAAGACCCTATTAGGATCCCGTCTCATCCGCAAGCGTGCTGACAACCCGAAGAAGAAACTTTGTGCTTGTAGGATTTGTGGAGAAATAGGACACACTCAGGAGGAGCACAAGGATGAATGCCCTAATTGTGAAGAAAGTCACCTAGCTGAAGAATGCCCAACTAGACAGATCACTTGTTTCTTGTGTGAAGGGACTACCCATTACCCTGCTCAGTGTCACATTTACCCCATGGTGCAACGGACTATCCGACGGAAGAAAGAAGCAATGAAGGAAGTCCTCAAGGAAAACTTAAAGGAATCCGCCATGGAGGAAGATATTGACGACCCTGATGGAGAAGGCCTAAACAGATATTACTCCCGTGCTTGTTACTCATGTGGAGAGAAAGGACATCTTTCACAACAATGCACGAGGGAAAGTCAAGAGTATCTGGGAGACTTCCCGACAGAGGAAGTGGAGTTTGATCCACAAAAGATAGATGAATTGATAGGAACGAAGAAGTCAAGTAAGAGGAAGAACATGTGTCCCCAGAACAACCCAATTTCTACGGAAAAGGACCTAAGTGACATCACATGTTACCGGTGCAAGGATTTAGGTCATTATGCTATCAACTGCCCAACCAGGAAACGGAGAACCCAGTGAACCAGGATAGTCACCATGAAGTCTTTAGATTGGACTTATGCCATTAGTTTACATTACCAAGAAGTAGAGTATTTGCCAAGAGAAGGTTCAGACCAGAGGAAATATTGAGAAGAGTAGTTGAAATCTAGATAGTAGAATGAAGTATGTAGCTAAATATGGAGTACACCTTTATTACAATGTTGAGTTGAGTATGGAAGATAACATTGTAATAGTTTGTGAAGCAATATAAGTTGATACTTTTGGAATCCAAGAAGGAAGTTGAGATGTTTGGAATCTCATCGCTATGAGTTATTGGATGAATGTTAGTGCCTCTCTTGCTATTCTCACCCTGACTAAAACCTAGAACCCTTGGAGTAGTTGACCCCAAACCTTTCTCGGACAAACAAACACAAGGAAATACCTACATTGTCCTGAGTGCCCTTTTATCTTATGCCTACAGATGACAACCCTTTACGAGTCTTTTCTCAAAGGCCCGGAAACCATCATGACCCTGACTAGCGATCAGGATTATCCAAAGATCCTAAAGGACATGATGAAGCATATTCAACTGGAAGGAGATGCAGTTTACAAGGGTTATCCCTTCATGGAGAATGGAGTTGAACTTTGGTACGTGGAGGTACACCTCCACCGTGTGAAAGGAGTTTGCCCAAAGACTATGGGTCAATACTTTTTCATCTCCCGAGTACCACGACCAACATTCTTCGATTCTGTTCGTGAAGCTGCTATGGAGGCCATACGTCAGATTGGAGAAATACTCGAAGCAAGACTTCGTTTTACCCAGGGATGCCTGAGTATGATGCATGCAGAGATGGTGGAGATGAAGCACACAACCAATAGTATGAAGCAAAAGATTGATGATTTTAAGAATCACGTTGCACAATTCCGGTGGGACTGAAGTATCCTTAGCTAGGACGAATGGATATAGATGGAAGAAATTCTTGACCATACCAGACTATCTGGATAGTAGAAATTGTAGTGATGCACCCTTGGAAATTGGAGTATTGAATACTGGTTCAAGAAGTAATAAAAGATTTGATATGAGGAGAATACGGATTATGGATGAACCAGTGCATTTTGTTTAGTGGTACCTCACTGTGTGAACCCTGGACCCATTGGAAGGAATGTGTTGCCCCAATTAGTGGAGTTTGCACAAATAAGTTGGAGTTTATTTTGACATGAAGCTTACCCCAAGAGTATGAAGGAAAGAAGTATGATTGGATTTTACGAGGGTGTAATGCTGGAGTATGGAACTACAGTAACCCCAAAGATTGAGTTATGGATATACAAGTTCTGACGTGGACCCTTTAGCCGAGGACCTAAGGAGGCTACATAATCACAAGGGAACCACGAGACTTGTCAATAGTTATGTGTATCTGCTGTAGTAAAGCAGTGCACTTTGCTAGTGATTGTCCTAAGAGAAGGAGATTTGTGCTAAGTAGTGGAGTTGAAGCAAGAAAATGAAAATGCAGTAGACTGTAGCAAGTTGAGAATCAGTGAAGTTAGCAGCCTGGTATTGATTTTGGATTTTAAGAGTGTCGGTGTACTAGAGTAGGGGTACCCTAGTATCCCGAACTTGTGCACGGGCAGTCGCAGCATCCCGCGGCAAGGCTTGCCGGGTGACCGCCAAGGTCCTCCGTGGTTCCTTTGGAGCCATTCAAGAACAAAGTATTCAAGCCAAGGAGACAAGACCCCGGCAAGAGGAGCTTGCCGGGAAGGCCAACCAAGGCATCTCAAGGAACTTGCCGCGACGCGCCACGCGTCCCGGCAAGCTCCCGGACGCGACAAGACAACGACCGCGGCAAGGCACTTGCTGCGGCAAGCTACCACTCTGTACCCGCGCTCCAGCACATCCACCAACGTGTCGCTCTAGGACCCTTCCAGGCGTACGTGGCGGGAGGCTGTGCAGCCAGCGGTACGCGGTGGCAAGCGGCGCTGACAAGATTGCCGTCGTGGCGAGCGGTGGCGTCCCTGACGGTCCCTTTTGCACTATTTGGGCGACGCAGACGGGCATTCAATGCCTTTGTCCCCTGCCGTCAGGGTTAGGCATGATACACTGTACAGGTAGTTGTACCAACCGCAACACCTTTCCATTTTTACCCTTGTCTACGTTGCCACCTGTCGGTGACCCCTTGAGCATATAAAAGGAGGCCCATGCGCAACGTAGAGGGGGGTTGGAGGAGGAGAACACTCTCACGCTCGGTCTCGTTAGCTGCTGGTGTGTACTGTAGCACTCAGCGCTCCTGAGCAAGAACTCAATACAAACCATAAAGCAGGAGTATGGTTTTACGCATCCGTGCGGCCCGAACCTGGGTAAACTGCTCGTGTGCTTCGCCTCGATCCGCTCTTCGTGCGATCTCCGCCCCCGCCGAACCGAAAGGGGCTCGGTCCGCCGGTCCCATAGGTGCTCGTGGATTCGTTCCCCGACATCTTTGGCGCGCTAGGTAGGGGCGTCGAGGTTGTGTGAACCTGATCCGGCGTTCACACGAGCTAGATCTTCATCGTCTTCATCGACATGCCGCCGAAGAAGAAGGCTTCGGAGGCGGCTGTTCCGTCCGCGCCGAACCCACCACCGCCGGAGCAAACGGCAGGTGGGGTAGACGCCGGCGGAAGAACGGGCGTCGACGAGGGAGCTCACGATGCTGCCAGGTCCAAGGACAAGGCTGCGCTGCCCATCGGCGGTGTAGCCGGCTCCCACAACGACCGGGCGCACTCCAAGACCTCGGCGTCCGTACATGCACCGCGCCCATCTCCGGAGGCGCGGGACCGACAGCGTCATGGTACTCACGGTACCATACGTTTGCTGGACCAAAATCGAGCTGGTGGGTCTCGGAATGCTCAAGACCAGCATGCACGCCAACATGCTGGCACGAGCGAGGCACGGTCGCCTGGACAGGATACTGCTCCTTCTAACATAGTTAGAAGTCCGAGCATATCCCGCTCCTCACACCGTTCGCCACCGCTACCCGCCACTCCAGCAGAAGCTCTGGCGTGAGCTCAACTGCTCCTGGACTACCCTCCAACGGCAGACAAGATCGACGATTGGAGGGTCACCATTCAGAGTCTCATCGGCTTCGCCAACGGCGACACTCCACGGCAGCCGAGTACATCGCAGCCGCGACAAGTCAGCCAGGCATGAGCCGGTGGCGACAAGACCGGTGGGGGTGCAACCATCGTGCACTCTCCGCCCCGAAGGCCAAGATCGCCGACTCGCCGGATCCACCTCGACAGCGACTCTATCGCGTCATCAGATCCACGAGCTCGTCGCGATCAGCGCCAAGTTCTTCATGAACGACAGCAAGAAGACGCTCGTACTCGCACCGAGCGCCGGAGAGAAGCGCGGCGTCAATCGGACCAGCGCGCTGGGCCCTCTGACGACATGCATGCGCCAGGGGAACCAGGCGACTTGCCGTACACGGTAGGTTGCCCTGCGTTTACTCGTGAGCTGCGGCAAGTCCAGTGGCCCAGTAAGAAGAATTTCAAGCCAGACGTACCAGAGAAGTACGACGACAAGTTGCATCCGTCGAAGTTCCTCAGCATCTACACCATCGCGGTGCAATCTGCCGGGGGGCGGGACGACAAGATCCTTGCCAACTACTTCCCGCTGGTACTCAAGCCCAACGTCAGGTCCTGGCTCATGCACTTGCCGGACAACTCCATATCCTCTTGGGCAGATCTATGCCATCAGTTTGTTGGCGCCTTTACAGGCGGCCACAAACCTCATGGTCAAGAGAGTGACCTTCATCTGCTCGCCCAGAAGGAAGGAGAGCCCCTGCGCAAGTACATTCAGAGATTCAGCCGTGTACAGCACAACATCCCAGATGTCCACCCCGCCGCGGTCATCAGCGCGTTCCATCAGAACGTGCGTAACCGCAGGATGCGGGAGGAGATGGCGATGTGCAAGATCAGAGACGTCAGTGAGCTGTATGCCCTGGCCGACAAGTGTGCACGTGCTGAGGAAGGGAGGAAACTCCCCGGAGAGAATACAGGAGCAGGAGGATCTGACAGCGAGGATGCTGCCCCGGCAAAGAAAAACCGGCGGCGGAACAACAGGAAGAAGAAAGGCAAAGATGTGCTAGTCATTGAACAGTCCGGCAACGGAGGTGGCGCCAAGAAAGCCAAAGCTGGTAGCTCCGGCAAGGAGATTGCCGCATGCACCAACTGCCAGGCTGTGGCGGTCGCCGACAAGCAGGACGACACCGACAAGCAATACTGCAAGATCCACCGCACCAAGGGCCATGACCTCCAGAGCTGCAAGAAGGTCGAGCAGCTTTTCGAGCAGCAAAAGGCTGAATACGAGCGACGCGACAAGGAGAGGGCCCAAGGAGGTGCTGGAGAATCCGGCAAGAAGCGCGCCGGCCGGGGAGGACGCCGCGGCAAGGAGACAGACCTCCCCGCGGCCGCGACAAGGATGAAGATGACGACGACGATGAAGACATGGATGATGTCGAGACCAGTGAGCAGGAGTTCCAGAAAGCCACAGAGGTCTTGTGCGTTGACGGCGGTGCTTCTCTGCATACTTCACACCGCCAACTCAAGCAGTGGGTGCGGGAAGTCAATGCGGCAGAACCACCTATCGAGTCACGCAAGCTTCTGAAATGGTCCAGCACGCCTATCATCTTTGATATTGAGGACCACCCTGATCGCACAACTGCGGTCGGGTGCTTGCCGATATTGGTTTCACCAACTATCCGCAACCTCAAGGTCACTAAGATGCTAGTTGACGGCGGGGCCGGCTTGAATCTGATCTCCTCCGCTGTACTCCAGAAACTCCAGGTCCCTGACTACGAGCTCGAAGAGACCGGCACATTCCAAGGAATCAACCCGGGAAGGAGCAAGCCGAAGGGGAAGATCACGTTGCCGGTGACATTTGGCAGCGAGTTGAACTTCAGGACTGAGAGGGTCACTTTTAACGTTGCCGATTTTCCATTGCCCTACAATGGGATACTCAGCCGTCCAGCACTCGCCAAGTTTATGGCAGCCTCTCACTACGCATAGGACATGCTGAAGATGGCAGGCCCGATAAGTGTCATCTCTGTCCCTGGCGACAAGAAGGATGCTCTTATCTGCGCCGACAAGATCTACCGGGAAGCGGCAGCCGCAACAGATCGCAAGTCACCTGCCATTGAAGCTCCCGGGGGGAAGAAGAAGACCAAGTCCGGCAAGATTTCTGATGCCCACTCCGGCAAGCGCACCTCTTCGGAGTGCTGCACTACCGTCGAGGACGCACCATCGAGCTCCACCGGCAAGTGTAAGAAGACAATGGCAGTTCCGCCAGAGACCAAGAAGGTGTCCGCCAAGGAGGACGACACTGGTGGTACCTTCACCATCAGTGCCACTCTTGACCCTAAATAGGAAAGCGCGCTCATTGCTTTCCTGCGGGCGAACGTCGACGTGTTTGCGTGGCAACCGTCTGACATCCCCGGTGTCCCCAGGAAAGTAATTGAGCACCATCTTGCCGTCTGTCCTCATGCGCGGCCCGTCAAGCATAAGGTCAGGAAACAAGCAGTGGAGCGCCAAGAATTTATTGCAGAAGAGATCAAGAAGTTGGAAGCAGCAGGCCTTGTCAGAGGAGTGCTCCATCCTACGTGGTTGGCCAATCCTGTAGTCGTGCGCAAGGCAAACGGGAAATGGAGGCTTTGTATCGACTTTACCGATGTTAACAAAGCTTGTCCCAAAGACCCATTTCCCTTGCCGCGCATTGACCAGATTGTTGACTCCACGACCGGATATGACTTGCTTTCATTTCTTGACGCATACTCAGGATACCATCAAATCGTCATGGCAGAAGAGGATGAGGAGAAGACCGCATTCATCACTCCATGTGGCACGTACTGTTTCAAACGGATGCCTTTTGGTTTAAAGAATGCTGGTTCAACATTTGCAAGGGTAGTCCATGTCGCTTTTGAGCCACAAATACACAGAAATGTGGAAGCCTACATGGATGACATAGTGGTCAAAAGCAAGGACAAGGCAACTCTGATTCAAGATTTAGACGAGACCTTTGCAAATCTGCGCAAGATCAGCCTCAAGCTCAACCCCGAGAAGTGTGTGTTTGGAGTCCCTTCCGGCAAGCTTCTCGGGTTCTTCGTGTCTCAACGGGGAATTGAAGCCAATCCCGACAAGATCAAGGCCATTGAGCAGATTGAAGCACCAAAGCGCGTCAAGGATGTACGAAGACTTGCCGGTTGCGTGGCTGCTCTCAGTAGGTTTATCTCTAAGTCTACTGAGCGCGCCCTGCCGTTTTTCAAAATATTGAAAAAGGCAGGTCCAATGAAATGGACTCCGGAAGCGGAGGCTGCGCTGCAGGACTTGAAGAGATACCTGTCCTCCACTCCAATACTTGTCGCACCTAAGCCACAAGAGAAGTTGCTGCTGTATATAGCGGCAACCAATCAAGTGGTTAGTGCTGCGTTAGTAGCGGAGAGGGAGGCAGATGATGAGCCAGCAACCACGGCAGGCGCATCCAGCGACAAGCAGGGGGCTTCCCCGACAAGCTCTGGTCCCGACAAAGATGGATCTGCGCAGGCGTGCGAGGAAATACGGAAGAGAATGGTGCAGCGCCCAGTTTACTTTGTCAGATCCCTTCTGTAGGGGCTAGGTCAAGGTACTCTGGTGTGCAGAAATTGCTTTTCGGCCTTCTCATGGCCTCGAGAAAGCTGCGCCATGACTCCCAAGCACATGAGATCACAGTAGTCACTCGTTTTCCGCTGAAGAGGATACTGCAGAATCCAAAAGCAACAGGCAGGATTGTTGAGTGGGCACTGGAACTGTCAAGCTTTGGCCTCAAGTTTGAGAGCACTTCAACTATCCAAAGCAGAGCATTGGCAGAATTCATAGCAGAGTGGACGCCAACGCTAGAGGAAGAAATTCCAGAAATGAGCATCCCCGTCAAGGAAGCAAGCAAAGAGTGGCTGATGTACTTTGATGGTGCCTTCTCGCTGCAAGGCGCCGGTGTTGGCGTGTTGCTTGTCGCACCCACCGGAGAGCACCTCAAGTACGTAGTCCAGATGCACTTTCCCAAGGAGCAAGCAACAAACAATACCGCAGAGTATGAAGGTTTGCTTGCCGGTCTCAGGATTGCAGCAGACCTTGGGATCAAGAAGCTCATTGTCAGGGGTGACTCGCAGCTTGTCGTCCGCCAAGTGAACAAGAGTTATCAGAGTCCGGTGATGGAAGCCTACGTTGACGAAGTGAGAAAGCTAGAAGAGCACTTTGACGGCCTACAGATGGAGCATGTTCCAAGAGCTCAGAACGACATTGCAGATGGCCTGTCAAAGTGCGCCGCACTTAAGTTACCTGTGGAACCAGGGATCTTTGTGCTCAAGCTGACTCAACCGTCTGTAACACCATCAACTGGACAGAGCAAGAAGAGGAAGTTGATTTCTGGTGACTATTTTCCGGCAGAGCTTCCCGAAGCCGCCGCCAAGAAGGTCCCCAAGATCAACACCAAGAGCGCTGAGGAGCAGTCTGCTGCGGCAAGCCCTAGGGTTTGTTCCGTTGAAGCAGAGGCTCCCGACAAGTTTTGTTCCGGCAAGCTTGTTGGGGAACGTCAAGCTCCGGCTGAGCCATAGGTTCTCGCCGTAGAAGCGGATGTTCCCGCAGCAGCAGATGTGCCTTTAGTCCTTGTTGTCGAGCCACAAGATCCAGCATGGGCACAGCAGATTGTCCGTTTCCTTCAGACAAGAGAACTTCCCGAAGAGCAAGAAGAAGCGGAAAGAGTAGCCCAGCAGTCAAGTATGTACCAGTTTGTCGACAACACACTGTACAGAAGAAGACTTAACGGTGTGAAATTGAAGTGTATTCACCGGGAAGACGGACAAAAGCTGTTGGCAGAGATACATGGAGGCATATGTGGTCACCACATTGGCGTAAGAGCACTTGCCGGAAAAGCATTCAGGCAAGGTTTCTTTTGGCCGACAGCCCTCCAGGATGCAACTGCACAAGTAACCAAGTGTGAAGCATGCCAGTTCCATTCCAAGTAGATACACCAGCCAGCTCAAGCTCTCCAGACGATCCCTTTATCCTGGCCATTTTCGGTCTGGGGGCTCGACATCCTCGGCCCCTTTCCCCGCGCAGTCGGGGGCTTTGAGTACTTGTACGTTGCAATCGACAAGTTCACAAAGTGGCCGGAAGTGGAAGCAGTGAGGAAGGTGACAACACAGTCAGCAGTCAAGTTCTTCAGGTCGATTGTTTGCTGCTTCGGGATCCCTAACAGGATCATCACCGACAACGGTACGCAATTCACGAGCCGCACCTTCATGCAGTACGTCCAAGATCTTGGCGCCAAGGTCTGCTTCGCTTCCGTTGCTCACCCGAGAAGCAACGGTCAAGCGGAGAGGGCAAATGCTGAAGTGCTGCGTGGGCTCAAGACTAGAACTTTCGACAGGCTACGCAAGTGCGGAAGAAACTGGATTGAGGAGCTGCCGGTGGTTCTTTGGTCGATCAGGACGACGCCAAATCGAGCCACTGGCCAGACACCTTTCGCTCTAGTCTATGGAGCAGAGGCAGTTCTCCCCACGGAACTCGTATACGGGTCACCTCGAGTGCTCGCTTATGATGAGCTTGAGCAAGAGCAGCTGCGACAAGATGATGCGCTGCTCCTTGAGGAAGACAGTCTTCAGGCAGCTGTACGAGCTACTCGCTACCAGCAAGCTTTGCGTCGCTACCATAGCCGCAAAGTTAACGCCAGAAGTCTCGAGGAAGGCGACCTTGTTCTTCGGCGCGTTCAGTCTGCCAAGAACTCCAACAAGTTGACGCCGAAGTGGGAAGGCCCTTACCGGGTGAAACGAGTCACTAGGCCTGGCGCTGTCCGCCTTGAGACCGAATATGACTTTCCGGTGAGTAACTCCTGGAACATTGAGCATCTTCGTAAGTTTTACCCGTAAGGCGCGGTTGCCGGAACCCGTTCTGGCAACCAACTTTTGTACAAGTCTTGCCGCTGTTGCATGTAAACCTTTGTACAAAGCAGGGCGCAGACCCCGTGCATAAGTAAAGCTCATGTGCTCCGCACATCTTGTCAATTTCATGCTTTCTATTTTTTGCATGTGTTATCTGACACTTTGTGCAGCACCTACCCCCGGTAAGCAATAACGAGCCATAAGGCTCCATATCTTTATTTTCTCTTCTTTCTTTTTCTCAAGGAAAGGAAGGTTCCCTCGCCCACAAGTTTGCCGGGGGGGGGGGAAGGAGAAGATAATGATATGGACCAGGCGTCGTTCAAGAAAGTTTCGCCTTGCCGGAAAGCAAACAACAGAAAAGCTAAGTTGCCAAAGTTTGAGCAATCAGATTTTTTTTTTAAATTTTTAAGTTATCTTCCTTGAACGACCGCACTTTGTATGGAAAACCTGTGCGCGGAGGAACCAACTCGTAGCTAGTTGCGCCCTTACTTTGTTTCGAGTCCGCTAAACAACTTAAGCGAGCTGCGACTAGTTGCGACAAGGTTTCTTGTCGGTAGCGGCACCGCCAGCAGGCTGCTGACGTCCCGCACTCAGCGCTCGCGGCTAAGGTGCCTGCGCCGGCAAGTTCCCTAAAAGCGTAGGGCAAAAACATACAAAGGAAGGAATCAAGTAAAGGAAATAACATTGCGATCATGACCCAAAATAGAGTTATATGACAAAGTAGCTTGTCGCGGCTCTAACAGATTGTTCTCATAACATGACCAGCAGCGACAAGAAAAGAAGAAAACGAGCGGCCTAGTCTACACGATCGCCCTCAACCCTCTTGATCCCGCTCACCTTGTCCACAATGGGTGCGACAAGGGCCTTGAGCGCTTCCAGATCAGCATCCGGCGGCAGGGTCTTGAGGACGTTGGTGAGGTTGAGGCCCGGGTTGCGGAAGGCCACCTTCACCAACACCTTTTGAAGAGCTCCCGCGCAGATCTTGCGCGACTCGTCGGCTAGCTGCTTTGGGATCCTCTCCCGGAGTCACTAGAGGGCCGTCGCCACGCCTTTGAAGAACAAGGTGAGCTTGGCGCTGGGTTGGAGGCTCTCATCGGAGGGATACCCGAGATCCTCCATCCCCAGCTGCGCCAGCTCCCTGTCGATGTCTGCGGCAGCATTCACAAGACCCTCCGTCCAGTGCTCCACAGTCTCCCTAAAAGAGTTCTGGGCGGCAGCAGCACTCTCTAGCAGCGCCTTGTCGGCCTTGATCTCCTCCTTCAAGGCCACCTCCTGCTCCCTGGCGCCGTCCAGCGTCTTGGTCAAAGTAGTCAGCTTCAACTCAAGATCTGCGTTGGAGTCCTTGGCGGCGCTAAGCCCCTTGCCCTTCTCGGCGAGACGAGCCTGCAGCTCTGAGTGGCTATAGGCGTCCTTCTCCCGCTCATGCTTGAGTGTGGCAAGCTCTTCACCACTCGCCTTGAGATCGGCCTCCAGCTGCGTCACCTTCGTCTCCAGCTCCTTCTTGGCGGCCTCGGCAGCTGCGGCAGCATCCTCTGCTTGCTTGAGGGCTCCGCCGAATGATTGCTCGCGCGCGGTAAGCTCCTCCTCGTGGCTGTCGAGGTTAATCTTCCGCTGCGCCAGCTCGCCCTCATGCACAGATAGCTTCTCAGCGGCAAGCCGCTGTTGCTCTTCGACGTCAGCCTTCTCGTGGAGGAAGGCCTTCTGCTCCTCGGCGAGTTGCTCCCGCTCCTCTGCCAGGGACCGGAGAGCTTCCTGGTTGAGACCCCGGAGCTCCTCCGCGCGCTTCTCGATGTCCACTCCCGCCTTCGCGACAAGCGCCTCTCGGGACTCCAGCTTGGCTTGCCGAGCGCGGTAGAGTGACAACAGCTTCCGCATCAGCCTCTCCTCCTCGGGCTCGCCGCTGCTGCTGCTTGGCGCATCAACCAGCGTCAGCCCAGCGGAGGCGAGCACCTCTCCATCAAAGCTTTCTCCTTCGACCGGCGCCCTGGAGCTTGATGCCCAGGGGAGGTTGATGAAGACGCCATCGCCGGCCTTCAAGTAGATGCCTGGCTGGGGCTCTTCGGAGCCTGACGCTGCGGCAGCGGCGGAGGGATCTGCGGTCGGCGTAGCGCCTGGCGCTCCTACGGCCTCAGGGCCGTCAGTACGATCGCCAGACCCCCCGCCAGCTTCCGCGGCGGCAGCTTTGGCGGCCTCGTCGCCGGCGGGATCATCAGCGCCGACTGCTTCTTCGGTGGCAGCGGCGTCGTCGGCAGCAACCTCGGTCTCCATCGGCTCCGCAGCAGGTGGGTCTGATGGCCGGAAAAGGGAGAAAAGTCAAGCAAATATCCAAAAAGAAGATCAAAAGAAGAAGAACCCAAGGGAAGCTTTGAAGCGAGAAGATTACCTGTTCCGGGTTCTGCAGTCGTAGTCTCCGCCGCCGGGGGGCCGCTGGTGCTGTCCTTTGCCGGAGAAATCTCCCTTGCCAGAGACTTCTCCCTTGCCGGGGAACTCCCCCTTGCCAGAGAACTCTCCCTTGGCGGAGAACTCTCCCTTGCCGGAGAGTCCCTTGCCGGAGAACTCTCCCTTGGCGGCGTAGTCGAAGCAGATGGCATGTCGGGGGCGGTCTCCGGGCGCTCCTGGTGGGGCTGCTCTGCTCCTACACAAACCAACAATCAGATGTCAGCAAGGAAAGAGCATCCATGCGCGCCTAACAGCGGAAAGCGAATCATATACTTACGATGGGGGCTGCGCTGGGGGCTGCTTTGGGGAATAGTTGCCGGGTCCGGCAAGCTGGTCTCGGACACACCCCCTGCTGTCGCGGTGGGTTCGTCCTCGATGACAATCACCGGGACCTTGGCTCTCTTCGCCGCTCTCTGGGCCAGAGTCCTGAAAAGGAATAAGTTCAGAGTAAAGCAAATGAGATACAAGACAAAACAGCAAGAATTGAAGAAATACAAGTACAACAAGAATCTTACTCTTCTTCTTCCTCGTCGGAGCTGAGCGCGGAGAAGTCGAAGTCTGGCACACGTCCGGCGCGAGGAGGCGGAGGGGTAGGTTCCCGTGGCTGCTTGGCGGGAATAGTGGCGGTGGACCGAGACGACCCCGCTCCGGCCGCCGCCGCGGCGTGAGAAGCGGCAGGAGCAGAAGCGGTGGTCTGGGAGGACCCCGCTCCAGTTGCCGCAGCAGCGTGAGGTGCTCCCGCGGCAACAGTGCTTGCCGCGGTGGAGCGTGTCGCGCGGCGCGGCGGCTGTCCACTCGTCTGCCACTCCACTACGTCCCCGGCCTTGCGGAGACGCCTCCTTGGTGGAGCTGGGGGCTCTGCTTGCGGCGAGCTGACTGAAGATGAGGAGGAAGAGGAGTCGATCTCCAACGAGCCGCTCGTATCCTCGGCGGGCTCGCTGGACTCAACGTCATGCCCGGCAAGCTATTCCTCGCCGACGAGCTCCTCTCGCTCGGCACGGCTTGCCGCCTCTGCTGCCTCTGCCTCCTCCACGGTGAATCCAAACTCGCCCGCGGCTGCGGCTGCCGCCGCCTCTTCCAGCCTAGTGGCGATGCGTTTCATCTCCGCATCGGTGGTGTCGCGAGTGAGGTTTTTCTTTTCGTCGAAGCGGACCGGCTTTTCTACCAAGCCGTCAAAGAACTCCTGCACGACGACATCTTCAGGCTCTTGCCAAGTTGGAACAATTCCATGCGAGTCACACAGTGGCATCATTGCACGGATGCGGTCGAGCGAGGAGTTGTTGCACAGTGGAACGACGTCCTTCGGCAACCTGAATACTTCGGGATGTTGAGGGTCATACTTGAACAGCTCCTGGAGCATCGCGTTAAGTTCCAGAACAGTGAAGTTGAAGTTGAGGCCCGGGAGCAGCCTCATGATATCCGCCGCATTCTTGAACTCCCAGGCGGGTCTCCTCCTCTCCTGCAGGGGGGCAATGCGGCGGCGAAGATAATCTGCGCCAACTGCGCCTATAGTGAGCCCGGCAAGCCTAAGGCGTTGGATTCGGGTGACGGCAATCTTTAGCCTATCGTCTTCCGGGGCCACGTTGCTCCAATCGCTGCCGCGCGCTACTGGGGCTTGGCACCGGGCGGTAAACGGCTGCGGGTTCTCCTCGACAATCCAGCACCAGTCTGCTCTCCATTCCTCCCACTTGCTGCGGAACTCTCCCTCCAGATAAGCGTCCTTCTTGCCGGCCCTCGAGATCCAGGCGATTCCGCCGAATAAAGGCTCTCCTCTCTCAACTCGAGGCATAAAGAAGTGGCGAAAAAGGGCTACATTTGGATAGACTCCGACAAAGTTTTCGCTGAGATGTGCGAAAACTGCCATGGTCAGAACAGCATTGGGGGTGAAGTCAAGGAGGCGGAACCCGTAGGTGTTCATAATATCGCAGAAGAACTCAGAGAAAGGCGGGCAGAGCCCGCAGTAGAAGAACAAGGCGAAGAAGGGATATCCATTCGGAGCCATTTTCCAAGCGACGGCTGGAAGTACCTTCGTGCGCGGGTGCGCCCGCGTCTCCGTCGACCAGAAGAGGTAGTAGTACTCCCTCAGCTCCCTCACGGCGAGCTTGGGGGGGGGGGGGAGATTGCCCGCTCCTTTCGCAGCGCCGCGAGCCGCTGCGCCTCGGCCGACTTCACGACCTTCCCCTTTTCGGCTTTCGGAGCCATGGTGGAAGTGGTGAGGGAGGTCGACGGCGTTGGTGGTGCTGGTGGCGATGGGGGGCGGAGCGCTGCTCTCTTTCAGTTTTGGGAAGAAGGGGGAGCAGCGGAGAAATAGCAACCGACGAATGGGCGAACTGCCCCTGTTTCCCCTGCTTATAAGGAGGGAGGGGGCGGACGTTCCGCCTTTCCGAATAAAAAAACCACCCACGATCTCTCCCACGACGCCGCAATCAACGCGTGCCGTTCGGGGAGGGCGCGGTGGATACAGAGAGAGATACGGCGTGACCCAGGCCGCGCGTGCCCGTGCCCTGTTTTGGGCCTGGCCCAACAGCGCTCGGCACCGTGTATGGCCCATGCCCGGGGGCTCCTGTCGGTGTACTAGAGTAGGGGTACCCTAGTATCCCGAACTTGTGCACGGGCAGTCGCAGCATCCCGCGGCAAGGCTTGCCGGGTGACCGCCAAGGTCCTCCGTGGTTCCTTTGGAGCCATTCAAGAACAAAGTATTCAAGCCAAGGAGACAAGACCCCGACAAGAGGAGCTTGCCGGGAAGGCCAACCAAGGCATCTCAAGGAACTTGCCGCGACGCGCCACGCGTCCTGGCAAGGCCTGGTGAGCGGCAAGCTCCCGGACGCGACAAGACAACGACCGCGGCAAGGCGCTTGCCGCGGCAAGCTACCACTCTGTACCCGCGCTCCAGCACATCCACCAACGTGTCGCTCTGGGACCCTTCCAGGCGTACGTGGCGGGAGGCTGTGCAGCCAGCGGTACGCGGTGGCAAGCGGCGCTGACAAGATTGCCGTCGTGGCGAGCGGTGGCGTCCCTGACGGTCCCTTTTGCACTATTTGGGCGACGCAGACGGGCATTCAATGCCTTTGTCCCCTGCCGTCAGGGTAAGGTATGATACACTGTAGAGGTAGTTGTACCAACCGCAACACCTTTCCATTTTTACCCTTGTCTACGTTGCCACCTGTCGGTGACCCCTTGAGCATATAAAAGGAGGCCCATGCGCAACGTAGAGGGGGGTTGGAGGAGGAGAACACTCTCACGCTCGGTCTCGTTAGCTGCTGGTGTGTACTGTAGCACTCACCGCTCCCGAGCAAGAACTCAATACAAACCACAAAGCAGGAGTAGGGTTTTACGCATCCGTGCGGCCCGAACCTGGGTAAACTGCTCGTGTGCTTCGCCTCGATCCGCTCTTCATGCGATCTCCGCCCCCGCCGAACCGAAAGGGGCTCGGTCCGCCGGTCCCATAGGTGCTCATGGATTCGTTCCCTGACAATGAGTTGTTACTCTATAGTGATGAGTGAAGACATGATACATGGATCAAAATTTTGAAGAAACTACTGTTATTCATTTTAAGTGTGGTAGAATCCAACACCGTTACCCGAATACACTAGTAAATGGTTGGTTACGTCAGACTTGGAATGGATTGCCCTAGGATGAGTGTGAGTAATCACACTCAGTTTTAAACCTAGATAAGTAAGGGATACTTGGATGGATCTAAGAAAGCCAAGGAAGTTGGATGTTGGAAGAATAATCAGTTTCAAACGCGATGATGAGACCAAGTGTTGCTAGTGGTGAGATGAGCCATAACCCATAGGCCCCAGGACCTGTCAGGAAAGCAAGCACACTCTTGCTAAAGGAAAACCCCTGGAAAAAGTTATGACTTGGCCAACAGACGATTTTATAGGTGGTTACGTTAAACCCGAGGGTTGTGAAACGCTAGATGTTTTGTTTGGCTTGCAGAATCAATGGATATGTTTGAACTCAGTTCGTCAACAAAATGAAATTCTGCAATGCTTGTGAGGATGACCGAGTGTTAGAATGCGAGATTCACTAAACCATATACAGGGTAATGATTTGGGTGCGGGATGGATTGATCACCATACCGACTTACTCTTATTATTCGCTTTTGTTATACGGGATGGTAAATCTGAGTGACTTACCTATAGTAGAGAGACGACAATGTCAAAACTTTGTTTAAACCTTAGAATGGTATAGAAGTTTTTCCCTTGTACACGGCATGTTGTTGCCAACCGTAGGATATACGGTGAGGAAGAAGCCCAGACCCGTTTCTCTGCAGGGACCCTGTTAAATTCGTTTGATGACCCCCATGAGATATCGATTTTGTTTAGTATTGGCGCCAGACCTGTCAGCTAAGAGGAATCAGTCTTGAAAGAACCATATCAAGATGAAAGGATATAAGAAATTGAGGACGACAGTTTTGCCACTACCGAAAGAGCCCCAGGGAAGGAGTTACCCTGAAGATTTGAGAAGACCGACGCCGTCAACCCAAAGAATGGAGTACCTGAGTTTTGATGGAACCGTAACCATGTTTCTAAGTGTGGTAGCACACCAGACCATACCAATCAGTGTTTTGTTAGGAGACCCCCAAACCCTAACCTAATTCTTGCTAGCCTCTACGAATCTCGAGGACGAGA
The DNA here is from genome assembly GCA_902687465.1 of Secale cereale. Classification (NCBI taxonomy): domain Eukaryota; kingdom Viridiplantae; phylum Streptophyta; class Magnoliopsida; order Poales; family Poaceae; genus Secale; species Secale cereale. The sequence goes on from LR738710.1 coordinate 769,529,309, forward strand.
TTCATTTTAAGTGTGGTAGGTTTGTAACATCCCAAAATTTTAAATTTTGGAATGTTATAATAAATAGATAGATTTGATTGCTGTTTGATGTGCTGAGTGAAATTGAGTGAAATTTGAAACTTTCAAAAGTTGAATGAGAGGGAATAAAATGACTTTCCCAAAACTTTCACTTTGCCTTTTGATCTCCGAGGGAATTCAAATTCTTTTCAACACAAAACCCTAGAGTGAAGATAATATGACTTCTTCCATTTATATTAAATGATAAAGGGCTTTGAAAGGATTTTTGAATTTCATCCTCGAAATATTCCCAATTCAGAAACTTTATGCGACTCAATGATTTTCTAGAGAGAAGATAAAATGACTTCTTCAAATTATAGGAAATATGAGTTGGAAGTTTTTCTGAAATTTTCTGGAACTCAATTTCAAATATTGAGTTATTTGGTTTTTATTCAAATTATTTTTCTCCAAAAATATATTACATGGAAAATAGGGTAACATGATTCCCTACAGCAAAAAATTGGAGATAAATGAATTTGAATTCTTTTTGGTATTTTAAAATGATTTTATTTGGGTTTTATTTGCAACAGTAGGACCTTTTCATTTATTAGATTTTGTGAGGATTTTTTTTGACAATAGAAAAATGTTCATATTGTAGGGCTTATTTTTCTGCAAATTTTGATATATTATAGGCCTATAGGATATTTTTAGTTATTTTGATTTTAATCGTTTTTCAGTCTGTTAGAAAAAAAACAAAATGTTTAAAGAAAAAAAAATGCTCCCTCGCTGACTGGGCCGGCCCAGCTCCTACCAGGCCGCGGCCCAGCACCCCACCGCCCCCAACTCCGGCTTGGGACAGAGTCCCGAGCGAAACCGCCGCCGCCGGAGTATCGTGCCACCGCCGGACTCCCCTCAGCCGACCCCTCCCCCAAGCAAAGCCCGCCCCTCCTCTCCATATAAGACCGCCGCCGCCGCCCCGAACTCTCCTCCCCTCGCCTCGCGCATCTGCGCCGCCGCCGCATCGCCAAGCCGCCGCCGCCGCCGCATCGCTTGCCGCCGCTGCCTTGTTCCGCCGCCGCAGCAGCCCTTGCTCGCCGCCGCTGCTGCTGCTACCTCCCCACCACCGCGCCGCCCGCTCCTCGCAGCAAACGCCCAGCGCCGCCGCCGCAGCCTCGCCGGCCAGAGCTCACCGCCGGCCAGAAAACCGATCTGCCTCGGTCCGGTTCGCTCGAGCCAGGGGTTCTTTTGAGAGAAAAACCATAGGTAAAAACCGCTGCGGTCTTCTGTTTAGTTAGGTTTTTGTTTTAAGATCGATTTCTTTTTTTTAGGGTTTAGTTATACAGTGAACGTTCACTGCTTAGGCCCTAAAAGTGAGCGTTCGCCCGGTAGTATTTTTTTTCTTTTTCTTTTATTTTCGGCCAGGGACTTATCTGTGAAGTTATTTACAGTTTAGCCCCTAATCTTCTTTCGGCCATATCTTTTTACCTGTTGGTCCAAATCCAACGAAACCAATGCCCACGTCTTCGTTACGAAGCCCTCTATCCAGTAATACAACTCAAACATGTTTTTGAAAATTTTAAAATTTGAATTTAACTAGTTTTAGATTTGAACTTCGTTTGATCATAACTTGAGTTTCGTAACTCCGTTTGAGTTGATTCTTTTTGCAAATCGAAGCTCTTGACCTAAACTTTCTGATAAGGCCAAATTCACATAATTTTGGTACTGTTGGAAATTGTTTTGTGTTTCAAGAGTCATTCGTGTGTTTTCGAAGTTTTCCGAAGTGTTTATTCGCTCTGTCTGATCTTTCTGAGTGATTGCTTATGTGTGGTTACTATTGCTTGCTTACGATAGATTGACCGGAGTGTGATGAGTAGATCTATCAAGAGTTTTGAGTGCGATATCATCTTCATCAACATTGCAGGCAAGTTCACACTTTGATCATATTTTCCAATACCCAGTTTTCATTGCATTAGTTATATCCTCAAACACATTGCATCAGTAGGATCAATTAATTTGTGGGATTGGGAAGTAGTTGAGGTAGTACCTATTACCTGCATTACATTCAAACCTTTGGGAGTTACTTCTATGTTTGCTGTTAGGACATGCTATGCTCGTAGACGTGGTTTGGGTTTGAGTGAAATCCATGACAGATGTGAGTTGTTAATTAAGGATTCAACTTAAGGTGGCTACTTGAATACACATCTGGGTGGATTGGTTTGGGGCACCCTGGGAGTGAACCAGTGGATTGCCCGGACACCTGGGGTTACCAGTGTTGTCCTAGGAAATCCCGGGGTTACCATGTGATTGTCCTATTGGAATGCCACCCAGGCTCAAAGGGATCATATAATATTTCATGCCTAGAAACTTCCATGTGCAACCACATGCCAATATGGGCTCTGGCATAGTTGAGTAAGTTGTGCGAACTCTTACAGTGGTGGACTAGCAGATGTAGGGGGATGTAGGTTGGTACGGTCCACCCGATCGTAAGGTGCTAGTGCTTCTGAAAGACTATGTCTCGGTCATCCGTTTCTCAAACACCATGCAGTGCGAGAAACCAAACGGAGGCGATCGAGTCTTGTGGGGAAAGTGCACAAACCTCTGCAGAGTGTACAAACTATTCATGAGTAGCCGTGTCCCCGGTTATGGACATCTTTGAGTATCTAGAAGTGGATTATTTGCTGATCTCATCACTCTCTAATTTAATATTGTTGGGTTTAATGATTATTTTTAATTGGGGTTGAGAGGATGTCTATCTTCTCAACAATGTTTCAACTACCATGATCGTTAATTAAAATGCATTCCTTTGAAGTAGGGAAAAATTGGCTTTACGCAAAAACCTTTACCTTACAGCCTCCACCAGCCAAATATGCATGTAGTTGTAGGCTTATTCATCATTATCATTACAATGTGAATTTGCCGGTACATTCAATGTACTGACCCTCTATGGCTGCAACGTCTCATGTTGCAGGATTATCTTACGACGAGTAAGTGTTACGTTAGGGTTACGATTTCTACACTCAACTTTGCCGTTGGTGTTGATGGGAATCCACAACCTTGTTGCTTCCGCTAAGATCGATTGAGGTAATAGTATTTACGTTACTTAATACATGTGATTTACCTCTGTTATAAATCCTGTTTGTACTGTGTGTGTCAGCATACCGATCCAGGGATGACACAGAACACAGAGATTTCGGTCCATTCGGATCGTGGTCGCTACAACATCAAAACACATAAACTCATAATACCGATCGTCATCAAACGTTAAGCGTGCGGACCCTACGGGTTCGAGAACTATGCGGACATGACCGAGACTCATCTCCGGTCAATAACCAATAGCGGAACCTGGATGCTCATATTGGCTCCTACATATTCTACGAAGATCTTTATCGGTCAAACCGCATAACAACATACGTTGTTCCCTTTGTCATCGGTATGTTACTTGCCCGAGATTCGATCGTCGGTATCTCAATACGTAGTTCAATCTCGTTACCGGCAAGTTTCTTTACTCGTTTCGTAATACATCATCTCTTGACTAACTCATTAGTCATTTCCTTGCAAGGCTTATTATGATGTGTATTAACGAGAGTGCCCAGAGATACCTCTCTGACACTCGGAGTGACAAATCCTATTCTTGATCTATGCCAACACCATGAACACCTTCGGAGACACCTGTAGAGCATATTTGTAATCACCTAGTTACGTTGTGACGTTTGATAGCACACAAGGTGTTCCTCCGGTATTCGGGAGTTGCATAATCTCATAGTCATTGGAACATGTATAAGTCATGAAGAAAGCAATAGTAGTAAAACTAAACGATCATAGTGCTAAGCTAACGGATGGATCTTGTCCATCACATCATTCTCCTAATGATGTGATCCCGTTGATCAAATGACAACTCATGTCTATGGCTAGGAAACATAACCATCTTTGATCAATGAGCTAGTCTAGTAGAGGCATACTAGGGACACTCTATTTTGTCTATGTATTCACACATGTACTAAGTTTCCGGTTAATACAATTCTAGCATGAATAATAAACATTTATCATGATATAAGGAAATAAATAATAACTTTATTATTGCCTCTAGGGCATATTTCCTTCAGTCTCCCACTTACACTAGAGTCAATAATCTAGATCACATCACCATGTGATTAACACCTAATAGTTCACATCACCATGTGACTAACACCCATAGTTCTCATCGCCATGCGACCAATACCCAAAGGGTTCACTAGAGTCAACAATCTAGTTCACATCACCATGTGATTAACACCCAAAGAGTAATAAGGTGTGATCATGTTTTTCTTGTGAGAGAAGTTTAGTCAACGGGCCTGACACATTCAGATCCGTATGTATTTCGCAAATTTCTATGTCTACAATGCTCTGCATGGAGCTACTTTAGCTAATTGCTCCCACTTCCAATATGCATCCAGATCGAGACTCAGAGTCATCTAGATTGGTGTTAATGCTTGCATCTACGTAACTCTTTACGACAATCTCTTTATCACCTCCATAACCAGGAAATATTTCCTTCGTCATCCAGTAACTAAGGACAATTTTGACCGCTGTCCAGTGATCTACTCCTAGATCAAAATTGTACTCCCTTGCCAAAATCAGGACATGGCATACAATAGGTATGGTATACAACATGGCATACTTCATGGAACCTATGACTAAGGCATAGGGAATGACTTTCATTCTCTCTCTATCTTCTGCAGTGGTCGGGAATTGAGTCTTACTCAACTTCATACCTTGCAACACAGGCAAGAACTCTTTCTTTGACTGTTCCATTTTGAACAACTTCAAAATCTTATCAAGGTATGTACTCATTGAAAAAACTTATCAAGCGTCTTGATCTATCTCTATAGATCTTGATGCTCAATATGTAAGCAGCTTTACCGAGGTTTTTCTTTGAAAAAACTCCTTTCAAACACTCCTTTATGCTTTCCAGAAAATTCTACATCATTTCCGATCGACAATATGTCATTCACATGTACTTATCAGAAAGGATGTAGTGCTCCCACTCACTTTCTTGTAAATACAGGCTTCACCACAAGTCTATATAAAACCATATGCTTTGATCACCTCATCAAAGCGTACATTCCAACTCCGAGATGCTTGCACCAGTCCATAGATGGACCGCTGGAGCTTGCACACTTTGTTAGCACCTTTAGGATTGACAAAACCTTCTGGTTGCATCATATACAACTCCTCTTTGAGATATCCATTCAAAAATGCAGTTTTGTCATCCATTTGCCAGATTTCATAATCATAAAATGCGGCAATTGCTAACATGATTCGGACAGACTTAATCATCGCTACGGGTGACAAAGTCTCATCGTAGTCAACTCCTTGAACTTGTCGAAAACCTTTCGTAACAAGTCGATCTTTGTAGACAGTAACATTACCATCGGCATCGGTCTTCCTCTTGAAGTTCCATTTATTTTTGATGGCTTGCCGATCATCGGGCAAGTCAACCAAAGTCCACACTTTGTTCTCATACATGGATCCCATCTTAGATTTCATGGCCTCAAGACATTTTGCGGAAGCTGGGCTCATCATCGCTTCCTCATAGTTCGTAGGTTCATCATGGTCTAGTAACATGACTTCTAGAACTGGGTTGCCGTACCACTCTGGCGCATAACATACTCTGGTTGATCTACAAAGTTCAGCAGTAACTTGATCCGAAGTTTCATGATCATCATCATTAGCTTCCTCACTAATTGGTGTAGGAATCACTGGAACCAGTTTCTGTGATGTACTACTTTCCAATTCGGGAGAAGGTACAATTACCTCATCAAGTTCCACTTTCCTCCCACTCACTTCTTTCGAGAGAAACTCCTTCTCTAGAAAGGATCCATTCTTAGCAACGAATATCTTGCCTTCAGATCTGTGATAGAAGGTGTACCTGTTGGAGAACGTAGCAGAAAACAAAAAATTTCTACGCTTCACCAAGATCCATCTATGGAGTCATCTAGCAACGAGGGAGAGAGGAGTGCATCTACATACCCTTGTAAATCGCGAGCGGAAGCATTCAAGAGAACGTGGATGATGGAGTCGTACTCGTCGTGATCCAAATCACCGATGATCCTAGCGCCGAATGGACGGCACCTCCGCGTTCAACACACGTACGGAGCAACGACGTCTCCTCCTTCTTGATCCAGCAAGGGGGAGGAGAGGTTGATGGAGATCCAGCAGCACGATGGTGTGGTGGTGGATGCAGCGGTATTCCAGCAGGGCTTCGCCAAGCAGCACTGGAGGAGGAAGGGGTGTCACGGGAGGGAGAGGGAGGCGCCAGGGCATGGGTGTGGCTGCCCTCCCTCCCCCACTATATATAGGGGCCCTGGGAGGGCGCTGGCCCTAGGAGATGCAATTTCCTAGGGGGGCGTCGGGCAAAAGGGGGGGGGACTTGCCCCCCAAGCAGGTGGGGCGCCCCCACCCCTAGGGTTTCCAACCCTAGGCGCACGAGGAGGCCCAAGGGGGGCGCACCAGCCCACTATGGGCTGGTTCCCTTCCCCTTTCAGCCCATGGGGCCCTCCGGGATAGGTGGCCCCACCCGGTGGACCCCCCGGACCCTTCCGGTGGTCCCGGTACAATACCGGTGACCCCTGAAACTCTCTCGATGGCCGAAACTGGACTTCCTATATATAAATCTTTACCTCCGGACCATTCCGGAACTCCTCGTGACGTCCGGGATCTCATCCGGGACTCCAAACAACTTTCGGGTTACCGCATACTTATATCTCTACAACCCTAGCATCACCGAACCTTTAGTGTGTAGACCCTACGGGTTCGGGAGACACGTAGACATGACCGAGACGACTCTCCGGTCAATAACCAACAGTGGGATCTGGATACCCATGTTCGCTCCCACATGCTCCTCGATGATCTCATCGGATGAACCACGATGTCAAGGATTCAATCAATCCCGTATACGATTCCCTTTGTCTATCGGTATAGTACTTGCCCGAGATTCGATCGTCGATATACCGATACCTTGTTCAATCTCGTCATGGCAAGTCTCTTTACTCGTTCCGTAATACATCATCCTGTGAACAACACCTTAGTCACATTGATCTCATTATGATGATGTCTTATCGAGTGGGCCCAGAGATACCTCTCCGTCACACGGAGTGACAAATCCCAGTCTCGGTTCGTGCCAACCCATCAGATACTTTCGGAGAGTTGTGTACCTTTATAGCCACCCAGTTACATTGTGACGTTTGGCACACCCAAAGTATTCCTACGGTATCCGGGAGTTGCACAACCTCATGGTCTAAGGAAAAGATGCTTGACATTGGAAAAGCTTTAGCATTACGAACTACACGATCTTGTGCTAGGCTTAGGATTGGGTCTTGTCCATCACATCATTCTCCTAATGATGTGATCTCGTTATCAATGACATCCAATGTCCATGGTCAGGAAACCGTAACCATCTGTTGATCAACGAGCTAGTAACTAGAGGTTTACTAGGGACACGTTGTGGTCTATGTATTAACACATGTATCACTGTTTCCGGATAATACAATTCAAGCATGAATAACATACAATTATCATGAACAAGGAAATATAATAATAACCATTTTATTATTGCCTCTAGGGCATATTTCCAACAGTCTCCCACTTGCACTAGAGTCAATAATCTAGTTACATTGTGATGAATCGAACACCCATAGAGTTCTAGTGTTGATCATGTTTTGCTCGTGGAAGAGGTTTAGTCAACGGATCTGCGACATTCAGATCCGTATGCACTTTACAAATATCTATGTCTCCATCTTGAATATAATTCCGGATGGAGTTGAAACGGCGCTTGATGTGCTTGGTCTTCTTGTGAAACCTAGGCTCCTTGGCAATGGCAATAGCTCCAGTGTTGTCACAGAAGAGAGTCATCGGGCCCGACGCGCTTGGAATAACTCCTAGGTCAGTGATGAACTCCTTCATCCAGACTTCTTCCTGCGTTGCTTCTCAAGCATCTATGTACTCCGCTTCACATGTAGAATGCGCCACGACGCTTTGCTTGCAACTGCACCAGCTGACTGCCCCACCATTCAAAATATACACGTATCCAGTTTGTGACTTGGAGTCATCCAGATCTGTGTCGAAGCTAGCATCGACGTAACCCTTTACGATGAGCTCTTCGTCACCTCCATAAACGAGAACCATATCCTTAGTCCTTTTCAGGTACTTCAGGATGTTCTTGACCGCTGTCCAGTGTTCCATACCGGGATCACTTTGGTACCTCCCCACCAAACTTATGGCAAGGTTCACATCAGGTCTGGCACACAACATGGCATACATAATAGAACCTATGGCTGAGGCATAGGGGATGACACTCATCTTTTCTCTATCTTCTGCCGTGGTCGGGGATTGAGCCGTGCTCAATCTCATACCTTGCAATACAGGCAAGAACCCTTTCTTGGACTGATCCATATTGAACTTCTTCAATATCTGGTCAAGGTATGTACTTTGTGAAAGACCAATGAGGCGTCTTGATCTATCTCTATAGATCTTGATGCCTAATATGTAAGCAGCTTCTCCAAGGTCCTTCATTGAAAAACACTTATTCAAGTAGGCCTTTGTGCTCTCCAAGAGTTCTACATCATTTCCCATCAGCAATATATCATCCACATATAATATGAGAAATGCTACAAAGCTCCCACTCACTTTCTTGTAAATACATGCTTCTCCCCAAGTCTGTATAAACCCAAGCGCTTTGATCACCTCATCAAAGCGAATGTTCCAACTCCGAGATGCTTGCACCAGCCCATAGATTGAGCGCTGGAGCTTGCATACCTTGTTAGCATTCTCAGGATCGACAAAACCTTCCGGCTGCATCATATAGAGTTCTTCCTTGAGGAAGCCATTAAGGAATGCCGTTTTGACGTCCATTTGCCATATCTCATAATCATAGTATGCGACAATTGCTAACATGATTCGGACAGACTTTAGCATCGCTACGGGAGAGAAAGTCTCATCGTAGTCAATCCCTTGAGCTTGTCGATAACCTTTAGCGACAAGCCGAGCCTTATAGATGGTCACATTACCATCCGCGTCAGTCTTCTTCTTAAAGATCCATTTATTTTCTCTGGCGTGCTGATCATCGGGCAAGTCCACCAAAGTCCATACTTTGTTTTCATACATGGATACTATCTCGGATTTCATGGCTTCAAGCCATTTGTTGGAATCCGGGCCCGCCATCGCTTCTTCATAGTTCGAAGGTTCACCGTTGTCTAACAACATGATTTCCATGACAGGGTTGCCGTACCATTCTGGTGCGGAACGTGTCCTTGTGGACCTACGAAGTTCAGTAGTAACTTGATCTGAAGCTTCATGATCATTATCATCAACGTCCTCGCTAGTCGGTGCAGGCTCCACAGGAATAACTTCCTGCGCTGCGCTACTTTCCGGTTCGGAAGGGGTGACTGTCACCTCATCAAGTTCCACTTCCTCCCACTCACTTCTTTCGAGAGAAACTCTTTCTCCAGAAAGGATCCATTCTTGGCAACGAAGACCTTGCCTTCGGATCTGAGGTAGAAGGTATACCCAATAGTTTCCTTAGGGTATCCTATGAAGACGCATTTTTCCGATTTGGGTTCGAGCTTTTCAGGTTGAAGTTTCTTCACATAAGCATCGCAACCCCAAACTTTCAGAAATGACAACTTAGGTTTCTTGCCAAACCAAAGTTCATACGGTGTCGTCTCAAGGATTTAGACGGAGCCCTATTTAAAGTGAATGCGGCAGTCTCTAAAGCATAACCCCAAAATGATAGCGGTAAGTCGATAAGAGACATCATAGATCGCACCATGTCCAACAGAGTACAATTACGACGTTCGGACTCACCATTATGCTGAGGTGTTCCAGGCAGTGTCAATTGTGAAACAATTCCACATTTCCTTAGGTGTGTGCCAAATTCGTGACTTAAATATTCTCCTCCACGATCCGATCGTAAGAACTTTATTTTTCTGTCACGTTGATTCTCAACCTCATTCTGAAATTCCTTGAACTTTTCAAAGGTCTCAGACTTGTGTTTCATCAAGTAGACATACCCATATCCACTTATGTCGTCTGTGAGGGTGAGAACATAACGATAGCCTCCGCGAGCTTCAACACTCATTGGACCGCACACATCAGTATGTATGATTTCCAATAAGTTGGTTGCTCGCTCCATTGTTCCGGAGAACGGAGTCTTGGTAATCTTGCCCAAGAGGCATAGTTTGCACATGTCAAATGATTCATAATCAAGAGACTCCAAAAGTCCATCTGCATGGAGCTTCTTCATACGTTTGACACCAATATGACCAAGGAGGCAATGCCGCAAGTATGTGGGACTATCATTATCAACCTTACATCTTTTGGCATTCACACTATGAATATGCGTAACATCACGTTCGAGATTCATTAAGAATATACCATTGACCAGCGGGGCATGACCATAAAACATTTCTCTCATATAGATAGAACAACCATTATTCTCGGATTTAAATGAGTAGCCATCTCGCATTAAACGAGATCCAGATACAATGTTCATGCTCAAAGCTGGTACTAACAATTATTAAGGTTTAAAACTAATCCCGAAGGTAGATGTAGAGGTAGCGTGCCGACGGCGATCACATCGACCTTGGAACCATTCCCGACGCGCATCGTCACCTCGTCCTTCGCCAGTATCCGTTTATTCCGCAGCTCCTGCTTTGAGTTACAAATGTGAGCAACTGCACCGGTATCAAATACCCAGGAGCTACTACGAGCGCTGGTAAGATACACATCGATAACATGTACATCACATATACCTTTGACGTTGCCGGTTTTCTTATTTGCTAAGTATTTGGGGGCAGTTCCGCTTCCAGTGACCCGTTCCCTTGCAATAAAAGCACTCAGTTTCAGGCTTGGGTCCATCCTTTGGCTTCTTCCCGGCAACTGGCTTACCGGGCGCGGCAACTCCTTTGCCGTCTTTCTTCTTACCCTTGCCTTTCTTGAACTTAGTGGTTTTATTCACCATCAACACTTGATGTTCTTTCTTGATCTCCACCTCCGCTGACTTCAGCATTGAATACACTTCGGGAATGGACTTCTCCATCCCTTGCATATTGAAGTTCATCACGAAGCTCTTGTAGCTAGGTGGGAGCGACTGAAGGATTCTGTCAACGACCGCTTCGTCTGGGAGATTAATTCCCAACTGAGACAAGCGATTGTGCAACCCAGATAATTTGAGTATGTGCTCGCTGACAGAACTATTCTCCTCCATCTTACAACTGTAGAATGCATCGGAGACGTCATATCTCTCGACTCGGGCATGAGCTTGGAAAACCATTTTTAGCTCTTGGAACATCTCATATGCTCCGTGGTGCTCAAAACGCTTTTGGAGCCCCGATTCTAAGCTGTAAAGCATGCCGCTCTGAACCAGGGAGTAATCATCACAACATGACTGCCAAGCGTTCATAACGTCTTGGTTCGCTGGGGCGGGAGCGTCACCTAGCGGTGCTTCAAGGACATATGTTTTCTTGGCAGCTATGAGGATGATCCTCAAGTTATGGACCCAATCCGTATGGTTGCTACCATCGTATTTTAGCTTGGTTTTCTCTAGGAACGTGTTGAAGTTGAGGGTAACATAAGCATGGGCCATTGGATCTACAAGACATATTGTAAAGATTTTAGACTATGTTCATGACAATTAAGTTCATCTAAACAATTTAATGAGCTCCCACTCAGATAGACATCTCTCTAGTCATCTAAGTGAAAGATGATCTGAATCGACTAGGCCGTGTCCGATCATCACGTGAGACGGACTAGTCATCAACGGTGAACATCTTTATGTTGATCGTATCTTCTATACGACTCATGTTCGACCTTTTGGTCTTCCGTGTTCCGAGGCCATGTCTGTACATGCTAGGCTCGTCAAGTGAACCCTAAGTGTATTGCGTGTGTAAATCTGGCTTACACCCGTTGTATGCGAACGTTAGAGCCTATCACACCCGATCATCACGTGGTGCTTTGGAACAACGAACCTTAGCAACGGTGCATAGTTAGGGGGAACACAATTCTTGAAATTTTAGTGACATATCATCTTATTTACTACCGTCGTTCTAAGCAAATAAGATGTAAGAACATGATAAACATCACATGCAATCAAATAGTGACATGATATGGCCAATATCATTTTGCTCCTTTTGATCTTCATCTTCGGGGCTCCATGATCACCATCGTCACCGGCATGACACCATGATCACCATCATCATGATCCCCATCATCGTGTCTTCATGAAGTTGTCTCGCCAAACATTACTTCTACTACTATGGCTAACAGTTAGCGATAAAGTAAAGTAATTACATGGCGTTTTCATTGACACGAAGGTCATACAATAAAATAAGACAACTCCTATGGCTCCTGCCGGTTGTCATACTCATCGACATGCAAGTCGTGATTCCTATTACATGAACATGATCAATCTCATACATCACATATATCATTCATCACATCCTTTTGGCCATATCACATCACACGACACATGCTGCAAGAACAAGTTAGACGTCCTCTAATTGTTGTTGCAAGTTTTACGTGGCTGCTATAGGTTTCTAGCAAGAACATTTCTTACCTACGCCAAAACCACAACGTGATATGCCAATTTCTATTTACCCTTCATAAGGACCCTTTTCATCGAATCCGATCCGACTAAAGTGGGAGAGACTGTCACCCGCTAGCCACCTTATGCAACTAGTGCATGTCAGTCGGTGGAACCTGTCTCACGTAAGCGTACGTGTAAGGTCGGTCCGGGCCACTGTTGGAGAATGTAGCAGAAAACAAAAATTTCTACGCTTCACCAAGATCAATCTATGGAGTCATCTAGCAATGAGGGAGAGGGGAGTGCATCTACATACCCTTGTAGATCGCGAGCGGAAGCGTTCAAGAGAACGTGGATGATGGAGTCGTACTCATCGTGATCCAAATCACCGATGAGCCTAGCGCCGAACGGACGGCACCTCCGCGTTCAACACACGTACGGAGCAGCGATGTCTCCTCCTTCTTGATCCAGCAAGGGGGGGGGGAGGAGAGGTTGATGGAGATCCAGCAGCACGATGGCGTGGTGGTGGATGCAGCTGTATTCCAGCAGGGCTTCGCCAAGCAACACTAGAGGAGGAAGGGGTGTCACGGGAGGGAGAGGGAGGCGCCAGGGCATGGGTGCGTCTGCCCTCCCTCCCCCCACTATATATAGGGGCCCTGGGGGGGCGCCGGCCCTAGGAGATCCAATCTCCTAGGGGGGCGGCGGCCAAAAGGGGGGGGGGACTTCCCCCCAAGCAGGTGGGGCGCCCCCACCCCTAGGGTTTCCAACCCTAGGCGCAGGGGAGGCCCAAGGGGGGCGCACTAGCCCACTATGGGCTGGTTCCCTTCCCCTTTCAGCCCATGGGGCCCTCCGAGATAGGTGGCCCCACCTGGTGGACCCCCGGGACCCTTCCGGTGGTCCCGGTACAATACCGGTGACCCCCGAAACTCTCCCGATGGCCGAAACTGGACTTCCTATATATAAATCTTTACCTCTGGACCATTCTGGAACTCCCCGTGACGTCCGGGATCTCATATGGGACTCCGAACAACTTTTAGTTTACCGCATACTTATATCTCTACAACCCTAGCGTCACCGAACCTTAAGTGTGTAGACCCTACGGGTTCGGGAGACACGTAGACATGACCGAGACGACTCTCCGGTCAATAACCAACAACGGGATATGGATACCCATGTTACCTCCCACATGCTCCTCGATGATCTCATCAGATGAACCACGATGTCAAGGATTCAATCAATCCCGTATACTATTCCCTTTGTCTATCGGTATAGTACTTGCCCGAGATTCGATCGTTGGTATACCGATACCTTGTTCAATCTCGTCATGGCAAGTCTCTTTACTCATTCTGTAATACATCATCCCGTGACCAAGACCTTAGTCACATTGAGCTCATTATTATGATGTCTTACCGAGTGGGCCCAGAGATACCTCTCCGTCACACGGAGTGACAAATCCCAGCCTCGGTTCGTGCCAACCCAACAGATACTTTCGGAGATACCCGTTGTGTACCTTTATAGCCACCCAGTTACGTTGTGACGTTTGGCACACCCAAAGTATTCCTACGGTATCCGGGAGTTGCACAACCTCATGGTCTAAGGAAAAGATGCTTGACATTGGAAAAGCTTTAGCATTACGAACTACACAATATTGTGCTAGGCTTAGGATTGGGTCTTGTCCATCACATCATTCTCCTAATGATGTGATCTCGTTATCAATGACATCCAATGTCCATGGTGAGGAAACCGTAACCATCTGTTGATCAACGAGCTAGTAACTAGAGGTTTACCAGGGACACGTTGTGGTCTATGTATTCACACATGTATCACTGTTTCCGGATAATACAATTCAAGCATGAATAATAGACAATTATCATGAACAAGGAAATATAATAATAACCATTTTATTATTGCCTCTAGGGCATATTTCCAACATTACCCATCAGTCTCCTTTGGGTATCCTATGAAGACACATTTCTCCGACTTGGGTTCGAGCTTATCAAGTTGAAGAATTTTCGTATAAGCATCGCAGTCCCATATTTTAAGAAACGACAACTTTGGTTTCTTGCCAAACCACAGTTCATAAGGCGTCGTCTCAACGGATTTAGATGTTGCCCTATTTAACGTGAATGCAGCTATCTTTGATGCATAACCCAAAATGATAGTGGTAAATCAGTAAGAGACATCATAGACCGCACCATATCTAATAAAGTACCGTTACGACGTTCAGACACACCATTACGCTCTGGTGTTCCGGGTGGCGTGAGTTGTGAAACTATTCCACAGTGTTTTAAATGAAGACCAAACTCGTAACTCAAATATTCACCTCCACGATTAGATCGTAGAAACTTTATTTGCTTGTCACGATGATTCTCTACTTCACTCTGAAATTCTTTGAACTTCTCAAATGTTTCAGACTTGTGCTTCATCAAGTAGATATACCTATATCTGCTCAAATCATCAGTGAAGGTCAGAAAATAACGATACCCGCCGCGAGCCTCAACACTCATCGGTCCACATACATCAGTATGTATGATTTCCGACAAATCTGTTGCTCGCTCCATTGTTCCGGAGAACGGAGTTTTAGTCATCTTGCCCATGAGGCATGGATCGCAAGCACCAAGTGATTCATAATCAAGTGAGTCCAAAAGTCCATCACTATGGAGTTTCTTCATGTGCTTTACACCAATATGACCTAAACGACAGTGCCATAAATAAGTTGCACTATCATTATTAGCCTTGCATCTTTTGGCTTCAATATTATGAATATGTGTATCACTACGATCGAGATCCAACAAACTATTTTCATTGGGTGTATGACCATCAAAGGCTTTATTCATGTAAACAGAATAACAATTATTCTATGACTTTAAATGAATAACCGTATGCAACAAACATGATCAAATCATATTCATGCTTAACGCAAATGCCAAATACCATTTATTTAGGTTCTATACTAATTCCGAAAGTATAGGGAGTGTGCGATGATGATCATATCAATCTTGGAACCACTTCCAACACACATCGTCACTTCACCTTTAACTAGTCTCTGTTCATTCTGCAACTCCCGTTTCGAGTTACTAATTTTAGCAGCTGAACCGGTATCAAATACCCTATGAACACTAGTAAAGTACACATCAATAATCTGTATATCAAATATAGCTTTGCTGACTTTGCCATCCTTCTTATCCACCAAGTATCTAGGGCAGTTCCACTTCTAGTGACCATTTCCTTTGCAGTAGAAGCACTTAGTTTCAGGCTTGAGTTTAGCTTTGGGTTTCTTCACAGGAGTGACAACTTGCTTGTCATTCTTCTTGAAGTTCCCCTTCTATCCATTTGCCCTTTACTTGAAACAAGTGGTCTTGTTAACCATCAACACTTGATGCTATTTCTTGATTTCTACCTTCGCCGATTTCAGCATCGCGAAGAGCTCGAGAATTACTTTCATCACCCCTTGCATATAATAGTTCATCACGAAGTTCTACTAACTTGGTGATAGTGTCTAGAGAACTTTGTCAATTACTATCTTATCTGGAAGATTAACTCCCACTTGATTCAAGCAATTGTAGTACCCAGACATTCTGAGCACATGCTCACTGATTGAGCTATTCTCCTCCATCTTGTTGGCAAAGTACTGTCAGAGGTCTTATACCTCTCGACACGGGCATGAGTATGAAATACTAATTTCAACTCTTGGAACATCTCATATGCTCCGTGGCGTTCAAAACATTTTCGAAGTCCTGGTTATAAGCCGTAAAGCATGGTGCACTAAACTATCAAGTAGTCATCATACCGAGCTTTTGTCAAAACGTTCATAACGTTTGCATCTGCTCCTCCAATAGGTCTGTCACCTAGCGGTGCATCAAGGACATAATACTTCTGTGCAACAATGAGGATAATCCTCAGATCACGGACCTAGTCCGCATCATTGCTACTAACATCTTTCAACCTAGTTTTCGCTAGGAACATATCAAAAACATAGGGGAGCTATAACGCGAGCTATTGATCTACAACATAGATATGCTAATACTACCAGGACTAAGTTCATGATAAATTAAAGTTCAATTAATCAAATTACTAAAGAAATCCCACTTAGATAGACATCCCTCTAGTCATCTAAATGATCATGTGATCCAAATCAACTAAACCATGTCCGATCATCACGTGAGATGGAGTAGTTTTCAATGGTGAACATCTTATGTTGATCATATCTACTATATGATTCACGCTCGACCTTTCGGTCTCCAGTGTTCCGAGGCCATATCTGCATATGCTAGGCTCGTCAAGTTTAACTCGAGTATTCTGCGTGTGCAAAACTGGCTTGCACCAGTTGTATGTGAACGTAGAGCTTATCACACCCGATCATCACGTGGTGTCTCGGCACGACGGACTTTCGCAACGGTGCATACTCAGGGAGAACACTTATACCTTGAAATTTTGTAAGGGATCATATTATAATGCTACCGTCGTACTAAGCAAGATAAGAAGCATAATAAGATAAACATCACATGCAATCAAAATATGTGACATGATATGGCCATCATCATCTTGTGCTTTTGATCTCCATCTCCAAGGCACCGTCATGATCACCATCGTCACCGGCGCAACACCTTGATCTCCATCGTAGCATCGTTGTCGTCTCGCCAACTATTGCTTCCATGACTATCGCTACCGCTTAGTGATAAAGTAAAGCAATTACATGGCGATTGTATTTCATACAATAAAGCGACAACCATATGGCTCCTGCCAGTTGCCGATAACTTTACAAAACATGATCATCTCATACAATAACGTATAGCTCATCATGTCTTGACCATATCACATCACAACATGCCCTGCAAAAACAAGTTAGACTTCCTCTACTTTGTTGTTGCAAGTTTTACGTGCCTGCTACGGGCTTAGCAAGAACCGTTCTTACCTACGCATACAAAACCACAACGATTTTTCGTCAAGTATGTGCTGTTTTAAACTTCACAAGGACCGGGCGTAGCCACACTTGATTCAGCTAAAGTAAGAGAGACAGACACCCGCCAGTCACCTTTAAGCAACGAGTGCTCATAGCGGTGAAACCAGTCTCGCGTAAGCGTACGCGTAATGTCGGTCCGGGCCGCTTCATCTCACAATACTGCCGTAACAAAGTATGACATGCTGGTAAGCAGTATGACTATTATCGCCCACAACTCATTGTGTTCTACTCATGCATATCATCTACGCATAGACCTGGCTCATGATACCACTGTTGGGGAACGTAGTATTTCAAAAATTTCCTACGATCACGCAAGATCTATCTACCAGATGCATAGCAACGAGGGGAAGAGTGTGTCTACGTACCCTCATAGACCGGGAGCGGAAGCGTCTAGTGACGCGGTTGATGTAGTCGAAATTTCTTCGCGATCCCACCGATCAAGCACGGAACTTACGGAGCCTCCGCGTTCAGCACACGTTCAGCTTGATGACGTCCCACGAGCTCTTGATCCAGTAGAACCTCGCGGGAGAGTTTTGTCAGCACGACGGTGTGGTGACGGAGATGATGAAGCTACCGTTGCAGGGCTTCGCCTACGCGCTGTAACGATATGACCGAGGTGTGTTTCTGTGGAGGGAGGCACCGCACACGGTTGGGAGAGATCAACAGATCAACTTGCGTTTCTATGGGGTGCCTCTACCCCCGAATATAAAGGAGTGGATGAGGGGGAGGGCCGGCCCTCTCTATGGCGCGCCCTAGGGGAGTCCTACTCCCACCGGAAGTAGGATTCCCCCTTTCCTAGTAGAACTAGGAGCCCTTCCAAGTACTAGGAGTAGGAGAGAAGGAAAGGTAAAAGAGAAGAGAAGGAAGGAGGTGGCGCAGCCCCTCCCCCTAGTCCAATTCGGACTAGACCTTGGTGGGGGCGCATCCTCCTCTCTCTCTTTCCCCTAAAGCCCAATAAGGCCCATATACTCCCAGACGAATTCCCGTAACTCTCCAGTACTCCGAGAAATACCCGAATCACTCGGAACCTTTCCGATGTGCGAATATAGTCGTCCGATATATTGATCTTTACGTCTCGACCATTTCGAGACTCCTCGTCATGTCCCCGATCTCATCCAGGACTCCGAACTACCTTCGGTACATCAAAACACATAAACTCATAATACCGATCATCATCAAACGTTAAGCGTGCGGACCCTACGGGTTCGAGAACTATGTAGACATGACCGAGACTCATCTCCAGTCAATAACCAATAGCGGAACCTGGATGCTCATATTGGCTCGTACATATTCTACGAAGATCTTTTTCGGTCAAACCGCATAACAACATACGTTGTTCCCTTTGTCATCGGTATGGCACTTGCCCGAGATTCGATCGTCGGTATCTCAATACCTAGTTCAATCTCATTACCGGAAAGTCTCTTTACTCGTTCTGTAATACATCATCACTTGACTAACTCATTAGTCATTTGCTTGCAAGGCTTATTATGATGTGTATTACCGAGAGGGCCTAGAGATACCTCTCCGACACTCGGAGTGACAAATCCTATTCTTGATCTATGCCAACACCACGAACACCTTCCGAGACACCTGTAGAGCATCTTTATAATCACCCAGTTACGTTGTGACGTTTGATAGCACACAAGGTGTTCCTCCGGTATTCGGGAGTTGTAGAATCTCATAGTCATAGGAACATGTATAAGTCATGAAGAAAGCAATAGCAGTAAAACTAAACGATCATAGTGCTAAGCTAACGGATGGGTATTGTCCATCACATCATTCTCCTAATGATGTGATCCCGTTGATCAAATGACAACTCATGTCTATGGCTAGGAAACATAACCATCTTTGATCAATGAGCTAGTCTAGTAGAGGCATACTAGGGACACTCTGTTTTGTCTATGTATTCACACATGTACTAAGTTTCCAGTTAATACAATTCTAGCATGAATAATAAACATTTATCATGATATAAGGAAATAAATAATAACTTTATTATTGCCTCTAGGGCATATTTCCTTCAATACTATTGATCGGAAATGATATAGAATTTCCGGATAGCATAAAAGGATACTTGAATAAGGATTTTTCAATGAAAGACCTCGGTAAAGCTGGTTATATATTAGCCATCAAGATCTATAGAGATAGATCAAGACGCATAATAGGACTTTCACAAAGCACATACCTTGTTAAAGTTTTGAAGAAGTTCAAAATGGACCAGTCAAAGAAAGGGTTCTTGCCTGTGTTACAAGGTGTAAAGTTGATTAAGACTCAAAATCCGACCACGACAGAATATATAGAGAGAATGAAAGTCATTCCCTATGCCTCAGTCATAGGTTCTATAAAGTATGCCATGCTGTGTACCAGACCTATTGTGTGCCTTGCCATGAGTTTGGCAAGGAGGTACAATGGTGATCCAGGAGTAGATCACTGGACAACGGTCAAAATTATCCTTAGTTACCAAAGAGGACTAAGGAAACGTTTCTCATTTATGGAGGTGATAAAGTGTTCTTTGTAAAGGGTTACTTCAATGCAAGCTTTAACATCGATTCAGATGACTCCGAGTCTTTATCTGGATACATACTGAAAGTGGGAGCAATTAGCTAGAGTATCTCCATGCAGAGCATTGTAGACATAGAAATTTGCAAAATACATAGGAATCTGAATGTGGCACACCTGTTGACTAAACTTCTCTCACAAGGAAAACACGATCATACTTTAGTACTGTGGGTGTTAATTACATGGTGATGTGAACTAGATTATTGACTCTAGTAAATCCTTTGGGTGTTGGTCGCATGGCGATGTGAACTATGGGTGTTAATCACATGATGATGTGAACTATCAGTGTTAAATCACATGGCGATGTGAACTAGATTATTGACTCTAGTGCAAGTGGGAGACTGAAGGAAATACGCCCTAGAGGCAATAATAAAGTTGTTATTTAATATTTCCTTATATCATGATAAATGTTTATTATTCATGCTAGAATTGTATTAACCGGAAACTTGATACATGTGTGGATACATAGACAAATCACCGTGTCCCTAGTAAGCCTCTATTAGACTAGCTCGTTAATCAAAGATGGTTAAGTTTCCTAACCATACACATGTGTTGTCATTTGGTGAATGGGATCACATCATTAGGAGAATGATGTGATGGACAAGACCCATCCATTAGCTTAGCATAATGATCACTCAGTTTTATTGCTATTGCTTTCTTCATGTCAAATACATGTTCCTCCGACTATGAGATTATGCAACTCCCGGATACCAGAGGAATGCCTTGTGTGCTATCAAACATCACAACGTAACTGTGTGATTGCAAAGATGCTCTACATGTATCTCCGAAGGTGTTTGTTGGGTTGGCATAGATCCAGATTAGGATTTGTCACTCTAAGTATCGGAGATGTATCTCTGGCCCTCTCGGTAATGCACATCAAAAGAAGCCTTGCAAGCAATGTGACTAATGAGTTAGTTGCGGGATGATGCATTACAGAACGAGTAAATAGACTTGCCGGTAACAAGATTGAACTAGGTATGAAGATACTGATGATCGGATCTCGGGCAAGTAATATACCGATGACAAAGGGAATAACGTATGTTGTCATAACGGTTCGACCGATAAAGATCTCTGTAGAATATGTAGGAAACAATATGAGCATCCAGGTTCCACTATTGGTTATTGGCTGGAGAAGTATCTTGGTCATGTCTACATAGTTCTCGAACCCGTAGGGTCCGCACGCTTAACGTTCGATGACGATATTGTATTATATGAGTTATATGATTGGGTGACCGAATGTTGTTCGGAGTCCCGGATGAGATCACGGACCTGACGAAGAGTCTCGAAATGGTTGAGAGGTAAAGATTGATATATAGGACGATGGTGTTCGGACACTGGAAGTGTTTCGGGATGCACCGGGTACTTATCGAGTCACCGGAAGGGGTTCCGGGCACCCCCGGCAAAAGATATTGGCCTTATGGGCCGAGAGGGGAAACACACCAGCCGCAAAGGGACTGGTGTGCCCCCCATATGGGATGGTCAATTTGGAGAAGGAAAGGGGAAGGTGAAAAAGGAAAAAGGGAATATGATTTCCCCTTCCGCCTCTTCCCTTCCTAATCCGAATAGGAATAGGAGAGAGGACCCCAAGTAGGATTCCTCCTACTTGGGCGCGCCCCATGGCTGCCTCTCATCCCCTCCAACCTATATATACATGGGGAGGGGGCACCTAGAACACACAACAACAACTATTGTTAGCCGTGTGCGACGCCCCCCTCCACAGTTTACGCCTCTGGTCATATTCTCGTAGTGCTTAGGCGAAGCCCCGTGTGGAACGTTTGACCATCACCGTCACCATGCCGTTATGCTAACAAAACTCATCTACTTCCTCGGCACCTCTGCTGGATCAAGAGGACGAGGGACGTCATCGAGCTGAACGTGTGCTGAACTCGGAGGTGTCGTACGGTCCGTACTTGATCGGTTGAATCGCGAAGATGTTCGACTACATCAACCGCGTTGTCAAATGCTTCCGCTTTCGGTCTACGAGGGTACGTGGACACACTCTCCCCCTCTCGTTGCTATGCATCTCCTAGATAGATCTTGCGTGATTGTAGGATTTTTTTTGAAATTGCATGCTACATTTCCCAACAATGATGACCGCAACCTATTTGAACTATTTTGAACCAAAACCTAACCTATCAAGTTCAATTTTTCTTAATTTGAATTCCAACCTAGTTTGATCCATATAACTTCTAAATCCATTGGACTTTCCACGTCAATCTTTTGTACATTGATTCACATGTTGGACCGGAACCATTCCAACCTTTCAAATTCAGTAAAGAACATTCAAATTTGAGTATTAACTTGTTTAACCATTGGTCATAAGCCACACATGCAAATGGAATGATTTTTTTGCGTGTCGAATCATGCAATGAACCTTTGTTGGAAATATGGCATAGAGGCAATACTAATTCTATTATTCATTTCCAAGTTTATAATTAAATGACTATACTCTATGCTATTTTTGCTATGGTTCTTGGATATGTGATTCAGAGAAAAACTCATAAGCTCGTGTAGAGTTATAAATAGTAAAACCTAATTCCTAGCCTCGCCTCTAGGACTTACCCAAGTGTTTCATGATGGTTTTGTTTTCCCGATCATAGGCATAAGTTAAGTGTAATAAGGAAGCTAACAACTTTAAGAGTACGATGTCACAAGAACGATCATATTGAATTGACCCAACTAGTTTGTTGTACTTAAAGATGGCCTCATCGCAAGTCTATATCCTATAACATGGAGAGTTAACATATGCCTAGTTCCTTAGACCATTGGAGTATTGAATCACTTCATACTTTAAGATGCATTTTGGTGTTTTGTATATGTAGCAGGGTAATCATAATGGCAACTTCAGGTTCATTAGAAAGCATGACAAGGGGCAAGATACAACAAAATCAAAACAATAGAAAACTAAAAAAGTGCCCTATACCAATTATGTTGGTGTCGACAACAATGGCCACATCATATTACGACAATAAAGGTGCGAAGCCAACATTGAAACAACAACCATGGTGCCGCGGAATGATCTCCCTACCTCTTTTGATGATGACTCAGTGACCAACAAGGTTAGTCATGTCCTCCATGCAACTAGGGTTAAACAGATGGTATGGTTACTATTTAACAAATGTCAATTTTTATTTGTTTTAGCCTCCTGCCACAATTTTCTGTCAGGAATGGAGAGGCCTGGCCACATATCTGCCCAGCTTTACATGTGAGCATGGATCTTTGTGTGAGAAGCTTGTGGCATTTCAATCAGTTGACAGAGGAAGAAGGTTCCTGGCTTGTTCATAGAAGGTTAGTCAAAATCCAGATAAACTGTTAAAAAAAGATCAGAAATTTCTTTTCAATGAGTTGATAGTGGCAGAAGGTACCTGGCTTGTGCTATAATGCCATTTTATCTAAAGTTTTGCAGATAACTGAATACTAATCGAATCTTTATTTGTTCTAAATTGATAGGAAGTACCTAAATGCACCTATGTGGAGTGGATTGACCCTGAGTGGCCTGATGCTTTGAAAATGATCCTATCTAGCATATGGAGCATGTATGAAGAGGAGACAAAACAGTGGTTAAGGCAAAAATGTGTTGAGTGCTGAAGAGAACTTAAAGATTATAGACTTGAAGATTATAGAAGAGAAGACAAAGATGGAGAATGAGCTCAAACATTTCAAGCTTGATTTTGCTAAGATGGTGGCTGACAAGGAACATGTGATAAGTCTCCAATGTATCTATAAGTTTTATTGTTCCATGGTATTATATTTTCCATCTTGAATGTTTTATATGCATTATTACGCTATTTCATATCATTTTTTGGGACTAACCTACTAACTTAGTGCCCAGTGTCAGTTGTTGTTTTTTCCTTGTTTTTGTCTTTTACAGAAAATGAATATCAAAGGGAGTCCAAATGGAACAAAACTTTTTGACATTTTTTCTTGTACCACAAGACACCTAGAAAGCTTTGGGAGGAGGCCAAAAGACCCACGAGGAGGCCAGAAGCCGCCAGGGCGCGCCCCAGGGGGCGCGCCCCTCGTGGCTCTACTAACCCTAATTCTTGCTCCATAAATACCCAAATAATCCCTTTACATCAGAGGGGACACCAGAAAATACGTTCCCGCCGCCGCAAGCCTTCGACCTCATGAGATCCCATCTTGGGGCCTTTTCCGGTACTTTGCCGGAGGGAGATTCGATCATGGAGGGCCTCTACGTCAACCTTGCTGCCCTTATGATGATGTGTTAGTAATTTACCACAGACCTACCGGTCCATATCTAGTAGTTAGATAGCTTCTTCTCTCTCTTTGATCTTCAATACAATGTTCTCCTCGATGTTCTTGTAGATCTATATGGTGTAATCTTCTTTTGCGGTGTGTTTGTTGAGATCCGATGAATTGTGAGTTTATGACCAGATTATCTATGAATATTATTTGTGTCTTCTCTGAATTCTTATATGGATGATTTGGTAGCTTTGTATTTCTCTCTGATCTATTGATTTAGTTTGGCCAACTAGATTGATTGTTTTTGCAATGGGAGAGGTACTTTGTAATGGGTTCAATCTTGCCGTGTTCTCACTCAGTGACAGAAGGGGAAGCGAGGCACATATTGTATTTTTGCCATTAAGGATAAAAATATGGGGTTTATTTCATATTGATTGGATCTATCCCTCTACATCATGTCATCTTGCTTAAAGTGTTACTCTCTTTTTGACTTAATACACTAGATGCAGGCAGGAGTCGGTCGATGTGTGGAGTAATAGTAGTAGATGCAGGCAGGAGTCGGTCTACTTGTCACGGACGTGATGCCTATATTTATGATCATTACCTTAGATATCATCATAATTATTTGCTTTTCTATTAGTTGCTCAACAGTAATTTGTTCACCCACCATATGCGTTCTTCCAAGAGAGAAGCTTCTCGTGAAACATATGGCCCCCGGGTCTACATTTATCTTATTATTTTTCCAGATCTTGAAAATCAAAAACACAAAAATACATCGCTGAGTTTTATTTACTTTTATTTGTTTTACATCTATCACTATCAGATGTCATCATTGCAAGTATCCGAGAAGGGATTGACAACCCCTTATCATGTTGGGTGCAAGTATTTGTTTGTTGGTGCAGGTGCTATCTATGGAGACTTGTGTGTTCCTCCTACTGGATTGATACCTTGGTTCTTAACTAAGGGAAATACTTATCTATACTTTGATGCATCACCCTTTCCTCTTCGAGGACAAACCAACGCAAGCTCAAGAAGTAGCTAGAAGCATTTCTAGCATCGTTGCTGATAACCCTCAACCGTAAGGGATCGAGATAGTCTTCGCGGGTAAGAGTAACCCAATTTATTGATTCGACACACGGGGAGCCAAAGAGTATTTATAAGCTTTAACAGTTGAGTTGTCAATTCAACCGCACCTGAAATATACTAACTTGCAGCAAAAGATAAGTGGTAACAGTGATATGATAGTGATGATAGTAATAGTAAAAGTAACATCAAAAGTAAATAGCAGTAGTAAATGGCAAAAGTAGCAACTGGTGACAAGCAAGGTTTAAAATACTGTAGGCTAGGGAGATGGATGGTTGGGCGTTGCATGGATGAGATAGTTTCTAACTCGGGGCACGGCACACGGAAAAGTAATGATCATCTAGGCAAATATCAAACATTAGGCATGTATCCCGTAGGTAGTTGTACGTGCTTGCAATAAGAACTTGCACAACATCTTTTGTCCTACCATCCCGCTACGAACGGGGCCAAAAGGAACTAATGGATATTAAGGTGCTCCTGTCAAAGAGCACCGGAACAAAGCAATGAACTCAATGGATACATGTAATCCTCAAACTACGGACCATCCCCTTTGGTGTCCCAAGCTGTCACCTTTGGGATCGCCGGTTCCGAACCGTAACAGGTGCATACAACTCATAGATAGGATCAAGAACACAAATATATTCATGCAAACACATATGGTTCAGATCTGAAATCATGGCACTCGGGCCCTAAGTGTCAAGCATTAAGAATAACAAGTTGTAGCAAAGATGATAAACACCATACTAGATGATAGGCAACATGCCCCCAACAATCTGACGAACTATTACATGATCTAACTCATCCAATCCCTACCATCCCCTTCGCCTACAGCAAGGGAAGTACTCACACATGAAGGGGGAAGTCATGGAGGGATGATGAAGTGGTGATGATGATGACGATGGCGACGATCTCCCCTCTCCGGAGGCCAAATCAGCCTCCAGATTAGCCCTCCCGAAGAAGAACAGAGGGTGGTGGCGGCTCCGCGACGAGAAACAGCGAAAGGACTCCCGATCTGGGGTTTCTGCCTCGGAGGAAAAAATACGGGCTAAAGTAGGGCACCAGGGGGCGTGGGCCCCACCCAGGCGCCCCCCCGGCGCGGCCCAGGGGGGGGGGGGCGCCCACAGGGCGCCTGGGCACCCCCTGGCCCCCCTCTGGCCCCACTTCTGGCATTTTGTTTCTTCGGGTGCGTGGATTTTTCGTGATTTTTCGTGGATTTTTCTGAGATAGTTAAAAATCCGTTTTCCTGCACACAAATAAAACATACAGGCAGCTCTGCTGAAAACAGCGTCAGTCCGGGTTAGTTTAGTCCAAATCATGCAAGAATGAGGTCAAAACAATATCAAAAGAGTTTGGAAAAGTAGATACGTTTGAGACGTATCAGTTGCCGAGGAGGTTCTACATCAAGCCTACCAAGTACCTATCATAAATACTCATCTCTTGCATTTACATTATTCGCCATTTTTCTGTTGTTTTCATACCCCCACTTCTAAAACGTTTTTTGGAAAACAAAACAATATTTATCTTTCCGTTTGCCTTTATGTCTTACTTGGCTTGTTTGCTCGTTTGCTTGGCATAATTATGTTTATTGCAATTCAGAAGAAAAGAGGTTTATGGATCCTCATCCACTTGCTAATCTTTTTAAAATATCCAATTATGATGAACCAATTGCTAGTGAGTTGAGTGCACTAGATTATCTTTATGAGGTTTTGCTTGAAAGTTCGGAATCTAAAAATTGTGATGAAGTGTTAAAAAAAGGAATTGATAAAGTGATTCACGATAGCTCCTTATATGAAAAGCATGATTGCAATGATATTATTATAAATTCTATGAATGCCAATTGTTTTCATGATATGCAAAACCCTAAGCTTAGGGATGCTAATTTTTCTATGTCCACTATTTCTTGTAATGATCATGATTGGCGTGATGCTTCTTATGATCTTGAAAATTTATTTAAGCCTCATGATGAATACGATCTTGATAATAATGTTTGCAGCAGTATTGAAAGTAGGTTTGGAGGAGTGTCAACTTTAGGTAAAAATAATCCCACTTATTTGGAGTGTGATCAATCTTATGAATTTTTTAATAAAAGTGGTCATGGAGAAGTCATGACTTTATTTTATGATAATCTCACTATTTTGGAAGAGT
Organism: Secale cereale; assembly: GCA_902687465.1. NCBI lineage: Eukaryota > Viridiplantae > Streptophyta > Magnoliopsida > Poales > Poaceae > Secale > Secale cereale. Next base: position 769,556,815 of record LR738710.1, read on the forward strand.
GTCAACTTTGCATACATGTGGAACAATTAGAGAATATGTTATGTGATAGATATATTGTTGAATTTGAATATGATCTCACATGCAATTATTATGAGAGAGGAAAATATGGTTGAACAAATCTTCATGTTACTAAATTACCTCTCTTGATGCTTAAATTGTCAAAGTTTTATTCTTCTTCCTTGCATATGCTAGTTTTTGCTTGCGTTGATAATTTGTTTGCTTATAAAATGCCTATGCATAGGAAGTATGTTACACTTAGATGTGTTTGTCTCATGTTGTATGATGCTCTCTTTGTGCTTCAATTCTTGTCTTTCATGTGAGCATCATTGAAATCTCAATGCCTGGCTAAAAGGCTCTAAACAAAAGCGCTTCTTGGGAGACAACCCAATATTTTCCTTTCCTGTTCTGCAATAAATTTATCTTCTAGACTCTGGTTAGAGGTGTTTTTATGTTTTTAGTTAGTGTTTGTGCCAAGTAAGACCTTTGAGTTGATTTGGAAGATAGTAGATTGGTTTTGCTAAAAACAGAAACTTTCGCGTCCAGTAACATAATTGTCTGTGATGGCTGGAGAGTGATAAAATTCTGATTTTTTACAAGTTACAGGTATACAGATTTCCGACATTTCCCTAATTTTTTAGAATTGCTATAGATATAGAGGTACTACATCAATTCACATCTTTACAGGCTGTTCTGTTTTAGACAGATTCTGTTTTCTTTGTGGTGTTTGCTTATTTTGATGAATCCATGAGTAGTACCGAGGGTACGAACCATGGAGAATTTGGAATACAGTAGATATAACACATATAAAATTATAATGAGTTCACAATAGTACATAAAAGTATGGTTTATATTTGTTTTACTAACGGATCTTACGGGTTTTTCTGTTAAATTTTGTGTTGTGAAGTTTTCAAGTTTTGCGTGAAGTTTCGATGGACTATGGAATAAGGAGTAACAAGATCCTAAGATTGGGGATGCCCAAGGCAGCCCAAGGTAATATTCATGGACAACCAAGCATCTAAGCTTGGGGATGCCCCGGAAGACATCCCCTCTTTCTTCTTTAATCTATCAGTATTTTACTTGAGACTATATTTTAATTCACTACATGATATGTATTTTGCTTGGAGCATCTTGTATGATATGAGTCTTTGCTTTTTAGTTTGTCACAATCATCCTTAATGTGCATACCTATTGAGAGGGACACATATTAATCGTGAATTTATTAGAATACTCTATGTGCTTCACTTATATCTTTTGAGCTAGGTAGTTGCTCTAGTGCTTCACTTATATATTTTTGAGCACGGTGATGATGTTATTTTGAAGAAATAGATGAACTCTCATGCTTCACTTATATTATCTTGAGAGCCTTATAAACAACATGGTAATTTTCTTGGGTTATAAATTTTGTCCTAATATGATGGGTATTCAAGAGGGATATAATACAAACTATCATAAATATCATTGAATATATGAGAAGTTTGATTCCTTGAAATTGTTTTGAGATATGAAGATGTCAATATTAGAGTCATGCTAGTAGTACATTGTGTAATAGTAAAATACTTGTGTTAAGCTTTCTGATTCCCGTAGCATGCATGTATGGTCTTCCCGTTATGTGATGAAGTTGGTGCATAATTTATCATTGATTGTCTTCCTTTGTGTGAAAGTCGGGAGCGTGCGATGGTTAACTCCTACCAACCTCTCCCCTAGGAGCATGCATAGTAGTACTTTGCTTAGAGGGCTAAGAAACTTTTTGCAACAATTATGTGATTTCTTAATGACTAATGATGAGTCCATGGATTATACGCACTGTCACCTTTCCACCTTTGCTAGGCACTCTAGTACCGCACAAATTTCACCGGTGCATTAGACCCACCTTATCCCTTTCCTCAAAACAGCCACCATACCTACCTATTATGGCATTTTCATAGCCATTCCAAGATATATTTCCATGTAAATCCACCGTTCAATCATTATGATTTTTCACTTTGAATTGTAAATTATTAGAGCATTGTCCCACGTGAGGTTTATATAAAAAAGGTGTTGGGGATCATAGCAGAAATCAAAAAATTTCTATGTATCACCAAGATCAATCTATGGAGAGACTAGCAACGACAGAGGGGAGTGCATCTTCATACCCTTAAAGACCGCGATGCGGAAGCGTTACATGAACGCGGTCGATGGAGTCGTACACGCAGCGATTCAGATCGCGGTTGATTCCGATCTAAGTGTCGAACAACGGCGCCTCCGCGATCAACACACGTACAGCCCGGGGACGTCTCCTCCTTCTTGATCCAGCAAGGGGGGAGGAGAAGTTGCGGAAGAGCTCCGGCAGCACGATGGCGTGGTGATGGAGCTTGTAGTTCTCCGGCAAGGCTTCGCCAAGCACTTCAGAGGAAGAGGAGGAGTTGTGAGGGGGAGGGCTGCACCAGGCCAGGGGTGCGGCTGCCCTCCCACCCCCACCTATTTATAGGGGCAAGGGAGAGGGGTTGCTAGCCCCCTCAGATCCAATCTAAGGGGGGGGGGGCAGGGAGGGGGGCTTGCCCCCCAAGCCAAGGGGGCGCCCCCTTTAGGGTTCCCCCAAACCCTAGGCGCATGGGCCCTAGGGGGGGAAGGTGCCCAGCCCACTAAGGCGCTGGTTCCCCTCCACATACAGCCCATAGGGCCCTCTGGGGCAGGTGGACCCTCCCGGCGGACCCTCGGAACCCCTTTGGTGGCCCTGGTACAATACCGGCATGCCCCAAACACTTCCGGTGATCTTATGGTGACTTCCCATATATAAATCTTCACCTCGGGACCATTCCGGAACTCCTTGTGATGTCCGAGATCTCATCCGGGACTCCAAACAACATACGATAACTACATACATTTTCCATAACAACTCTAGCATCACCGAACCTTAAGTGTGTGGACCCTACGGGTTTGTAAGACATGTAGACATGACCGAGACATCTCTCAAGTCAATAACCAACAGCGCGATCTGGATACCCATGTTTGCTCCCACATGTTCCACGATGATCTTATCAGATGAACCATGATGTCGGGGATTCAATCAATCCCGTATACAATTCCCTTTGTCTACTGGTATGATACTTACCCGAAATTCGATCGTCGGTATCCCTATACCTTGTTCAATCTCGTTACCGACAAGTCTCTTTACTCGTTCTGTAACACATCATCCCGTGACTAACTCCTTAGTCACATTGAGCTCATTTGGATGATGTCTTACCGAGTGGGCCCAGAGATACCTCTCCGTCACACGGAGTGACAAATCCTAGTCTCGATTCATGCCAACCCAACAGATACTTTCAGGGATACCCGTAGTGTACCTTTATAGCCACCCAGTTATGTTGTGACTATTGGCACACCCAAATCATTACTACAGTATCCGGGAGTTTCACAATCTCATGGTCTAAGGAAATGATACTTGACATTAGAAAAGCTTTAGCGGATGAACTACATGATCTAGTGCTATGCTTAGGATTGGGTCTTGTCCATCACACCATTCTCCTAATGATGTGATCCCGCTATCAATGACATCCAATGTCCATGGTCAGGAAACCATGACCATCTATTGATCAATGAGCTAGTTAACTAGAGGCTCACTAGGGACATGTTGTGGTCTATGTATTCACACATGTATTACGATTTTTGGATAATACAATTATAGCATGAACAATAGACAATTATCATGAACAAGGAAATATAATAATAACCACTCTATTATTGCCTCTAGGGCATATTTCCAACAGTCTCCCACTTGCACTAGAGTCAATAGTCTAGTTACATAGTGATGAATCGAACACCCATAGAGTTCTGGTGTTGATCATGTTTTGCTCATGGAAGAGGTTTAGTCAACGGATCTGCAACATTCAGATCCGTATGTACTTTACAAATATCTATGTATCCATCTTGAATATAACCACAAATGGAGTTGAAACGACGATTGATGCGCTTGGTCTTCTTGTGAAACCTGGGCTCCTTGGCAATGGCAATAGCTCCAGTGTTGTCACAGAAGAGAGTCATCGGGCCCGACGTGCTTGGAATAACTCCTAGGTCGGTGATGAACTCCTTCATCCAGACTCCTTCCTGTGCTGCTTCAAAAGCAGCTATGTACTCCGCTTCACATGTAGATGCCTCCACGACGCTTTGCTTGCAACCGCACCAACTGACTGCCCCATCATTCAAAATGTACACGTATCCGGTTTGTGACTTGGAGTCATCCGGATCTGTGTCGAAGCTAGCATCGACGTAACCCTTTACGAGAGCTCTTCGTCACCTCCATACACGAGAAACATATCCTTAGTCCTTTTCAGGTACTTAAGGATGTTCTTGACCGCTGTCCAATGTTCCATTCCAGGATCACTTTGGTACCTCCCCACCAAACTTATGGCAGGGTTCACATCAGGTCTGGTACACAACATGGCATACATAATAGAAGCTATGGCTCAGTCATAGGGGATGACACTCATATTTTCTCTATCTTCTGCCGAGGTCGGGCATTGAGCTGTGCTCAATCTCACACCCTGCAATACATGCAAGAACCCTTTCTTGGACTGATCCATATTGAACTTCTTCAATATCTTGTCAAGGTATGTGATTTGTGAAAGACCAATGATGCATCTTGATCAATCTCTATAGATCTTGATGCCTAATATGTAAGCAGCTTCTCCAAGGTCCTTCATTGAAAAACACTTATTAAAGTAGGCCTTTATGCTTTCCAAAAGTTCTATATCATTTCCCATCAACAATATGTCATCCACATATAATATGAGAAATGCTACAGAGCTCCCACTCACTTTCTTGTAAATACAGGCTTCTCCATAAGTCTGTATGAACCCAAATGCTTTGATCACTTCGTGAAAACAAATGTTCCAACTCCGAGATGCTTGCACCAGCCCATAGATGGAGCGCTAGAGCTTGCATACCTTGTCAGCATTCTTAGGATCGACAAAACCTTCCGAATGCATCATATACAATTCTTCCTTAAGGAAACCGTTAAGGAATGCCGTTTTGACTTCCATTTGCCAGATCTCATAATCATAGAATGCGGCAATTGCTAACAAGATTCGGACAGACTTCAGCATCGCCACGGGAGAGAAAGTTTCATCGTAGTCAATTCCTTGAACTTGTCGATAACCCTTAGCGACAAGCCGAGCCTTATAGATGGTCACATTTCCATCCGCGTCAGTCTTCTTCTTAAAGATCCACTTATTCTCTATGGCTTGTCGATCATCGGGCAAGTCCACCAAAGTCCATACTTTGTTATCATACATGGATCCTATCTTGGATTTCATGGCTTCAAGCCATTTGCTGGAATCCGGGCTCGTCATCGCCTCTTCATAATTCAAAGGTTCATCATTGTCTAACAACATGATTTCCAGGACAGGGTTGCCGTACCACTCTGGTGCGGTACGTGTCCTCGTGGACCTACGAAATTTAGTAGTAACTTGATCCAAAGTTTCATGATCATTATCATCAACTTCCTCTCTAGTCGGTGCAGGCACCACAGCGCAGAAACATCTTCCTGTGCTGCGCTACTTTCCGGTTCAAGAGGGGTTACAATCACCTCATCAAGTTCTACTTTCCTCCCAGTTACTTCTTTCGAGAGAAACTCTTTCTCCAGAAAGGATCCATTCTTGGCAACAAAGACCTTGCCTTCGGATCTGAGGTAGAAGGCATACCCAGTAGTTTCTTTAGGGTATCCTATGAAGACGCATTTTTCCGATTTGGGTTCGAGCTTTTCAGGTTGAAGTTTCTTGACATAAGCATCGCATCCCCAAACTTTTAGAAACGACAACTTAGGTTTCTTCCCAAACCATAATTCATATGGTGTCGTCTCGACGGATTTAGATGGTGCCCTATTTAAAGTGAATGCGGCAGTCTCTAAAGCATAACCCCAAAATGATAGCGGTAAATCGGTAAGAGACATCATAGATCGCACCATGTCCAACAGAGTACGATTACGACGTTCGTACACGCCGTTACGCTGAGGTGTTCCAGGTGGCATTAGTTGTGAAACAATTCCACATTTCCTTAGGTGCATACCAAATTCGTGACTCAAATATTCTCCTCCACGATCTGATCATAAGAACTTTATTTTCCTGTCATGTTGATTCTCTACCTCATTCTGAAATTCCTTGAAGTTTGCAAAGGTCTCAGACTTGTGTTTCATTAGGTAGACATACCCATATCTACTTAAGTCATCGGTGAGGGTGAGAACATAATAATATCCACCGCGAGCCTCAACGCTCATTGGACCGCACACATCAGTATGGATGATTTCCAACAAGTTGGTTGCTCGCTCCATTGTTCCGGAGAAAGGAGTCTTGGCATCTTTCCCATAAGGCATGGTTCACACGTGTCAAATGATTCATAATCAAGAGACTCCAAAAGCCCATCTGCATGGAGTTTCTTCATGCGTTTGACACCAATATGACCACGGAGGCAGTGCCACAAGTATGTGGCACTATCATTATCAACCTTACATCTTTTGGTATTCACACTATGAATATGTGTAACATCACGTTCGAGATTCACTAAAAATAAACCATTGACCAGCGGCGCATGACCATAAAACATATCTCTCAGACAAAGAGAACAACCATTATTCTCAGATTTAAAGGAGTAGCCATATCGCATTAAACGAGATCCAGATACAATGTTCATGCTCAAAGATGGTACTAAATAACAATTATTGAGGTTTAAAACTAATCCCGAAGGTAGATGTAGAGGTAGAGTGCCGACGGCGATCACATCCACCTTGGAACCATTCCCAACGCACATCGTCACCTCATCCTTCGCCAGTCTCCGTTTATTCCGCAGCTCCTGCTTAGAGTTACAAATGTGAGCCACTGCGCCGGTATCAAATACCCAGGAGCTGATGGGGAACGTAGTATTTTAAAATTTTCCTATGATCACGCAAGATCTATCTACTAGATGCATAACAACGAGAGGGGAGAGTGTGTCTACGTACCCTCGTAGACCGGGAGCGGAAGCGTCAAGTGACGCGGTTGATGTAGTCGAACTTCTTCGCGATCCAACCTATCAAGCACCGAACGTACGGCACCTCCGCGTTCAGCACACGTTCAGCTTGATGACGTCCCACGAGCTCTTGATCCAGTTGAGCTTCACGGGAGAGTTTCGTCAGCACGACAGCGTGGTGACGGATATGATGTATCTACCGGCGCAGGGCTTCGCCTAAGCACTGCAATGGTATGACCGAGGTGTGTTTCTGTGGAGGGGGGCACCGCACACGGCTAAAACAATTCAACTTGGGTGTCCCAGGGTGCCCCCTGCCCCCGTATATAAAGGAGCAAGGGGAGGAGCCGGCCAGCCCTTCTATGGCTCGCCAGAGAGGCAATCCTACTAGGAATAGGATTGCAATCCTATTCCTAGTAGGAGTCCACCAAGAAGGAAGAGGGGGAAAGGAAGAAGAGGGAGAGGTGGCGCACCCCAATCCTAGTCCAACTAGGATTCCCTGGTGGGGCGCCGGCCAGCCTCTATGGGCTGCCTCTCTTCTTTCCTCAAGGCCCACTATGGACCATCCCCCTTTGTGGGGGGTTCCGGTAACTTCCTCCGGCAATCCGGTTAAATCCGAAACTTTTCCGGAACACTTCCGGTGTCCGAATATAGTCGTCCAATATATCAATCTTTATGTCTCGGACATTCCGAGACTCCTCGTCATGTCCGTGATCTCATCCGGGACTCCGAACTACCTTCGGTACATCAAAAATCATAAACTCATAATACCAATCGTCATCAAACGTTAAGCGTGCGGACCCTACGGGTTCGAGAACTATGTAGACATGACCGAGACTCATCTCCGGTCAATAACCAATAGCGGAACCTGGATGCTCATATTGGTTCTACATATTCTACGAAGATCTTTATCGGTCAAACCGCATAACAACATACGTTGTTCCTTTTGTCATCGGTATGTTACTTGCCCGAGATTCGATCGTCGGTATCTCTATACCTAGTTCAATCTCGTTACCGGCAAGTCTCTTTACTCGTTCCGTAATACATCATCTCGTGACTAACTCATTAGTCATTTGCTTGCAAGGCTTATTATGATGTGCATTACCGAGAGGGCCCAGAGATACCTCTCCGACACTCGGAGTGACAAATCCTATTCTTGATCTATGCCAACACCACAAACACCTTCGGAAACACCTGTAGAGCATCTTTATAATCACCCAGTTACGTTGTGACGTTTGATAGCACACAAGGTGTTCCTCTGGTATTCGGGAGTTGCATAATCTCATAGTCATAGGAACATGTATAAGTCATGATGAAAGCAATAGCAGTAAAACTAAACGATCATAGTGCTAAGCTAACGGATGGGTCTTGTCCATCACATCATTCTCCTAATGATGTGATCCCGTTGATCAAATGACAACTCATGTCTATGGTTAGGAAACATAACCATCTTTGATCAATGAGCTAGTCTAGTAGAGGCATACTAGGGACACTCTGTTTTGTCTATGTATTCACACATGTACTAAGTTTCCGGTTAATACAATTCTAGCATGAATAATAAACATTTATCATGATATAAGGAAATATAAATAACAACTTTATTATTGCCTCTAGGGCATATTTCCTTCAGTCTCCCACTTGCACTAGAGTCAATAATCTAGCTCACATCGCTATGTGATTTAATACCGATAGTTCACATCGTTATGTGAATAACACCCATAGTTCACATCGCCATGTGACCAACACCCAAAGGGTTTACTAGAGTCAATAATCTAGTTCACATCGCTATGTGATTAACACCCAAAGAGTACTAAGGTGTGATCATGTTTTGCTTCGTGAGAGAAGTTTAGTCAACGGGTCTGTCACATTCAGATCCGTATGTATTACGCAAATTTCTATGTGTCTACAATGCTCTGTATGGAGCTACTCTAGCTAATTGCTCCCACTTTCAATAAACATCCAGATTGATAGTTAGAGTCATCTGGATTTAGTGTCAAAGCTTGCATCGGCGTAACCCTTTACGACGAACTCTTTATCACCTCCATAATCGAGAAACATTTCCTTAGTCATCCAGTTACTAAGGATAATTTTGACCGCTGTACAGTGATCTACTCCCGGATCACTATTGTACCTCCCTGTCAAACTCATGGATAGGTACACAACATGTTCAGCATGGCATACTTTATAGAACCTATGGTTGAGGCATAGGGAATGACTTTCATTCTCTCTATATTTTTCTGCCGTGGTCTGGCTTTGAGTCTTACTCAACTTCACACCTTACAAGTCAGGCAAGAACTCCTTCTTTGACTGATCCATTTTGAACTACTTCAAAATCTTATCAAGGTATGTACTTATCGAAAGTCTTATCAAGCATCTTGATCTATCTCTATAGATCTTGATGCCCAATATGTAAGCAGCTTCACCGAGGTCTTTCTTTGAAAAAACTCCTTTCAAACACTCCTTTATGCTTTCCAGAAAATTCTACATTATTTCTGATCAACAATATGTCATTCACATATACTCATCAGAAATGTTGTAGTGCTCCCACTCACTTTCTTGTAAATACAGGCTTCACCGTAAGTCTGTATAAAACCATATGCTTTGATCACCTCATCAAAGCGTATATTCCAACTCCGAGATGCTTGCACCAGTCCATAGATGGATTGCTAGAGCTTTGCACACTTTTATAGCACCTTTAGGATCAACAAAACCTTCTGGTTGCATCATATACAACTCTTCTTTGAGATATTCATTCAGGAATACAGTTTTGACATCCATTTGCCAGATTTCATAATCATAAAATGCGGCAATTGCTAACATGATTCGGACAGACTTAAGCATCGCTACGGGTGAGAAAGTCTCATCGTAGTCAACTCCTTGAACTTGTCGAAACCCTTTCGCAACAAGTCGAGCTTTGTAAACAATAACATTACCGTCTATGTCGGTCTTCCTCTTGAAGATTCATTTATTTTTGATGGCTTGCCGATCATCGGCCACGTCAACCAAAGTCCACACTTTGTTCCCATACATGGATCCCATCTCAGATTTCATGGCCTCAAGCCATTTCGCGGAATCTGGGCTCATCATCGCTTCCTCATAGTTTGTAGGTTCATCATGGTCTAGTAACATGACTTCCAGAACTGGGTTTCCGTACCACTCTGGTGCGAAAGTACTCTCGTTGATCTACGACGTTTAGCAGAAACTTGATCTGAAGTTTCATGATCATCATCATTAGCTTCGTCACTAATTGGTGTAGGAATCACTGGAACTAGTTTCTGTGATGTTCCACTTTCCAATTCGGGAGAAGGTACAATTACCTCATCAAGTTCTACTTTCCTCCCACTCACTTCTTTCGAGAGAAACTCCTTCTCTAGAAAGGATCCACTCTTAGCAACAAAGAACTTGCCTTCGGATCTGTGATAGAAGGTGTACCCAACAGTTTCTTTTGGGTATCCTATGAAGATTTACTTCTCCAATTTGGGTTAGAGCTTATCATGTTGAAACTTTTTCACATAAGCATCGCAGTCCCAAACTTCAAGAAATGACAGCTTAGGTTTCTCGTCAAACCACAGTTCATACGGTGTCATCTCCACGGATTTAGATGGTGCCCTATTTAACGTGAATGTAGCTGTCTCTAATGCATAACCCCAAAAGCGATAGTGGTAGATCGGTAAGAGACATCATCGATCGCACCATATGTAATAAAGTACATTTATGACGTTCGGACACACCATTACACTGTGGTGTTCCAGGTGGCATGAGTAGTGAAACTATTTCACATTGTTTTTACTGAAGGCCAAACTCGCTAACTTAAATATTTTACCTCTACGATCATATCGTAGAAACTCTTATTTTCTTGTTACGATGATTCTCCAATTCACTCTGAAATTCTTTGAACTTTTCAAATGTTTCAGACTTGTGCTTCATTAAGTAGATATACCCATATCTGCTCAAATCATCAGTGAAGGTCAGAAAATAACGATACCTGCCGCGAGCTTCAACACTCATTGGTCCGCATACATCCGTATGTATGATTTCTAACAACTCTGTTGCTCGCTCCACAGTTCCGGAGAACGCAGTTTTAGTCATCTTGCCCATGAGGCATGGTTCGCAAGCACCAAGTGATTCATAATCAAGTGATTCCAAAAATCCATCACTATGGAGTTTCTTCATGCGCTTTACACCAATATGACCTAAACGACAGTGCCACAAATAAGTTGCACTATCATTATTAACCATGCATCTTTTGGCTTCAATATTATGAATATGTGTATCACACGATCTAGATCCAACAAACCATTTTCATTGGGTGTATGACTATAGAAGGTTTTATTCATGTAAACAGAACAACAATTATTCTCTAACTTACATGAATAACCGTATTGCAATAAACATGATGAAATCATATTCATGCTCAACACAAACACCAAATAACACTTATTTAGGTTCAACACTAATCCCGAATGTATAGGGAGTGTGCGATGATGATCATATCAATCCTGGAACTACTTCCAATACACATCGTCACTTCATCCTTTAACTAGTTTCTGTTCATTATGCAACTCCGAACCAGTATCAAATACCGAGGGGTTGCTATGAACACTAGTAAAATACACATCTATAATCTGTATATCAAATATACCTTTGTTCACTTTGCCATCCTTCTTATCCGCCAAATATCTAGGGCAGTTCCACTTCTAGTGACCATTTCCTTTGCAGTAGAAGCACTTAGTTTCAGGCTTGAGTTTAGCTTTGGGTTTCTTCATGGGAGTGACAACTTGCTTGTCATTCTTCTTGAATTTCCCCTTCTATCCCTTTTGCCCTTTACTTGAAACAAGTGGTCTCATCAACACTTGATGCTATTTCTTGATTTCTACCTTCGCCGATTTCAGCATCGCGAAGAGCTCAGGAATTACCTTCGTCATCCCTTGCATATTATAGTTCATCACGAAGTTCTACTAACTTGGTGATAGTGATTAGAGAACTTTGTCAATTACTATCTTATCTGGAAGATTAACTCCCACTTGATTCAAGTAATTGTAGTACCTAGACAATCTGAGCACATGCTCACTGGTTGAGCTATTCTCCTCCATCTTGTAGGCAAAGTACTGTCAGAGGTCTTATACCTCTCGACACGGGCATGAGTATGAAATACTAATTTCAACTCTTGGAACATCTTATATGCTCCATGGCGTTCAAAACGTTTTTGAAGTCCCGGTTATAAGCTGTAAAGCATGGTGCAATAAACTATCAAGTAGTCATCATATCGAGCTTTTGTGAAAACGTTCATAATGTTTGCATCTGCTCCTGCAATAGGTCTGTCACCTAGCGGTGCATCAAGGACATAATACTTCTGTGCAGCAATGAGGATAATCCTCAGATCACGGACCTAGTCCGCATCATTGCTACTAACATCTTTCAACTTAGTTTTCTCTAGGAACATATAAATAAATAAACGTAGAGCAACATCGCGAGCTATTGATCTACAACATAGATATGCTAATACTACCAGGACTAAGTTCATGATAAATTAAAGTTCAATTTAATCATATTACATAAGAACTCCCACTTAGATAGACATCCCTCTAGTCATCTAAATGATCACGTGATCCAAATCAACTAAACCATGTCCGATCATCACGTGAGATGGAGTAGTTTCAATGGTGAACATATTATGTTGATCATATCTACTATATGATTCACGCTCGACCTTTCGGTCTCCAGTGTTCCGAGGCCATATTTGCATATGCTAGGCTCGTCAAGTTTAACCCGAGTATTCTGCGTGTGCAAAACTGTCTTACACCCGTTGTATTTCAACGTAGAGCCTATCACACCCGATCATCACGTTGTGTCTCAGCACGAAGAACTTTTGCAACGGTGCATACTCAGGGACAACACTTATACCTTGAAATTTAGTAAGGGATCATCTTATAATGCTACCGTCGCTCTAAGCAAAATAAGAAGCATAATAAGATAAACATCACATGCAATCAAAATTTCTAACATGATATGGCCATCATCATCTTGTGCTTTTGATCTCCATCTCCAAAGCACCGTCATGATCACCTTCTTCACCGGCGCGACACCTTGATCTCCATCGTAGCATCGTTGTCGTCTCGCCAACTATTGCTTCTACGACTATCGCTACCGCTTAGTGATAAAGTAAAGCAATTACATGGCGATTGCATTTCATACAATAAAGCGACAATCATATGGCTCCTGCCAGTTGCCGATAACTTTACAAAACATGATCATCTCATACAAAACCATATAACTCATCATGCCTTGACCATATCACATCACAACATGCCCTGCAAAAACAAGTTAGACGTCCTCTACTTTGTTGTTGCAGGCTTTACGTGGCTGCTATGGGCTTAGCAAGAACCGTTCTTACCTACGCATACAAAAACCACAACGATGTTTCGTCAAGTATGTGCTGTTTTAACCTTCACAAGGACCGGGCGTAGCCACACTTGATTCAGCTAAAGTGAGAGAGACAGACACCCGCCAGTCACCTTTAAGCAATGGGTGCTCATAACGGTGAAACCAGTCTCCCGTAAGCGTACGCGTAATGTCGTTCCGGGCCGCTTCATCTCACAATACCGCTGAAGCGAAGTATGACATGCTGGTAAGCAGTATGACTAGTATCGCCCACAACTCATTGTGTTCTACTCGTGCATATCATCTACGCATAGACCTGGCTCATGATGCCACTGATGGGGAACGTAGTATTTTAAAATTTTCCTACGATCACGCAAGATCTATCTACTAGATGCATAGCAACGAGAGGGGAGAGTGTGTCTACGTACCCTCGTAGACCGGGAGCGGAAGCGTCAAGTGACGCGGTTGATGTAGTCGAATGTCAGGACCTCGATCCTAAGTCACACCGATCTAGCTGTAACAAGTCATATCACTTTGCGGCCTCACGCATGGTAACCCCACGGGTGCCACCTTACCTGGCCCGGGACCGTTTGCGTATTTGACAGTGTCGCTAGCATCCATATGACAGAGAACCCGGGCCGACATGGCTAGTTATAAACCAAAAGTGGCACTAGATTACAGAGACAGGCATCCATGACCCAGCAACGAACGTGTCGGTCATCAACGTATGAACCCAAGTCGTAGCAAGCTACATGGACTTAAAGGAACAACGCGTGACATTTCCCCTAAGGGACAGACACAGGAACGAAGAAGGACACATGCCGGCCAGCCTACGTGTTCCGAGCAGTAGCAAGCTACCAAGGCTCATTGGAATCACTAGGAGGCATTTCCCTGTAAGGTCGGCTACCAAAGGAAAACAACTAGGTGTCGGATCCCACACATACCAAGCATTTCAAACATACACACAATATGCTCAATATGTGCAAATACAACATTGCATCACAACAGAACTCTATGAATCAAAGTACTTTATTTAAAAGGCTCCAAGAGCCATACATAACATATCCATACAGGTAGGGGTCACATGACCCAACACTCAAGTCATACAGTCATACAAGCACAAGCGGAAGCTACATGTCTGAGTACAGACAACTTAGAAAATAAAACAGGCTTGGTGTAGCCTGACTATCTACAAGGCCCTTCACAAGCTCCAGATCTCCGTCTGGGTGTCAAGCTACTCGTCGACGTCAACGTCTATGTAGAACCCATCAGCAGGGGCAGGGTTCTCCTCTGCAACAGTTATTAAGCAAACATGAGTACAAAGGTACTCAGCAAGTCTTTCCACAGAACCTATCATACATGCAACATTATCAAAGGGGGTAGTGGAGTTTATAGCAGAATGCCAGCTTTGACCTTGGCTAACCTATACTACAACTCTCAACAGACTGCAAGATGTTATTACGAACACGAGTCCTCTACTCACCACATCAATACACTACCGAGGATCCTCTTCCGTCATCCTACGGAAGGGCCATCCACGACACTCACACTTATCTTGAGGCTTTTAGTAGTATCCATCAACTTGTCTATGAACTGTAAGAGTAACCAAGTAGTTCGTACCGCGAACAACAGCTATTCGAATAGTTTGATAACCCTGCAGGGGTGTAGTTCTTCACACACGCTTTCACCACTTATCGCCGTTTACTCGGCGTGTACTCGGCAACCTTCAAGCGGAAGCCCAGCGAGGGTGTCGGCCACGACCTGACTATCTACTCAAGTCTCTCGTCCAGGTTTATCGCCTATTTGGGTTCCATCCGTGGGGAGATCCGGCCGGGGTGTCGCTCACGGCCCCAAACGATGTGTATAGGGTTCCCGAGTCACCAAACGGGCAACCGGTACACCGTGCCACGTACCTGTCGCATCACAGCCCACCCCGAGGGTCAGCGCTGTGCACGACCTCCAGTAAGCTATAAACACCAGAAACTAGTTGCAACTCCTGGACAGGGATCGAGGGTAATTAATAAGCCGAGAGGGTCCATTGGTTTCGGGCCCAATGCATGGTAGTAACTGCAACTTGAACCACACATACAGATCTCAGGTCCTATGGACGATTCCAATGAAACAACCCACCATGTACTCCTACATGGCCTTTCATCGATACCTTTACCAAGCGTGTTCCACACTTCCTTCTCTTTACCGGAATGATCATTTCACTCTGATCCATCACCCAGATGAACCAGACCAGACACAACTCTAGGCATAGCAGGCAACATAAACAAAAAGCATGGTGGATCACACATCACATGGCTCAATCAACTCCTACACATGCTAGTGGGTTTTAACTATTTACTGTGGCAATGACAGGTCATGCGAGGGAATAGGGTTCATCTACCGCAGCAAGTAGCAGTTCACACGCTGTTGCATTAATGCAGTAAAAGAGAGCAGGAGCGAGAAGATTGGGTTTGTATCGGAATGATCAATGATTGCTTGCCTGACAAGGTAGTTGTCGGGTACTGCTCTTCAACTGGATACGCAGCAGTATCCTCGGGAGCAGGACCTAACACAGAGAATACCGGCGATACAATCATTAACAAACAAATGCAACAATATGATGCATGTTCATGACATGGCAAGATGCATGTGTGTTGGCTAATGCAACTAAAACCAGAAGGGTTTGAACCTATTTGAATCAAAGATTCAAATTGGAGTTCAAACTATTATTTAAATAAGTGCATTATCATGTTTTTGATGTATACAGCAAGTTAACTTGTTCAAACATGCATGAAACCAGTGCCATTGGAAAGATTGGATTTTTCTGATCATTTTTCATATATAAATCTTTTCCATCTGAGCTATGGTTGATTTTATATGATTTTTAGAAGTTTTGGGTATTTTCTGGAATTTCCTGAATTATTTTAATCTAAAAATCCCAGAAAAACCTTTACTGCGTCAGCATGACATCATGCTGACGTCAGGCAATCAACAGGGCCAGTCCAAGTCAAACCTGACCAGTGGGACCCACTGGTCAGTGTCACAGTTAACTAATTAACTAATTAGAAATAACTTAACACTTAAGCTAGGTTTGACTTGCGGGCAGGGCCCACATGTCAGTGACCCAGGGGGTCAAACCCGTGGTCAAACAGGTCCATCTCGCCGGCGTTTAACCGCCGGCGAGGCCAAACACGGCGGCGTGCTTCGAAAATCGTCTACGGTGCACGGCTCGAGCTGCGGTTGGGTGCGTTGGAAAGCCCTTGCTGTTGCGCGTCGAATGGTGGTGGTCGCCGGACCTGGGGTGGCCGGAGACGACGACAACGAGCTCGACGGCGGCGACCGGCGTCGGGCGTGTGTGGGGATGCGGCTGCAGGGGCCTAGGCGATACGTGCGTAGCACCTCTCGCATCTACGTGCTGCGGTGAGTGTGATGGACGGGTGCCAGTGACCAAATGGTCACCGGAGCATCACCGGCGGCGAGCACGGCGGCGGTGCGTGCGGGTGAGCTTCGTGCAGTGCATTCCAGGGCAAAAGAGAGCCAACGGAGAGGGGGAGGATGAAGCTAGGCTCACAGGGGTTGCAGCAAGCGCCGGAGCGAGCTCGGGGGTGGTCGGAGCTGAGCGGGACGGCGAGGGGGATCTCCGCGGCCGGAGTTGGGGAAGAAGAGGTCGGGGGCGTCTCCAGGGCGGGCGAGCGCTCGGGGCTCGGCCTGTTCGAAGCAGTCGAGGACGGCGGAGACGATGGACACCAAGGCGGGGCTCAGGGACGACGGTGGACGCGGCTTCTACGACGGTGCGAGCACGGCGGCGTCGGCCATGGCGCGGGGAGAGCGAGGGAGAGGAACTGGTGGGAGGTGGAGGTATCTGCGAGGTCGGGGACGACGTGAACGACCGAACCATCCCTCCAGGACGGCGAGGGGATGAAGCAGGGCGGCGGGCAGCTGCGTGGCGCGCGGCGCGGTCACCGTCGAGCACCTGCCTGCCTGCCTGGCCGAGCCAAGCAGCTCGCTGGAGCGGCAGTTGGGCTGGGCCGGCAGGTGGGCCGGGTGGCGCCAGGTAAGCTTCTTCTCTCTCTCTTTTTCCTATTTTCTTTTCTGTTTCATTTCTTTTGCAACTTTGTTTAATTAAATAAAATGCCAGAGCATTTTTATAACTCATAACACTTGTCATACCTACTGTATATAATATGAACAGTAGGAAACATTATAGTTTATGATTATTTGAGCATTTAAAATATTTTATAGCATTTAAATGCCCAAATTCAAATACCATATGATTTAATCCAGAGCCCTTGAGTGTCCTAGAAAATTGTGCACCATTTTTGGCAGAGGTTTAAAACCAAGGCAGGAATGATGAACATTTTTGAAGGGCATTTTGGGTACATTGGAAAATGTTTTATCAAACCCTAGTTGTCAGGAGAGGGGTGCTGGGGTTTCTGTTAATCCCATTTCAAGTTTCTTTGAAAGTAGACATGATGCACACTCTAGCTTGGTCCTAATGCAAGTGCTAACTAGGGATGTGACAACTCACCCCCACTTAAAAGAATCGCGTCCCGAGATTCGGGTTCCTCCGGAAAGAGGGTGGGGTACTCAAGTCGAAGACGATCCTCCCTTTCCCAAGTAGCTTCACTCTTGGAATGATGTGACCATTGATCCTTGAGAAACTTGATATTGTGGCGTCGAGTGGTGCGCTCAGTTTGATCAAGAATACGAATGGGGTATTCTCTATATGTGAGATTATCCTCGAGATCAAGCGTTTCGTGGTCCACTCCGTGGATAGGATCCGAGAAGCAACGCCTGAGTTGGGAAACGTGGAAAACATCATGAACTCTGGAGAGGAGCGGAGGTAGTTCCAATTGGTAGGCAACTTCTCCTCGTTTGGCAAGAATGCGAAAAGGACCGATGAAACGAGGGGCCAATTTGCCTTTGATACCAAAGCGATGGGTTCCCTTAAGAGGAGTAACCCGAAGGTAAGCCTTATCGCCGACTTCAAAAGTCACAGCCTTATGATGACTATCATATTGGCTCTTTTGGCGAGACTGGGCTGTTTTCAATCTCTCACGAACGATGCGAACTTGCTCTTCTGCTTCCTGGATCATATCCGGGCCAAAGAATTGTCTTTCCCCGGTTTCTGACTAGTTAAGAGGTGTTCGACACCTTCGTCCATATAGAACTTCGAAGGGAGCTTTGCCCAAGCTGGCTTGATAACTATTGTTATAAGCGAATTCCGCAAATGGAAGACACTTTTCCCATTCCATACCGAAAGAGATGACAGAGGCTCGAAGCATGTCTTCCAGAATTTGATTGACTCGTTCCACTTGACCACTTGACTGCGGATGGAAGGCAGTACTGAAGGAGAGATGAGTTCCCATAGCATTCTGGAAACTTCCCCAAAATCGTGAAGTGAAAAGACTTCCACGGTCTGAGTTAATGTCCAACGGTACACCATGAAGTGATACTATTCGAGAGACATACAAATCTGCTAGTTGGCTAGCGGTAATACTCTCTCGAACAGGCAGGAAATGAGCTACTTTAGAGAGGCGGTCGATAACGACGAAGATAGCATTATTCCCTTTCCTGGACCTGGGAAACCCGGTGATGAAGTCCATACCGACTTTATCCCATTTCCATTCAGGAATAGCTAAAGGTTGAAGGGTGCCAGCAGGCCGTTGATGCTCTGCTTTGACTCGACGACAAACGTCGCAGTTGGCAATGAATTGAGCGATTTCTCTCTTCATCCTAGTCCACCAGAATCTTTGACGTAGGTCTTGATACATTTTGGTACTACCGGGATGAATCGTGAGAGGAGATTCATGAGCCTCCTTAAGGATCAAACGTCTTAGGTTTCGTACTTTAGGAACCACTAAACTGTTGCTAAAGAATACGACTCCTTGATCATCAATTGAGAAACATCCTGCAACTCCTTTCTTGATGTTCCTCTTAATACGGGAAATTCCGGGATCAACCTTCTGTGCTTTGATGACCTGATCCATAAGAGTAGGTTTCGCCACCAAGGTGGAAAGGAATCCTCGAGGAACAATGTGAAGGTTAAGCTTGCGAAATTCCTCGTGGAGAAGTGGTTGACTTTGTTGTAACATTAAATTGTTACAATATGACTTACGACTTAGTGCATCGGCCATGACATTGGCCTTTCCAGGAGTGTAAGTGATTCCTAAGTCGTAATCTGTGAGCAACTCAACCCAACGTCTTTGCCTGAGATTTAGATCCGGTTGAGTGAAGATATACTTCAAACTTTGGTGATCAGTGAAGATTTCACAGCGATTACCAAGGAGGTAATGTCGCCATGTTTTGAGTGCATGGACTACAGCTGCAAGCTCTAGATCATGAGTAGGATAGTTATCCTCATGTGGACGCAACTGTCAGGATGCGTATGCAATCACTTGACGATCTTGCATGAGAATGCAACCTAGTCCTTGTCGCGAGGCGTCGCGGTAGATTATAAAATCCTTGGAAAAGTCTGGTGGTACCAGTACAGGTGCAGAGGTCAGGCGTCTTTTCAGTTCCTGAAAACTGGACTCGCACTGTGGGGTCCACTCAAACCTTTTATCTTTCTTGAGGAGTTCAGTTAGAGGTTTAGCAACCTTGGAGAAATTCTCGACGAAACGTCGGCAATAGCTCGCTAAGCCAAGAAAACTCCTAACTTGCTTGACCGACTCAGGGGGAGTCCAATCAAGTACGGCTTGAACTCGCTCGGGATTGACAGCAATACCCTTGCCAGAGATCACATGACCTAGATAGGTTACTTCTGGCAACCAGAATTCACATTTAGAGAATTTGGCATAAAGGCGGTGCTCTCGAAGTTTCGTCAATACCAGCCTTAAATGCTCGGCATGATCTTCCTTGTTCTTGGAATAGATGAGTATATCATCGAGGTATACCACGACGAATTTATCCAAATACTCCATGAATATAGAATTCATTAACCGAGAAAAGGTAGCTGGGGCATTGGTTAATCCGAAGGACATAACGGTGTACTCATATTGGCCATAACGAGTAACGAAAGCCGTTTTAGGAATGTCCCCGTTCTTGATTTTGATTTGATGGTAGCCCAACCTCAAATCCATCTTAGAGAAGACTGAGGATCCAGCGAGCTGGTCATACAGGTCGTTGATCCTGGGAAGCGGATACTTGTTCTTTACGGTGACCAGATTGACAGGTCGGTAGTCGACAACCATCCGCTCCGTTCCATCCTTCTTCTTAACGAAGAGGACGGGGCAAGCCCAAGGGGAAGAACTAGGACGGATGAAACCTTTTTGTAAGGACTCATCGAGTTGTTTCTTTAGCTCAGCTAATTCTAGTGGTGCCATCTTATAAGGTCTCCTAGAGATTGGGACAGTTCCAGGAATAAGATCTATCACGAACTCGACATCTCTGTCAGGTGGAATTCCTGGCAGTTCTTCTGGAAAAACATCCGGAAAGTCACGGACTACCGGGATATCTTCGAGTTCTGGTAGAGGGCTGGCATTAAGAGAATAGAGCTGACGTTCAGCCATTCGGGCCAAGACATTGACTATCTTGCCGGATGGATGTGTAAGTTGAACGGTCCTAGTAAAGCAATCAATTTTGGCGTAGTGGGTTGTTATCCAATCCATACCCAAAATGATGTTTATGTCCGAGGACTTGAGAGCGATTAGAGATGCAAGGAAAACAAGTCTATCGACAAGGATTTCATTTCCATGGCTTACCCTAGAGGTTTGCCACTTTGAACCAGGAGTTTGAATAACCATGGAAGTAGGCATGTCACAAAAAGTCATGTTGTGCAATCGAGCATAGCTCTCAGATATGAACGAATGGGATGCTCCAGTATCGAAAAGAACAGATGCCGGATGGCATTTTACGAGAAGCGTACCAAGGACGACGTTAGGATCCTCATAAGCTTCCTCGGCAGAGATATAGTTGACATGATGTAATGCCCCGGATGTAATACTTTCCCTTTTGGGTATATAATATATCTCCGGCTTCATCTATTTCCTTTTCGGGTTCTTTGTCTTTCGGGCTTTCGTCGTTTTGTTGTGTGAGTGTGTGGCATTCATTCATATCATGTAGACATGTGCATTGCATTGCATTTGTGTTGTGGGTTGCATCCGGTTCATGGCGTTCCTTCCCGTTGTCCGTTTCGTGTTCCGGAGCTCCCTCACGTGTCCGTGACGTCCCGTAGGCCTACTTTGTTATTCGGGCGTTTTTCGTTACCGGTGTGCCGCGAGGTTGTGTTGTGTGTTGTTGTTTTGTTGTGTGCAACCCGCCTCTCAAATCTCGTCTCGTTTGGACTCCGTTGACTTTTCCCTCCGTTGCTCGTGTGGGCCCGAAGTGCCTTCGCTTCGTGTTCCGGAAATACCCCTACTGCTTTCTTTTATCTCCGTCTAGGCCCTTTTAAATCATCCCCGCGATCGGATCCGTTGGATCACGATCGGAGGGCTCCTAGCGCCCCTAATCTCCCCCTAACCCTAAATTTCTGCTACATATAGACCCCTAGTCTATTTGGGGCAACCCCTCCTTCTTCCTCCTCTCTCCCCTTCTTTTTTTTTCTTTTCTACCTCAGATCCACCTTGTCTTCTCAGATCCCGAGGGGATCCAGCAGTTAAACCGAAGAAACAGCAGCCGATCGACCAGATCCCCTCGAGGAGCGGGCGAAGTCAACGCCAGCCGCCCGTTCCCGTCGACCGCACCGGGCCAAGGCGTCGTCGCCGCGCCAGAGCGACCGCGTCGCTGGGTCCAGCGCGCGCGTCGACCGACCGACCAGGCCTCGCCAGCCTTCGACGGCCCGTGCGCCTTCTCCGCTGGGCCGTACGCCGCCGCCTCCCGCAGCGCCCTCGCCGGCTCGGTCCCCACTTCCCCGTGGGCCGCGCGGGCACCCCGGCCCAGCTCCTCCCTCTCCGCCCGAGCGGGCGCCTCCGCCACCGGGCCGACGCCCCGCTTCGCTCCACCAGGCGCTTCGCCAGCGCCGTTCCACGCCCGAGCGGGCCCTCCTTCGCCTCCCCTCGCCGGCCCATCGCTGCAGGCCGCCCCCAGGCGCCAGGCCGCCGCGGGTGGGCCCTCGCGCCAGCTCCGCCGGACCGCCTCCGCGGGCCGCCGGATCCCGAGCGGGCCGCCGCCGCACAGTGCCTCTCCCTCCGGCCGGCCCGCTACTGTTCACCGCTCTGTTCACTGTTCCAGATCTGATCCGAGGTTGTTTTTTTTTCCTCTAAATCCCCAGATCTGTCAATCTGAGATGCATACTTTGACCTGCTCTAATTTCTTGCCTGTTGCTCCGTTTTGCGCGTGTAGCATGTCCAGATGTTCGTGGAGATGCCCTCTACGTTTTACCTGTTGTAGTCATGCATGTTAGATGTCATCTTGGCACTTGTTTTGCTGTTGCAAGAGTGCATGATGATATAAACTGCTGTTATGTGTTATTTTTATGCCACCTTTGACTTGTGATAACTTTTAGCTCGTTTGTCCAAACGATGCAAATGACATGTCCACGTGTTTGTCTTGCCACGAACTACGTGTTGTGTGTGATAGGTTGCATGGTAGATTTATTGTTTCCTTGTTATCATCGTTGCAAGATGCCATGCTCACATGTTGTGTTTTCACTTGTTATGAAATGCCATCTTGTTGAGCTCGTTGCAATCGTTGTGTTCACCACAATGATGCATGCTTGTGTGTTTCGGGATCACCTTCATATGTATTTTGATGAGGTGCTTACCCTTTGCCATGTTTAGTTTCGAGGTGACTTAAACATGCTCTTTTGTGTGCTAAGGTGATGTTGCTGTTTTAGGACTTAGTGAAATTTCACTAAGTCTGAAATCTGTAACGTTCCGATGCCATGTTCGTGTGTTGTTGTAGGACAAAGCATGATAGTTTTGGGGTGGATTTTGATTGTTCCTTGAAGTATATATTGTTGTCTTTCCATCCATGTCCTCACATGTCCATTTGAGTGGCTGTAGCATGTTTATCTTTTGCTCTAAACTTTCAATAAAATTCTGCTGCCAGAATTTTATTTCAAAGTTCAATATGTCCAAGATCATTGCTATTGATCCGTGACTCCGTTGGGGGTGCACTTTGGACCTAGTTGCTGTACTTTATATCTAGTTTGTGTTCAAGCCCTTTGCCAAGCTTTTTGGGTGCTGTAGATTAATTATTTTGAGCTCCCAAGATGCTATGTTGCTGTAATTTGCAGTTTTCGCTCAAATCTTGTTTCGGGCATAACTTTTAGCCCGTAACTCCGATTTCAGCGAATCTTATATCAAACTTGGGTGTTTTTCTGTGTAGATTATTAATATCAGCTTGTTATCTTGTTTTGAGGTGTTTTGCTTGAGTGATGTTTTACGTGCTCCATGTGCATCACTAGTGCATCCATCATGCATACATGTTTTTCGAGTGCGCATTGCATTTTGTTGATTGGTGCTTGGTGTGTTTGTCTTGTTTAGAGCCGGAAGCTGAGAACGAGTTCGAGGTTGAGCACGAGGTTTCCAACGAGTTTGAGCACGAGGACCCTTCTTACGATCCGAACGTCTTCTCTTCAGGCAAGATGACCGAACCCCGATAACATTACTATATTTGCCTATTGCTAGTAGTCTCGATCTATAGTTTTTGCCTCGATGCCCATGTTCTTCTTGTCAGCCTCCTACTTATAACCAATTGCCATGTTTAACCACCCTACCTATGCAAACCGTTGCTTGGCTAAGTACGCTTCGCTCAGCCCTTCTTATAGCGTTGCTAGTTGCAGGTGAAGTGAAGATGCTTGCTCCATGTTGAAGTTTGGTTGGGTTATATCACACT
The DNA here is from genome assembly GCA_902687465.1 of Secale cereale. Taxonomy (NCBI): domain Eukaryota; kingdom Viridiplantae; phylum Streptophyta; class Magnoliopsida; order Poales; family Poaceae; genus Secale; species Secale cereale. Next base: position 769,580,941 of record LR738710.1, read on the forward strand.
ATATAAATGCTTAAACTGAAATCACCTATATATTGGCAAGGGTGGAAGGCTAAGCCTTTTGCTTGGTGATTTGTTCCACTCATGCCGTTAGGATCCGTATAAGCCGGTTTTATGTTCCTTGATTATGCGTTCCTAACACGGTTGGGGTGTATGGGACCCCCTCGATAAACCGCTATGTGCTAAGTCTTTTCCAGCAAATCCCAACATTGGTACTATTTGCCTAATAACAAACTAAACTTGCATAGGGAGTTATAAACCCTTTTCTTAATCAACAACCCCGGGCCAGTGCTCCACATGAGTGTTGGTCCGAAACGGGGAGCCTGCGGGGCCACCTCGAGGAAACTCAAGGTTTGGTAAAAACCCGTAGCTTCGCCCATCCGGTCGTGTCCTGAGACCTAGATACGCGCGGCTACGATCAGGGTGTCGACACGCCGGGAGGATTTGCTGGATTAGCCTTACCTTAGATCGGTTTAACTTGAGCACGGGATTCCGAGGATACTCGGGTCTTCCCACTTTGGAGTTGCGACTCCGCGGATCGTGAGCTTGTAATGGGTCAAGTTGGAACACCCCTGCAGGGTTTGAACTTTCGAAAGCCATGCCCGCGGTTATGTGGCAGATGGGAGCTTGTTAATTCCGGTTGTAGATAACTTGACACAATGATACTAATACACTACCAGCGTGTGTTCCGTGACTGTCAATTTCCGAATCGGGATTCGGGAGTTGAACACGGAGGGGTTATGCTTGTGAGCTTGTAGCTAGGATCACTTCGTGATCACTTCTCGCGATGCCTTCTCTTCTCGCTCTCACTTGCGTAAGCTAGATGCTAGTTGCTGCTGCAGACTTGTTCTTTCTTCAGCCTTTCCCTCACCTAAAGGTTTTGATAGTTCTGTTACCCGGGAACGGGATTGCTGAGTCCTCTGTGGCTCACAGTTACTTCACACACCAGATGCAGGTCCAGCTGTGAGCTATCCAGGTGATGGCACCGAGCTGGGTTGGGAGTACGACGAGGAGCGTAGTCGTTACTACGTGCGCTACCCGGACGATCAGTAGTGGAGTCTCTTACTAGGATTCGATCCGCCTGTGGTTGTTTTATTTATCTGAGTTTGGTACTTTGACATTTGGCTTTTGCCCTTAGAGGGTTGTAGTGATCTTAATGTATGATGTTTGAGACTTGTACTGTTATTCTGTGACGTGGCGATTGTAAGCCAACTATTTTTCAGTTTACTATCCCCCTTCTACATGAGTTGTGCAAAGATTACCAAACTTGAGATCATTCTAGGATGGACTTATGCCTTTAAGTCGTGCCTCGACACGTAGGAGGTATAATTCCATCCTGGGCATTACAAGTTGGTATCAGAGCCTTCTCCGACCTAGGAGCCCCCACTGTTTGATCGAACCGTTGACGGTTGAGTCTAGGCACACACTGAAAACTTTTTGAGTCCTATATTATATCGGAGAGTAGGATTTCTTTGCTTCTCATCCCCTTTCTCTCTGGTGAGGACTCCTGACGTCTACTCTTGTCTCTCCTATCTTCAAAATTTGCACACATTTTTTTTAGGAATCCCGCGAGTATTCTGGGATTGTTTCGATGTTCTTGTGACAAGGATATTGTTCCTGATGCCTCCTGTTACCGAGGAGTTGAGCTTCGGGGTATCATTGTAACAAGCATATCGCGACAGTACTAAATACTTAAGACGGCCGACATCGAAAATCTCCCCTATACGGCCAGTGGCAAGATAACCCCGACATCACCCAGTACTGGGGAGGTAGTTCGGGAGTATTGCCATAGCTTGTTATAGTGGATGCTTTTCGAAGGTCCGAGGTACACAGTTTCCGAGAAAGACTGGTTATGTGTTGAAGGATGGATACACCTGGATGTAGGTTAGAGTTGATTGCGCGGTGCTTCCCGTGTATCCCCAACACCTGATTGCATAACTGGAATCTTTCGGAAAGCTATAGGTGGGTTTTATCCAGTAGATCGTAGGCATTCTTCCAACGAATGCAGGTTAGTGAGTTCGGGGTTCGACATTGAGTGAAGGAGTTATATGACCGAGGTTACTATCAGGAGTTGCATCTTAAAGGGTCCTTGGCTATGCTGATCCGGGGATTGCAAAACCTTTTCGTAACGCGTTCATATGCTTTCAGCACAAAGATGTTAGAACGAAACTCCTCTCTTGTGTTTGTTCCTTTCCGTACCTTGTTGTTTTTATTATTTATCCTTTTGATCCCTAAGTGGCTTCTCGTGAAGACTGATGTTATCAATTAACTAAGAAATTCATTCGTTCCTCTTGTTCGGATGATTTCATTCGTTCTTATTGTTCGAATGATTATTGTGAAGACTTGTTGCAATTCATTCCATTGATTCAGCTTATTCCTTTTGTCAATCAATTGCTGATTCGTGGTCATCTCTTACAGGATGGCTCCGAAAAAGGTTCCGAATGCCAACCCAGAGGTGGAAGAGGTCCCAGAGCATCCTCCTTCACCTCCTCCTCCGCCTGAGGCTTGGAGAGCAATTATGCAGACTACTGCTCAGAACACTCAGTTGATGATGCAGATGATGCAGATGATGCAAGCTAATCAAGCTAATCAAGCTAATCAGGGCGTTCCAATGAACCAAGGCAACTTCTTCCAGCAGCACCATGCTACTCTCAACCAGTTCTTGGCCAACAATCCTAAAGCTTTCAGTTACTGTGTCGACCCTCTTGATGCTGAAGATTGGCTGACCGATATCAAGAAGCATTTTGAGTGCAGTAACGTGAAAGAAGATGACTATGTGAAGTTTGCAGCCTTCCAACTGAAAGATCAAGCTGCTGACTGGTGGCAGCAGTACAAGGACTCAAGGCCGGGTCAAGTGATCTCATGGGAGAATTTCTGCAAGGATTTCCGCTCGCATCACATTCCTACAAGTGTTATCGAGGGTATGCGTGAGCAATTCCGCAACCTCAAGCATGGCTCCATGACAGTCTATCAGTATAATGTCAAGTTCCAAAACCTCGCTCGCTATGCAAAGCAAGACATTCCTGATGCAAAGAGCAAAATCTATCAGTTCCGTGGAGGTCTCAAAGATGAACTTCAGCTTGCTCTCACTCTGTTCGAGCCAGACGAATTCGATAAGTTCTATAATATGGCTTTGAAACAAGAAGCAGCTCAGCTTAAGATGGAGGCTTCTAAGAAGAGAATTCGAGATGCTGTTCACTCTACCTCATCGTCTCAGTTGGCTGCGAAACAACAGAAATTCTGGCTCCCTCCTCCTCCAATGATTCGAGCTCCATACAACAACTCCAGCAACTTCAACAACTCCAACAACAAGAACTCTAGTGGTCGTGGTTTCTCCCACCCACCCAACCCAAGCAACCAGTCGAAGAAGCAGTTTCAGTCTCAAGGCTCCAAGTCCAGTGGCTCTCAGTTCCGTCCTCTCTCAGAAGTGACTTGCAACAAATGCACTCAGAAAGGTCACTATGCCAACAGATGTCCGAATCCGAAGCGTCTTCCTCCTCCTCCTCCTGTCGGTACCGCTATGGTCAAGCATGATCCAAAGGCAGCAAGAGTTAATCTGATGAATGCAGCACAAGCAGAGGCTTCTTCTGATGTCATTCTGGGTAACCTTCCAGTGAACTCTATTCCAGCTAAAGTATTATTTGATTCGGGTGCATCATGCTCTTTCATGTCTCAACCATTTGCATCCAAGCACAATATTGCCACTTCAAATTTGCCTCAGAGGTTGGAAGTTATTTCTCCAGGGAGACGTATGTCTTCTACTGTCTATGCTCCGGATGTTTCCATTCGCATGGGAGATTATCGTTTTATGGCTAAACCGGTGGTTCTTGGTCATTCTGACATCGACCTCATTCTCGGAATGGATTGGCTTTCTCAGCACGATGCTCACATTGATTGTGCTCAAAAGGAAGTCAAGTTGACTCATTCTGATGAAGATGTGATTATCTTCGCCTCCAGGGATAATACTATTCGGCTTTTCTCTCTTAATGATAAGGGCGAAATTAATGCCATAGAGCAAATTCCAGTGGTGAATGAATATCAAGACGTCTTTCCAGAAGAACTTCCAGGCATGCCTCCACACCGTCAGGTGGAGTTTGTCATTGAACTCGAGCCGGGCACCGAACCTGTTTGCCGGCGTCCTTACAAGCTCTCTTCAGATGAATTGAAGGAATTGAAGAAACAGTTGGATGAACAGGAGCGTATGGGTCTCATCAGACCGAGTACATCTCCGTGGGGCTGTGGTGTCTTATTTGTCAAGAAGAAAGATGGCACGGAGCGTCTCTGTGTTGACTACCGTCCATTGAACAAGAAGACGATTAAGAACAAGTATCCGCTCCCCAACATCAACGAACTCTTTGAGCAGCTCAAAGGAGCTAAAGTGTTCTCTAAGCTTGACCTCCGAATGGGCTATCATCAAATTCGCATTCGCGAGGAAGACATTCCCAAGACGGCCTTCAGAACGAGCTACGGTTCATATGAGTATACCGTCATGTCCTTCGGTCTCGCCAATGCTCCTCCTACCTTTTCAAGGATGATGCATTACATCTTCAACCCCTATACTGGCGAATTTGTGCTTGTGTATCTGGATGATATTCTGGTGTTTTCCAAGAATGAAGAAGATCACGAAAAGCACTTGCGTCTGGTTCTTGATCGACTCCGAGAGCATAAATTCTATGCCAAGTTCTCAAAGTGCGAGTTTTGGCTTGATAAGGTTTTGTACCTGGGCCACATTATCTCAGCTGATGGTATTGCGGTTAATCCCGAGAAAGTTGAAGCAATTGTCAACTGGGAAGCTCCTCAGAACGTCAAGCAGCTCCGCAGTTTTCTGGGTCTTGCCAGCTATTGCAGAAGGTTTGTGGAGAACTTCTCCAAGATTGCCAAGCCTCTTTCCAACCTCCTTCAGAAGAATGTCAAATACTTTTGGTCTCCCGAGTGTGAAGTGGCTTTCAAAACCCTCAAAGAGAAGCTTGTTTCCGCGCCAGTTCTGATTCCTCCAGATGAATCCAAGCCCTATGAAGTGTTCTGTGACGCTTCTCTTCAAGGTCTTGGTGGTGTGCTTATGCAAGAGAAGAGAATTGTGGCATACACTTCACGTCAGCTAAAGCCAGCTGAGAAGAACTATCCCACACATGATCTCGAGCTAGCAGCTGTGGTACATGCTCTGATTACGTGGAGACATCTGTTGTTGGGCAGAAAGGTCGACATCTTCACTGATCACAAGAGCTTGAAGTACATCTTCACACAGCCGCATCTGAACCTCCGCCAGACTCGTTGGGTCGAGATGATCCAAGAGTATAACCCCAGCATTGAGTACACTCCAGGCAAGGCGAATGTGATTGCAGATGCTTTGAGCAGAAAGGCATATTGCAACAGCCTTCTTATCAAGCCACACCAGCCTGAGCTTTGTGAAGCTTTCAGGAAGCTCAACCTCCAGGTTGTTCCGCAGGGTTTTCTTGCAAATCTCCAGATTGCTCCTACCTTGGAAGATCAAGTCCGTGAGGCCCAGCTCAGTGATACCATGGTGAAGAAGGTGAAACATGGGATTGCAAAGGGCACTCCAAAATATAAGTGCTTCCGTGTTGATGAGAGAGATACCTTGTTCTTCGAGGACAGACTCGTTGTTCCCAAAGGTGATCTCAGGAAGCTCATAATGGAAGAAGCTCATGACTCTCTCCTTTCCATTCATCCTGGCAGTTCCAAGATGTACCAAGACCTCAAGCAATCTTACTGGTGGACACGCATGAAAAGGGAAATTGCCCAATTCGTGAATGAATGTGATGTATGCAGAAGAGTGAAAGCAGAACATCAACGTCCAGCCGGTCTTCTCCAACCTCTTCCTATTCCCGAGTGGAAGTTCGACCACATTGAAATGGACTTCGTCACTGGTTTTCCTAAATCCAAGCGAGGCAATGATGCCATCTTTGTGGTGATTGACAAGCTTACCAAAGTTGCTCACTTTCTTCCAGTCAAAGAATCAATCAATGCAGCTCAACTTGCAGAGCTGTACACTTCCAGAATTGTGTCCCTACATGGCATTCCTCAAGTGATATCCTCAGACCGTGGCAGCTTGTTCACATCAAGGTTCTGGGACTCCTTTCAGTCCGCCATGGGCACGAAGATCAGGTTCAGCACTGCCTTTCACCCTCAGACTAGTGGTCAAGTCGAGCGTGTGAATCAGATCCTTGAAGATATGCTAAGAGCCTGTGTCATCTCCTTCGGCATGAAATGGGAAGACTGTCTTCCATTTGCCGAATTCTCTTACAACAACAGCTTTCAAGCAAGTGCAGGCAAAGCACCGTTTGAAATTCTCTATGGCAGAAAGTGCCGTACCCCTCTCAACTGGTCTGAAACAGGTGAACGCCAACTTCTTGGCAATGATTTGATCTCTGAAGCCGAAGAAATGTGCAAAGTCATACGTGAGAATCTCAAGGCCGCTCAGTCGCGTCAGAAGAGCTACTATGATGGAAAGCATCGTGATTTGGCTTTCGACATCGGTGATCATGTCTATCTCCGAGTGTCTCCGATGAAAGGAACCCAAAGGTTCGGTATCAAAGGAAAGCTTGCTCCTAGATACGTCGGGCCTTTCAAAATTCTTGGCAAAAGAGGCGATCTAGCCTATCAGCTCGAGCTCCCTTCCAACTTTGCAATTGTTCATGATGTCTTCCATGTGTCTCAGCTTCGCAAATGCTTCAAGGCACCTGAGCGCATGATTCCGTTTGAGGAGATTGATCTTCAACAAGACCTTTCCTACCGAGAGCATCCAGTTGCAATTCTCGAAGAAACCGAACGCAAGACTCGCAATAAGACCATCAAGTTTCTGAAAGTCAAGTGGTCACATCACACAGACCGAGAAGCTACCTGGGAACGAGAAGATCATCTTCGTTCCGAGTACCCTTCCTTTTTCCAGTCATAGATCTCGGGACGAGATCTTTTTGTAGTAGAGGAGAGTTTGTAATGCCCCGGATGTAATACTTTCCCTTTTGGGTATATAATATATCTCCGGCTTCATCTATTTCCTTTTCGGGTTCTTTGTCTTTCGGGCTTTCGTCGTTTTGTTGTGTGAGTGTGTGGCATTCATTCATATCATGTAGACATGTGCATTGCATTGCATTTGTGTTGTGGGTTGCATCCGGTTCGTGGCGTTCCTTCCCGTTGTCCGTTTCGTGTTCCGGAGCTCCCTCACGTGTCCGTGACGTCCCGTAGGCCTACTTTGTTGTTCGGGCGTTTTTCGTTACCGGTGTGCCGCGAGGTTGTGTTGTGTGTTGTTGTTTTGTTGTGTGCAACCCGCCTCTCAAATCTCATCTCGTTTGGACTCCGTTGACTTTTCCCTCCGTTGCTCGTGTGGGCCCGAAGTGCCTTCGCTTCGTGTTCCGGAAATACCCCTACTGCTTTCTTTTATCTCCGTCTAGGCCCTTTTAAATCATCCCCGCGATCGGATCCGTTGGATCATGATCGGAGGGCTCCTAGCGCCCCTAATCTCCCCCTAACCCTAAATTTCTGCTACATATAGACCCCTAGTCTATTTGGGGCAACCCCTCCTTCTTCCTCCTCTCTCCCCTTCTTTTTTTTTCTTTTCTACCTCAGATCCACCTTGTCTTCTCGGATCCCGAGGGGATCCAGCAGTTAAACCGAAGAAACAGCAGCCGATCGACCAGATCCCCTCGAGGAGCGGGCGAAGTCAACGCCAGCCGCCCGTTCCCGTCGACCGCACCGGGCCAGGGCGTCGTCGCCGCGCCAGAGCGACCGCGTCGCTGGGTCCAGCGCGCGCGTCAACCGACCGACCAGGCCTCGCCAGCCTTCGACGGCCCGTGCGCCTTCTCCGCTGGGCCGTACGCCGCCGCCTCCCGCAGCGCCCTCGCCGGCTCGGTACCCACTTCCCCGTGGGCCGCGCGGGCACCCCGGCCCAGGTCCTCCCTCTCCGCCCGAGCGGGCGCCTCCGCCACCGGGCCGACGCCCCGCTTCGCTCCACCAGGCGCTTCGCCAGCGCCGTTCCCCGCCCGAGCGGGCCCTCCTTCGCCTCCCCTCGCCGGCCCATCGCTGCAGGCCGCCCCCAGGTGCCAGGCCGCCGCGGGTGGGCCCTCGCGCCAGCTCCACCGGACCGCCTCCGCGGGCCGCCGGATCCCGAGCGGGCCGCCGCCGCACAGTGCCTCTCCCTCCGGCCGGCCCGCTACTGTTCACCGCTCTGTTCACTGTTCCAGATCTGATCCGAGGTTGTTTTTTTTCCCTCTAAATCCCTAGATCTGTCAATCTGAGATGCATACTTTGACCTGCTCTAATTTCTTGCCTGTTGCTCCGTTTTGCGCGTGTAGCATGTCCAGATGTTCGTGGAGATGCCCTCTACGTTTTACCTGTTGTAGTCATGCATGTTAGATGTCATCTTGGCACTTGTTTTGCTGTTGCAAGAGTGCATGATGATATAAACTGCTGTTATGTGTTATTTTTATGCCACCTTTGACTTGTGATAACTTTTAGCTCGTTTGTCCAAACGATGCAAATGACATGTCCACGTGTTCGTCTTGCCACGAACTACGTGTTGTGTGTGATAGGTTGCATGGTAGATTTATTGTTTCCTTGTTATCATCGTTGCAAGATGCCATGCTCACATGTTGTGTTTTCACTTGTTATGAAATGCCATCTTGTTGAGCTCATTGCAATCGTTGTGTTCACCACAATGATGCATGCTTGTGTGTTTCGGGATCACCTTCATATGTATTTTGATGAGGTGCTTACCCTTTGCCATGTTTAGTTTCGAGGTGACTTAAACATGCTCTTTTGTGTGCTAAGGTGATGTTGCTGTTTTAGGACTTAGTGAAATTTCACTAAGTCTGAAATCTGTAACGTTCCGATGCCATGTTCGTGTGTTGTTGTAGGACAAAGCATGATAGTTTTGGGGTGGATTTTGATTGTTCCTTGAAGTATATATTGTTGTCTTTCCATCCATGTCCTCACATGTCCATTTGAGTGGCTGTAGCATGTTTATCTTTTGCTCTAAACTTTCAATAAAATTCTGCTGCCAGAATTTTATTTCAAAGTTCAATATGTCCAAGATCATTGCTATTGATCCGTGACTCCGTTGGGGGTGCACTTTGGACCTAGTTGCTGTACTTTATATCTAGTTTGTGTTCAAGCCCTTTGCCATGCTTTTTGGGTGCTGTAGATTAATTATTTTGAGCTCCCAAGATGCTATGTTGCTGTAATTTGCAGTTTTCGCTCAAATCTTGTTTCGGGCATAACTTTTAGCCCGTAACTCCGATTTCAGCGAATCTTATATCAAACTTGGGTGTTTTTCTGTGTAGATTATTAATATCAGCTTGTTATCTTGTTTTGAGGTGTTTTGCTTGAGTGATGTTTTACGTGCTCCATGTGCATCACTAGTGCATCCATCATGCATACATGTTTTTCGAGTGCGCATTGCATTTTGTTGATTGGTGCTTGGTGTGTTTGTCTTGTTTAGAGCCAGAAGCTGAGAACGAGTTCGAGGTTGAGCACGAGGTTTCCAACGAGTTTGAGCACGAGGACCCTTCTTACGATCCGAACGTCTTCTCTTCAGGCAAGATGACCGAACCCCGATAACATTACTATCTTTGCCTATTGCTAGTAGTCTCGATCTATAGTTTTTGCCTCGATGCCCATGTTCTTCTTGTCAGCCTCCTACTTGTAACCAATTGCCATGTTTAACCACCCTACCTATGCAAACCGTTGCTTGGCTAAGTACGCTTCGCTCAGCCCTTCTTATAGCGTTGCTAGTTGCAGGTGAAGTGAAGATGCTTGCTCCATGTTGAAGTTTGGTTGGGTTATATCACACTATATAAATGCTTAAACTGAAATCACCTATATATTGGCAAGGGTGGAAGGCTAAGCCTTTTGCTTGGTGATTTGTTCCACTCATGCCGTTAGGATCCGTATAAGCCGGTTTTATGTTCCTTGATTATGCGTTCCTAACACGGTTGGGGTGTATGGGACCCCCTCGATAAACCGCTATGTGCTAAGTCTTTTCCAGCAAATCCCAACATTGGTACTATTTGCCTAATAACAAACTAAACTTGCATAGGGAGTTATAAACCCTTTTCTTAATCAACAACCCCGGGCCAGTGCTCCACATGAGTGTTGGTCCGAAACGGGGAGCCTGCGGGGCCACCTCGAGGAAACTCATGGTTTGGTAAAAACCCGTAGCTTCGCCCATCCGGTCGTGTCCTGAGACCTAGATACGCACGGCTACGATCAGGGTGTCGACACGCCGGGAGGATTTGCTGGATTAGCCTTACCTTAGATCGGTTTAACTTGAGCACGGGATTCCGAGGATACTCGGGTCTTCCCACTTTGGAGTTGCGACTCCGCGGATCGTGGGCTTGTAATGGGTCAAGTTGGAACACCCCTGCAGGGTTTGAACTTCCGAAAGCCGTGCCCGCGGTTATGTGGCAGATGGGAGCTTGTTAATTCCGGTTGTAGATAACTTGACACAATGATACTAATACACTACCAGCGTGTGTTCCGTGACTGTCAATTTCCGAATCGGGATTCGGGAGTTGAACACGGAGGGGTTATGCTTGTGAGCTTGTAGCTAGGATCACTTCGTGATCACTTCTCACGATGCCTTCTCTTCTCGCTCTCACTTGCGTAAGCTAGATGCTAGTTGCTGCTGCAGACTTGTTCTTTCTTCAGCCTTTCCCTCACCTAAAGGTTTTGATAGTTCTGTTACCCGAGAACGGGATTGCTGAGTCCTCTGTGGCTCACAGTTACTTCACACACCAGATGCAGGTCCAGCTGTGAGCTATCCAGGTGATGGCACCGAGCTGGGTTGGGAGTACGACGAGGAGCGTAGTCGTTACTACGTGCGCTACCCGGACGATCAGTAGTGGAGTCTCTTACTAGGATTCGATCCGCCTGTGGTTGTTTTATTTATCTGAGTTTGGTACTTTGACATTTGGCTTTTGCCCTTAGAGGGTTGTAGTGATCTTAATGTATGATGTTTGAGACTTGTACTGTTATTCTGTGACGTGGCGATTGTAAGCCAACTATTTTTCAGTTTACTATCCCCCTTCTACATGAGTTGTGCAAAGATTACCAAACTTGAGATCATTCTAGGATGGACTTATGCCTTTAAGTCGTGCCTCGACACGTAGGAGGTATAATTCCATCCTGGGCATTACACATGACCACGTGTAGTGGGGATTGGCTTGACATAATTCACCTTGCCGGTTGGTTTACCACGGCCAACGGGTTTTCCTGGCTGGTTCTGGGGACAATCACGCATGTAGTGTCCCGGTTCTCCACACTTAAAACATGTCACAGTGGTGGTGCGTGGAGCAAAGTTGGAAGGTGGTCCTCCATAGGTCTTGGCAGGTGCAAACTGTTGAGTTGGGCGAGGCGCCTCATAGGATGGCCTCGGTGTGTACTTGGGTGGCAGAGCAGTGTTAGGAACCCACACACGGCGCTTGTGAGAGCCAGAGCCGGATGAGGAACCAAAGTCTCGAGTATGCTTACGGGGGGCCTCGAAGTCGGTCTGGCCTGTTTCAGCACTGATAGCCTTGTTAACCAACTTCTGGAAGGAAGTGCACTCGTGCAGACGTAGATCTCGGCGGAGTTCAGAGCTGAGTCCCTTGCGGAACCTCGCCTGTTTCTTGGCATCTGTGGATACTTCCTCAGGTGCATAGCGTGCCAAGTTACCAAACTCACGACTGTAGCCATCCACAGTTAAACGGCCCTGGGTGAAATTGCAGAATTCCTCCCGCTTGCGATCCATGAGACCTTCCGGAATGTGGTGTTCACGGAATGCCTCACTGAATTCAACCCAGGTAGTGACTTGACCAGCAGGACACATAGCTTCAAAGTTTTCCCACCAAAGACTGGCAGGGCCCTCAAGATGGTAGACGGCGTAGATAACCTTGTCAGCTTCGGCCACACGGGCAGAGTGTAGCTTGTGGGTGATACTACGTAGCCAGTCATCAGCATCCAGAGGTTCAGTGGAGTGATGGAACTTCGGTGGACACATCTTGATAAAGTCATTGATTGACACCACGTCATTCCTCTGTCGGAACCCAGTGTTCTGCTCTATGCGTTCCAGCAGACGGTTGGTCTCTCTCTTGTTCCGTTCTGCTTCAAGCATAACTTCCGCCAAAGAGGGTGGCTGGGGCAGATTCCCATCTCTAGCCCCACTAGCCTCACCCTGCTCCTGAGCAGCAGGAGTGTTGCGAGTGTTGACCATCCTAGGAAACAAAACAACGGTTTAGACAAGGATGGCAAAATTTGACATAGAAGTGCAGAATGTAATGGATGACACGGAATGCAAAGATGTTCATCCGTACGACATGGTAATATAGGAACTGCTATATATACACCAGTGGTCATACACACCATACAAAGTTTAGTACAAGCCAAGGCTAAAGTACAACTGCGGTGAAAGACGATACATCCCATCAGAGGCATTCCAAGCTCCTATACATTATTTAACTACACCTCCGGAACTCAGTACACGCTAAGTCATATTCCACAAGACGCGCAGGACTATGGAAATACAACTACTACAATACTACTACAACCACGGCCTAGCTCAGACATTCGCGTAGTAATCCTCGTAAAGATTACCACCGTAGCCTGGAAGTGGAACAGACGGATCTTGGAACTCGCGAGCACTCGAAGGCTGTGGACCATAGGGACACAGATGTGGTCTCGGTCCCGATGCTGGTGGTAACCGACGCCCACGTGGAGGTGTAATACCCCCAACGTCACGCCAATCCATGCGATCAGGCAGACGAGTCCGCACGGGGTACAAATCCCGCATGTCTAGATATCCGGCGTGCACAGCAGGTGCAAGCCGTGTCAGTGCAGTCCAGTGGGCGGCTCGAGTGTTATACAGCTCCATTCGGAGGGCACGGACCTCACGGTCCCTATCCTCCAGCATCTGAACAGTGGTCTGAAGCAGTGGCTCTTCATGAGCAGCATCAGTATACAAACCAGTGTAGTAGCCTTCCTCTCCGGGAAGTGAGGCTGGCATGTAACAGAACTCAGTGTTCAGCAACAGGGCATGCCTAGCACGGAGAATGGTCATCATCGAATAAGCGGCATCCTGCACTGCCATCTCGATGGTAATCCCGAGTCCATAAGACCAATGGATGGGATCATTAGCTCCGGGATATGAGGGGTATATCCGGACTATGCAGAAATACTGACTCTAATTGAAATCCCGATACTGTTCCTCCACGGTGTATTCAGGATACCAGCGATAACCGGTCTCAGTCATCACACGGACTAGCATGGCCGTGTGACCGGGCACATTAATGCACCGAGTCAAACGAACCACTTGGTGAGGGATGCGACCAGACATCTGAAACACGGAATAATGCAAAGGCATTAGTGTTTCTGGAAGAAATCGAGCAGCATAACAACTGTAAATGCTCAAACAAAGATTTGAGACATCATACAAATGATAGCATAGCCACTCAACAATTCCATATCAAGGTTTCGGTTCAACAATCATCATAATCAAAAGGATAGAAACTGAACTGAGGCTTGAAACCAACAATCCTAAGAGTCTACGGATTAGTAACACGTGAACCTAGAAAGGATAAGAGGCCTAGTCCTAAATCCCCGTAGAAAGAATAGACTGACTCAGATCAGAAAGGCATAAGATAAAGGAGTAAAAGAGCCTTACGTTCCCTTCCACAATCAACCCCCCTACATATAACTAAGAATTTTTCTAAACTCAACATCGACCAGTTTGGCTTGAGAAACCTACAGGCAGTCCAGCTCTGATGCCAACGCTGTCAGGACCCCGATCCTAAGTCACACCGATCTAGCTGTAACAAGTCATATCACTTTGCGGCCTCACGCACGGTAACCCCACGGGTGCCACCTTACCTGGCCCGGGACCGTTTGCGCATTTTGGCACACGTATTTGACAGTGTCGCTAGCATCCATATGACAGAGAACCCGGGCCGACATGGCTAGTTATAAACCAAAAGTGGCACTAGATTACAGAGACAGGCATCCATGACCCAGCAACGAACGTGTCGGTCATCAACGTATGAACCCAAGTCGTAGCAAGCTACATGGACTTAAAGGAACAACGCGTGACATTTCCCCTAAGAGACAGACACAGGAACGAAGAAGGACACATGCTGGCCAGCCTACGTGTTCCGAGCAGTAGCAAGCTACCAAGGCTCATTGGAATCACTAGGAGGCATTTCCCTGTAAGGTAGGCTACCAAAGGAAAACAACTAGGTGTCGGATCCCACACATACCAAGCAGTTCAAACATACACGCAATATGCTCAATATGTGCAAATACAACATTGCATCACAACAGAACTCTATGACTCAAAGTACTTTATTTAAAAGGCTCCAAGAGCCATACATAACATATCCATACAGGTAGGGGTCACATGACCCAACACTCAAGTCATACAGTCATACAAGCACAAGCGGAAGCTACATGTCTGAGTACAGACAACTTAGAAAATAAAACAGGCTTGGTGTAGCCTGACTATCTACAAGGCCCTTCACAAGCTCCAGATCTCCGTCTGGGTGTCAAGCTACTCGTCGACGTCAACGTCTATGTAGAACCCATCAGCAGGGGCAGGGTTCTCCTCTGCAACAGTTATTAAGCAAACATGAGTACAAAGGTACTCAGCAAGTCTTTCCACAGAACCTATCATACATGCAACATTATCAAAGGGGGAAGTGGAGTTTATAGCAGAATGCCAGCTTTGACCTTGGCTAACCTATACTACAACTCTCAACAGACTGCAAGATGTTATTACGAACACGAGTCCTCTACTCACCACATCAATACACTACCGAGGATCCTCTTCCGTCATCCTACGGAAGGGCCATCCACGGCACTCACACTTATCTTGAGGCTTTTAGTAGTATCCATCAACTTGTCTATGAACTGTAAGAGTAACCAAGTAGTTCGTACCGCGAACAACGGCTATTCGAATAGTTTGATAACCCTGCAGGGGTGTACTTCTTCACACACGCTTTCACCATTTATCGCCGTTTACTCGGCGTGTACTCGGCAACCTTCAAGCGAAAGCCCAGCGAGGGTGTCGGCCACGACCTGACTAACTACTCAAGTCTCTCGTCCAGGTTTATCGCCTATTTGGGTTTCATCCGTGGGGAGATCCGGCCGGGGTGTCGCTCACGGCCCCAAACGATGTGTACAGGGTTCCCGAGTCACCAAACGGGCAACCGGTACACCGTGCCACGTACTTGTCGCATCACAGCCCACCCTGAGGGTCAGCGCTGTGCACGACCTCCAGTAAGCTATAAACACCAGAAACTAGTTGCAACTCCTGGACAGGGATCGAGGGTAATTAATAAGCCGAGAGGGTCCATTGGTTTCGGGCCCAATGCATGGTAGTAACTGCAACTTGAACCACACATACAGATCTCAGGTCCTATGGACGATTCCAATGAAACAACCCACCATGTACTCCTACATGGCCTTTCATCGATACCTTTACCAAGCGTGTTCCACACTTCCTTCTCTTTACCGGAATGATCATTTCACTCTGATCCATCACCCAGATGAACCAGACCAGACACAACTCTAGGCATAGCAGGCAACATAAACAAAAAGCATGGTGGATCACACATCACATGGCTCAATCAACTCCTACACATGCTAGTGGGTTTCAACTATTTACTGTGGCAATGACAGGTCATGCGAGGGAATAGGGTTCATCTACCGCAGCAAGTAGCAGTTCACACGCTGTTGCATTAATGCAGTAAAAGAGAGCAGGAGCGAGAAGATTGGGTTTGTATCGGAATGATCAATGATTGCTTGCCTGACAAGGTAGTTGTCGGGTACTGCTCTTCAACTGGATACGCAGCAGTATCCTCGGGAGCAGGACCTAACACAGAGAATACCGGCGATACAATCATTAACAAAACAATGCAACAATATGATGCATGTTCATGACATGTCAAGATGCATGTGTGTTGGCTAATGCAACTAAAACCAGAAGGGTTTGAACCTATTTGAATCAAAGATTCAAATTGGAGTTCAAACTATTATTTAAATAAGTGCATTATCATGTTTTTGATGTATACAACAAGTTAACTTGTTCAAACAAGCATGAAACCAGTGCCATTGGAAAGATTGGATTTTTCTGATCATTTTTCATATATAAATCTTTTCCATCTGAGCTATGGTTGATTTTATATGATTTTTAGAAGTTTTGGGTATTTTCTGGAATTTCCTGAATTATTTTAATCTAAAAATCCCAGAAAAACCTTTACTGCGTCAGCATGACATCATGCTGACGTCAGGCAGTCAACAGGGCCAGTCCAAGTCAAACCTGACCAGTGGGACCCACTGGTCAGTGTCACAGTTAACTAATTAACTAATTAGAAATAACTTAACACCTAAGCTAGGTTTGACTTGCGGGCAGGGCCCACATGTCAGTGACCCAGGGGGTCAAACCCGTGGTCAAACAGGTGCATCTCGCCGGCGTTTAGCCGCCGGCGAGGGCAAACACGGCGGCGTGCTTCGGAAATCGTCTACGGTGCACGGCTCGAGCTGCGGTTGGGTGCGTTGGAAAGCCCTTGCTGTTGCGCATCGGATGGTGGTGGTCGCTGGACCTGGGGTGTCCAGAGACGACGGCAACGAGCTCGACGGCGGCGACCGGCGTCGGGCGTGTGTGGGGATGCGGCTGCAGGGGCCTAGGTGATGCGTGCGTAGCACCTCTAGCATCTACGTGCTGCGGTGAGTGTGATGGACGGGTGCCAGTGACCAAATGGTCACCGGAGCATCACCGGCGGCGAGCACGGCGGCGGTGCGTGCGGGTGAGCTTCGTGCAGTGCGTTCCAGGGCAAAAGAGAGCCAACGGAGAGGGGGAGGATGAAGCTAGGCTCATAGGGGTTGCAGCAAGCGCCGGAGCGAGCTCGGGGGTGGTCGGAGCTGAGCGGGACGGCGAGGGGGATCTCCGCGGCCGGAGTTGGGGAAGAAGAGGTCGGGGGCGTCTCCCGGGCGGGCGAGCGCTCGAGGCTCGGCCTGTTCGAAGCAGTTGAGGACGACGGAGACGATGGACACCAAGGCGGGGCTCAGGGACGACGGTGGACGCGGCTTCTACGACGGTGCGAGCACGGCGGCGTCGGCCATGGCGCGGGGAGAGCGAGGGAGAGGAACTGGGGGGAGGTGGAGGTGTCTGCGAGGTCGGGGACGACGTGAACGACCGAACCATCCCTCCAGGACGGCGAGGGGATGAAGCAGGGCGGCGGGCAGCTGCATGGCGCGCGGCGCGGTCGCCGTCGAGCACCTGCCTGCCTGCCTGGCCGAGCCAAGCAGCTCGCTGGAGCGGCAGCTGGGCTGGGCCGGCAGGTGGGCCGGGTGGCGCCAGGTAAGCTTCTTCTCTCTCTCCTTTTCCTATTTTCTTTTCTGTTTCATTTCTTTTGCAATTTTGTTTAATTAAGTAAAATGCCAGAGCATTTTTATAACTCATAACACTTGTCATACCTACTGTATATAATATGAACAGTAGGAAACATTATAGTTTATGATTATTTGAGCATTTAAAATATTTTATAGCATTTAAATGCCCAAATTCAAATACCATATGATTTAATCCAGAGCCCTTGAGTGTCCTAGAAAATTGTGCACCATTTTTGGCAGAGGTTTAAAACCACGGCAGGAATGATGAACATTTTTGAAGGGCATTTTGGGTACATTGGAAAATATTTTATCAAACCCTAGTTGTCAGGAGAGGGGTGCTGGGGTTTCTGTTAATCCCATTTCAAGTTTCTTTGAAAGTAGACATGATGCACACTCTAGCTAGGTCCTAATGCAAGTGCTAACTAGGGATGTGACATCGAACTTCTTCGCGATCCAACCAATCAAGCACCGAACGTACGGCACCTCCGCGTTCAGCACACGTTCAGCTTGATGACGTCCCACGAGCTCTTGATCCAGTTGAGCTTCACGGGAGAGTTTCGTCAGCACGACGGCGTGGTGACAGATATGATGTATCTACCGGCGCAGGGCTTCGCCTAAGCACTGCAACGGTATGACCGAGGTGTGTTTCTGTGGAGGGGGGCACCGCACACGGCTAAAACAATTCAACTTGTGTGTCCTAGGGTGCCCCCTGCCCCCGTATATAAAGGAGCAAGGGGAGGGGCCGACCAGCCCTTCTATGGCGCGCTAGGGAGGCAATCCTACTAGGAATAGGATTGCAATCCTATTCCCAGTAGGAGTCCACCAAGAAGGAAGAGGTGGAAAGGAAGGAGAGGGAGAGGTGGCGCCCCCCAATCCTAGTCCAACTAGGATTCCCTGGTGGGGCGCCGGCCAGCCTCTATGGGCTGCCTCTCTTCTTTCCTCAAGGCCCACTATGGACCATCCCCCTTCGTGGGGGGTTCCGGTAACCCCCTCCGGCAATCCGGTTAAATCCGAAACTTTTCCGGAACACTTCCGGTGTCCGAATATAGTCGTCCAATATATCAATCTTTATGTCTCGGACATTCCGAGACTCCCCGTCATGTCCGTGATCTCATCCCGGACTCCGAACTACCTTCGGTACATCAAAACTCATAAACTCATAATACCGATCGTCATCAAACGTTAAGCGTGCGGACCTTACGGGTTCGAGAACTATGTAGACATGACCGAGACTCATCTCCGGTCAATAACCAATAGCGGAACCTGGATGCTCATATTGGTTCCTACATATTCTACGAAGATCTTTATCGGTCAAACCACATAACAACATACGTTGTTCCTTTTGTCATCGGTATGTTACTTGCCCGAGATTCGATCGTCGGTATCTCTATACCTAGTTCAATCTCGTTACCGGCAAGTCTCTTTACTTGTTCCATAATACATCATCTCGTGACTAACTCATTAGTCATTTGCTTGCAAGGCTTATTATGATGTGCATTACCGAGAGGGCCCAGAGATACCTCTCCGACACTCGGAGTGACAAATCCTATTCTTGATCTATGCCAACACCACAAACACCTTCGGAAACATCTGTAGAGCATCTTTATAATCACCCAGTTACGTTGTGACGTTTGATAGCACACAAGGTGTTCCTCCGGTATTCAGGAGTTGCATAATCTCATAGTCATAGGAACATGTATAAGTCATGATGAAAGCAATAGCAGTAAAACTAAACGATCATAGTGCTAAGCTAACGGATGGGTCTTGTCCATCACATCATTCTCCTAATGATGTGATCCCGTTGATCAAATGACAACTCATGTCTATGGTTAGGAAACATAACCATCTTTGATCAATGAGCTAGTCTAGTAGAGGCATACTAGGGACACTCTATTTTGTCTTTGTATTCACACATGTACTAAGTTTCCGGTTAATACAATTCTAGCATGAATAATAAACATTTATCATGATATAAGGAAATATAAATAACAACTTTATTATTGCCTCTAGGGCATATTTCCTTCAGGAGCTACTACGGGCCAGTTCTTTTGGTGGCTTACAAAATAAGCCGCCTCCGCTCGAGCTTTTTTCATAAGTCGCTTTCCTCATTCATTGGGGCTTCTAAACTAGTTATGGGATTAGTAATCTAGAAGCCTCAACAAATTTTGGGAGCGGCTTATTTTTTAAACTCGGGAAAGGCACCTTATTTTTTAAGCTGCCCAAAAGAACTAACCCTACGAGCGGTGGTAAGGTACACATCAGTCACATGTGTATCACATATACCTTTGACATTGTCGGCCTTCTTATCCGCTAAGTACTTGGGGCAATTCCGCTTCTAGTGACCCGTTCCCTTGTAATAAAAGCACTCAGTCTCAGGCTTGGGTCCATTCTTTGGTTTCTTCCTGGCAACTGACTTACCGGGCGCGGCAACTCCCTTGCTGTCCTTCTTGAAGTTCTTTATACCCTTGCCTTTATTGAACTTAGTGGTCTTATTCACCATCAACACTTGATGTTCCTTTTTGATCTCCACCTCCGCTGATTTCAGCATTGAATATAACTCGGGAATGGACTTCTCCATCCCTTGCATATTGTAGTTCATCACAAAGCTCTTGTAGCTAGGTGGGAGTGACTGGAGGATTCTGTCAATGACCGAGTCATCTGGGAGGTTAACCCCCAGCCGAGACAAGCGGTTGTGGAACCCAGACATTTTGAGTATATGCTCGCTGATAGAACTGTTTTCCTCCATCTTACAACTGTAGAACTTGTCGGAGACTTCATATCTCTTTACCCGAGCATGAGCTTGGAAAACCATTTTCAGCTCTTGGAACATCTCATATGCTCTGTGTTGCTCAAAACGCTTTTGGAGCCCCGATTCTAAGCTGTAAAGCATGCCGCACTGAACCAGGGAGTAATCATCACTACGCGACTGCCAGGCGTTCATAACGTCTTGAGTAGCGGGGAAAATGGGTGCGTCACCTATCGGTGCTTCAAGGACATATGCTTTCTTGGCATCTATGAGGATGATCCTCAAGTTACGGACCCAGCCCGTATAGTTGCTACCATCGTCTTTCAGCTTGGGTTTCTCTAGGAATGCGTTTAAGTTGAGGGCAACATTAGCGTGGGCCATTTGATCTACAAGACATATTGTAAAGATATTTAGACTATGTTCATGATAATTAAGTTCATCTAACCAAATTATTTAATGAACTCCCACTCAGATAGAAATCTCTCTAGTCATCTAAGTGATACATGATCCGAATCGATTAGGCCGTGTCTGATCATCACGTGAGACAGACTAGTCATCAATGGTGAACATCTCCATGTTGATCGTATCTTCTATACGACTCACGTTCGAACTTTCGGTCTTCCGTGTTCCGAGGCCATGTCTATACATGCTAGGCTTGTCAAGTCAACCTAAGTGTATTGCGTGTGTAAATCTGGCTTACACCCATTGTATGCGAATGTTAGAGCCTATCACACCCGATCATAACGTCGTTCTTCGGAATAACGAACCTTAGCACCAGTGCATAGTTGGGGGGAACAGAATTCTTGAAATTTTAGCGAGAGATCATCTTATTTGAGCTACCGTCGTTCTAAGCAAATAAGATGTAAAACATGATAAACATCACATGCAATCAAATAGTGACATGATATGGCCGATATCATTTTGCTCCTTTTGATCTCCAGCTTCGAGGCGCCATGATCATCATCGTCACCGGCATGACACCATGATCTCCATCATCGTGTCTTCATGAAGTTGTCTCACCAACTATTACTTCTACTACTATGGCTAGCAGTTAGCAATAAAGTAAAGTAATTACATGGCGTTTTTCATTGACACGTAGATCATACAATAAATTAAGACAAGTCCTATGGCTCATGCCGGTTGTCATACTCATCGACATGCAAGTCGTCATTCCTATTACAAGAACATGATCAATCTCATACATCACATATCATTCATCACATCCTGTTGGCCATATCACATCACACGGCATATGCTGCAAAAACAAGTTAGACGTGCTCTAATTGTTGTTGCAAGTTTTTACATGGTTGCTATAGGTTTCTAGCAAGAAAGTTTCTTACCTACGCCAAAACCACAACGTGATATACCAATTACTATTTACCCTTCATAAGGACCCTTTTCATCAAATCCGATCCGACTAATGTGGGAGAGACATACACCCGCTAGCCACCTTATGCAACTAGTGCATGTCAGTCGGTGGAACCTGTCTCACGTAAGCGTACGTGTAAGGTCGGTCCGGGCCGCTTCATCCCATGATGCCGCCGAATCAAGATAAGACTAGTAACGGCAAGTAAATTGACAAAACCGACGCCCACAACAACTTGTGTTCTACTCATGCATAGAAACTACGCATAGACCTAGCTCATGATGCCACTGTTGGGGATCATAGAAGAAATCAAAAAAATTCTACGCATCACCAAGATCAATCTATGGAGAGACTAGCAACGAGAGAGGGGAGTGCGTCTTCATACCCTTGAAGATCGTGATGCGGAAGCGTTACAAGAACGCGGTCGATGGAGTAGTACACGCAACGATTCAGATCGTAGTCGATTCTGATCTAAGCGCCGAATAACGGCGCCTCCGCATTCAACACATGTACAACCCGGGGACGTCTCCTCCTTCTTGATCCAGCAAGGGGGGAGGAGAAGTTGGGGAAGAGCTGCGGCAGCACAACGACGTGGTGGTGGAGCTTGTAGTTCTCCGGCAGGGCTTCGCCAAGCACTACGGAGGAAGAGGAGGAGTTGGGAGGGGGAGGGCTGCGCCAGGCCAGGGCTACGGCTGCCCTCCCACCCCCACCTATTTATAGGGGCAAGGGAGAGGGGGGCCAGCCCCCTCAGATCCAATCTAGGGGGGGCAGGGAGGGGGCTTGCCCCCCAAGCCAGGGGGGGGGGGCGCCCCCTTTAGGGTTCCCCCAACCCTAGGCGCATGGGCCCTAGGGGGGAAGGCGCCCAGACCACTAAGGGGCTGGTTCCCTGTAATGCCCCAGATGTAACACTTTCCAAATATGGCAATATATGAAACTTTGGCTTCATCAATTCCTTTCCGGGCTCTTCTTTCATTCTGGGTTCTTCGTTTTGTCGTGTGCGTGTGTGCATTTTATCCATGTCATGTGGTCATGTGCATTGCTTTGCATTTGTGTTGTCACTTGCACCCGGTCCCACTCGTCTCTTCCCGTTGTCCGTTTCGAGATCCGACGCTCTCACACGTGCCCGTGCCATCCCCGAGTCCTTCTTTCGTGTGTGGCCATGTAACGATTCCGGAATTACGTGAGACTTGTCGTGCGATGTTCTTTTGGTACGTGTAGGCCGTCTATCAAGTTTCGTCGCGTTTGGAGTTCGTTTGGTACTCCAACGGTTAACCTAGTGGGCTAAAAGAACCTCTTCTTTAAGGCCCAAGACCCCCTCCACAACAGCCCACTAACCCAGCACAACCCTTCCCATCATCTCGGTCGTCGAATTGTGATCGCCTGGCCGAAAACCGCTCCCCATTTGGAGTCTCCTAGCTCCTTGTGCCTATAAATTAGCCCCCATGTCCTTTTTTGCGTCCAAACCCTAGCTTCTCCCTCCTCTCGCTGCCGGACACGTCCGGACCGGACCGGACACGTCCGCCCAGACGCGCCCGGCCAACCAGCAACTGCCACATGTCCTCCGCCGCCGCTCCCACCGCGCGGGCCCGCCGGGCCCGAGGCCGGCCTCCTCGGCCCGAGTCGCCTCTGCCCTGCGCCGAGCTCTCCGCCTCCGTCGCCGGCAACCGTGCTCGCCGCCGACCGCCACCGACGCCACCTCGCCGCTCCGCCCGAGGATCCCCGCCGCCGTCCTCCTCCGGCGACCCCGCGGCCAGCCGCCGGGCTGCATCCCCGCCGCCGGCTCGTCCCTCCGCCACTGCGCCGCCCCGCGGCCTCCTCCGGCCGAGGACATCGCCGCCGGCCTCGCGCCACCTCGCCCCGGCCGTCGGGCTGCCCCGCCGGCCACTTCCAATGCCGGAGCCGCCGCGCCCCGCCGTCCAGATCGCGCCGCCGCGCCGATCCGATCCAGCCGCCGGGTCAAAACCCTAACGGGTCGGCGGAGCCGACCCGCTCCGACCCGATCCACCCGCTCCGACCCGATCCGTGAGGTTGATGTCTTATTTTTTTCACTAAGTCCCTGTTAACTTGTTGTCTGATGGCATCTTTGCATGGCTGTATCTTTTATTGTGCTTGTCCAAATTGTGCATATGATATATCAAAATGATCGTGGTGATGTGCTCTACGTTTTGTTCCATTGTGACATGCTTGTTTGAGTCCATCTAGAGGTCCTAATCATCATGAAAAGAGTGCTACTTGTTATAAACTGCTGCTACTTGTTATTTTCATGCCATGTTTGAGATGAGATAACTTGGTGCATGTTTATCCAAATGAAGCAAATGAGATGTCAAATGTTCATTATGAGATGCTCTACATGATGGTTGCTCTAGCATGCACGCTAGGGTTCAAATTGCCATGTTAAACTTGGTTGCAAAAGTGCATGTGGCTGTTAAGTTATGAAACATGTTATGAGATGCTGATTTGAAGTGCTCGTTGCTATTGATGTGTTTGTCCCCTTGTCACATGCCAATATGTTTTAGAATCTCCATAATGTGGTCTTTGCTGTGGTGCAAACCATTTTCCATGATATGCCTTGAGGTGACTTAAACATGCTTGTAAACATGCCATGCCAATGTTACTGTTTTAACACTTAGTGAAAATTCTACTAAGTCTGAAATCTGTCTTAACCCGATGCTATGTTTGCTTGATGCCCTAGTAAAATCCATGTTAGTTTTGGGTGGCTATTGATTATTCCTTGTTGTACATGTTGTTGTCTATCCATCCATGCCCTCACTTGCTCATATGGGTTGCTTTAGCTTATTTATTTCTTGCTCCCAAGTTGCTATAAAATATAACTGTCAGGTTTTTAACGTCATGATCAAAATGGTGTAGCTTGTTGCTATTGATCCATGCCTCCTATGGAGTTGCTCCAATGGAGTTGTTTGCTGTAGGATATGTCTACTTCATGTCCATGCTTCTTGTCACCATGTTTGAGTGCTGTAGAGTATATATTTCTTGCTCCAAAGTTGCTATGTGGCTGTTAATTTCAGCTTTGCATTGTATCTTGTTTCGTGTGTATGTGTTGAACCGTTGCTCCGTTTTGAGCGTGCCCTACATGAAACTTGTGTGATTTTGCATGTAGAATCATAATATCATCTTGTTTACATGTTTGGAGTATGTTTGCTTGATGTTTGGGTGCATCTTGCACCGTTGTCATGCTTAACTTGTTTTGCTCATATCTTCTAGACCGTAGCACCGAATTAAACAAACTTTATATGAAACTTGACTAGAATTTCGTGTAGATCATCATGGTGCCTGTTAACTTGCTGTTTAACAACTTTAACTTAAGGTTTGTTCAGATCTGAACCAACTTCAACATATGCATATGAGGACTTACGGTTTCGCTATATGTGGATTTCGGCCTCATTTAAACTTGTTGTCTTGTGTTGTTCTTGTGTGCTTCATCCCTTGACATGTATTGCATCATACATGCATCATACGTGCATCATGTTGATTGTGCATTGCACCTTGTTTGATTTCGTGCCTCGTTGTGTTCTTGTGTCGAGTAGAGCCGGAAGCCGAGACCGAGAACGAGAACGAGGTTACTACCGAGGTTGAGTACGAGGAGCCGTCTTATGATCCCATCGACGACTCGACGGGTAAGATGACCTGACCCAGATATCATTACTATCTTTGCCTATTGCTAGATGTCTTGCTCTTTATCTTTTTTCCTCGATGCCCATGTTTGTTTGTCAACCTCCTATTGTAACCATGAATCTGTCTAACCACCCAACCTAGCAAACCTTTGTTTGGCTACGTAAGCTTCGCTCAGCCCCTCTTATAGCATTGCTAGTTACAGGAGAAGATTTGAAGATTCTTGCTTCATGTTGAAGTTATTGTTGGGATATCACACTATATAAACTCTTAAACTAAATCATCTATATATTGGTAATGGGTGGAAGGCTAAGCCTCTTGCTTGGTGATTTGTTCCACTCATGCCGCCCTAGGAACCGTATAAACCGGTGTTATGTTCCTTGATTATGCGTCCCTAACACGGTTGGGGTTTATGGGTCCCCCTTGATAACCCGCTTAGCGCTAAAACTCTTCCAGCAAGTCCCAACATTGGTTTTACATTTGCCTAATAACTAAAACTTGCATAGGGAGTTATAAACCCTTTTCTTAATCAACAACCCCGGGCCAGTGCTCCACATGAGTGTTGGTCCGAAATGGGGAGCCTACGGGGCCACCTTGGGGATACCCGAGGGCTGGTAAAAACCCGTAGCTTCACCCATCGGGTCGTGGCCTGAGACTAGATAAGCGTGGCTACTGTCAGGGTGTTGGCACGCCGAGAGGATTTGCTGGATTAGTCTTACCTTAGTCGGAATTTCTTGAGCACGGGATTTCGAGAATATTCGGGCCTTCCCACCTTGGAGTTGCGACTCCGCGGATTGTGAGCTTGTAATGGGCTAAGTTGGGACACCCCTGCAGGGTTTTGAACTTTAGAAAGCCGTGTCCGCGGTTATGTGGCAGATGGGAATTTGTTAATATCCAGTTGTAGAAAACTTGACACCATGTTCAGAACACACTACCAGCGTGAGTAACCGTGACGGTCATTTTCCGAAAGGGGTTTGGGAAGTGAAGACGGTGGGGTTATGATTGACGTGCTTAGATAGGATCACTTCGTGATCACTTTGACGCTCGTGGCACTTCTCTTCTCGCTCTAAACACGTAAGGTAGTGCTAGTGCAGCTGCAACCTTTTATTTCTTCAGCCTTGTTCCACACCCAAGGCTTAGATAGTCTTGCTACCCGGGAACGGGAATGCTGAGTCCTCCGTGGCTCACAGTTTCTACACCACACTAGATGCAGGTACTATGGTGGACTACTCAGGTGACGACACGGAGCTATACTGGGAGTTCGATGAAGAACGTAGTCGATACTATGTGCACTATCCCGATGATCAGTAGTGGTTTCTGATGGCTTCTCGCCCCTCGTTGGTTACCCCAAGTGGAAGGTTGAGATGTAGCATAGCGGCAAATTTCCCTTGGCAAAGATACCAAGGATTGAATCCCGTGAGACTCCGAGGGTCGACAAGTAGGTGTCAACGGCGCCAGAAACTTAGCGGTTGACGGGACCTGCACACAGATACAGATAACTTTGCTCCCAACGAGTACAGAGAGGTTGTCAATTCCTCCGACCTTGTTGTTTACAAAGGATCAAACACAAGAGATAATAATGATAGCTATGCCTGCAACTTGGAAATAAAAACAGGAAGTAAATAGAAGGTGTGATCAGCGGTGGTAATATGGACCGAGGTCCCATGATGTTCACTAGTGATGTCTCTCTCCCAAAAGACGATAAAACAGCAAAGCGAGGTAAACAAATTACAGTTGGGCAATTGACAGGATTATGTGCGCAAACCAATGCTAACTATGCTGCAAAGAAAGGTAGAGGCTCAAAAGCATGGGCGGTACGCCAAGACAAGTAGACCGAAATCCATCTGCATCTACTATTAATCATCCACCTTAAGATATCTATCCAGAACATCTCGCTGGTATTAAGTTGCGAATCCCACCCAAAGTGTAAACTCAAAGCAACAGACAACTGCATTAAAAGAACTTTGCGTAAAGTAAACAATCCTTGCACCCGCAAGTACAAGCACCGTTGTTTTCTCCCTTGTGGCAACAGCACATCCCCTAGACTCATGTTTCTGTCACTCAAGCTAGTCATCAGGGGGCATGAACCCACAATCAAGCATAACGCTCCCTCTTGGAGTTACTACCTACTACTTGGCCAAAGCAATAAATAGCAACGGAGAACATGCAAGAATTACTCAAGAACAAAGATATAAAAGAGGTGAATCAAATATATTACTCAAACACAATCTGAACATAATCTCATAATCCATCAGATCCCAGCAAACTCAGCAAAGCAACAGAAGAAAGATTACATATGTGCCTCGATCATGTAGGGCAGCTCACGAGATCTAAACCATGAAGAGCAAAGAGGGGAGGAGAACATCACATAGCTACTGATCATGGACCCATGGTCCAAGGTGGACTACTCACGACTCATCCGAGAAGCGTCCATGGTGGTGAAGAAGCTCCCGGTGGTGGTTCTCCCCTCCGGCAGGGTGCCGGGAAGAGTTCTCCTGATGCTCCCGATCTTGGAAGTGCTGCGGCGGCGGAACAGAGGCGAGATCGTGAAAAAGGGTTCTGTCCTCGAGGGTTTCAGGACAAGAGGGATATATAGGCGAAGGGGGGCAGCCAGAGGCGGAGCAGGGGCCCCAGGCGCCCCCTTGGCGCGGCCAGGGGTGGGGCCGCGCCAGGTGGCCGCCTGGGCCTCCCCTGGCTCCCCTCTGGCCCATCTTTGGTTCTTCGCGAAGCTTCCTGTACGCTGATTTTTCCTGTATTTTTCCTGGAATTTTTGGAGCACTTTTAATATGGGGGAAACCTGAAATAGAAAAACAGCAGAAAACAGGAGCTGGCACTGTGGTGCACTGAGTTAATAGGTTAGTCCAAATATGATCAAAAGTGTATGGAAGTGCATCAATATCATAGCAATATCACACAAAAGAAGCATGGAGCAAGCAGAAATTATAGATACTTTTTGGATGTATCAACATCCCCAAGCTTAATTCCTGCTCGTCCTCGAGTAGGTAAATGATAACAAGCATAATTTCTATGGTGACATGCTTCCAACCATATAAGAACTTTTTAAGTAAAGCAATCAAGGCATGTAATTCAATTCAAGTCATAACAAGCAAGAGTCTATATTAGCATTGTAACAAGCAACATAAGAACATAAAGGTCCAAGAGCTCTCGCTGTCCGTGACTCGAATGTCTCCAAATGGTGTTTGCGTGCAAGAAAGGGGATAGGGATATACGAGAGAGTAAAACATAGTTTTTGTATTGTTGAGAACTTAATCTACTAAAGTTTCACACTTGGTCTTCTTTGGAATCTTATCTTGACTCATCCCCAGACCACTAGCCAGGTACAAGTCAAAATGATCCACTCCCTTTCAATATTTTGAGAACTCGTGCAATGGATGAGCGTAAGCAAGAAATTTGACACTTAGGATGGCAAAGAGAGAAAAATGATGAAGAGGGAAGACAAAAATGTGTGAAAGGCTCACATCAATGAGGACAATCATAGGCGAGAGAAAGCCAAATGATAGATATGATGTGAGGAGTAGGGATTTCCATGCAACGGATGCACATATGAGCTAAGGTAAGCTCTCCAATGGAACTAGTGGGGGTGCATCCAACTTGCTCGCTCAAGAAGACCTAGAGCTCTTTTGAGGAGGCTCATCATTGGAATATACAAGCCAAGTTCTATAGTGTGAAGGTCCCCACATAGCTATATGCATGAATGATAATCTCTATGGAGTACAAGGTATAAGATGGAGTACGAGTGTGGATCTCTCAAAAGGAATAGTAGTGTGCCCCCTTCTCTCTTTTTATTTCTTTTTCTCTTTTTTCTCTTTTTTTATTTTTTTGTGGCCTCAATGGCTCTTTCTATTTAACTCTCATTTGTCCTCTTTGGGATCTTTTGAGTTTGTCCTCTTTGGGATCTTTTCCTCACTTTAGGGGCAACACTCTATGTATTACAAGAAGTATAGAAGATCTTTCACACTTTACAAAAGTACTCAACATAAAGAAAATGAAACTATCATGATGTATGCAAATGTATGCCTCTGCCGGTGTAGCAGGATATGCAATGATACTAGCGCATCATGTAGCAATGATAGGGCAAGGCCCAACTATCATGCGGCTCATCGATCAAGAAAAAAGCATGTATGACATGAAGATCAAGTCATGAGAAGATGGATGTTGCATGGCAATGTATCTCGGAAAGGCTATGGAAATGCCTTGATAGGTAGGTATGGTGGCTGTTTTGAGGAAGGATATAATGAGGCTTATGATGACAGAGCATATCGTGCCAAGGATTTGGATGCACCTGCGAAGTATGTGCCAACTCTCGAGGTGAGAAAGGGCAATGCACGGTACCGAAGAGGCTAGAAAAATATGGCTAGGTGGAAGTGTCAACTTTCGAATACTCACATTAGTCCGAAGAACTCATGCACTTATTATCGGTAACTCTCAATCTAATTAGGAGGTTCACAAAGAGACAAGTACCCCGAGGAGGAGTGTATGGGGGTTTGGTTATCCTTGCGCATCCTCGACTCATGGTACGTGAGTGTACTCTAATATTTGATCCCTCCAAAGATTAGTGATCCATCTAGTAGCTAAAGTTCTCAACTATTTTGTAGGTTTTCGAAAATAAACACGGATTGCCCAAAATACGACATCTATCACTAATAGGCTAAAGCTCTTGACACCAAAAGTTCAGACATTACTCATGGCAATACCTCAAAACTATTGCAAGTTACTACTAAAATTAAATAGCAACCTCAATTACCTACTTTAAGTTAAGACACACAACTCAGTGCAACAGGCAAACTCTCTTAACAAGATAAACATGAAAACTCAAGAGAGTTCATCAACCAACTAAACAAAAGCTCTTTAAAAAGAAAAGCATGAAAACTAAGAGCTAAACATGACAGCAGCTATGGAAAGACAAAGAACACACACAGCAAAGATAAGCATGAAAATCCTATGTTGTGTTCTAGGTTGAAGTGGAGCGTGTTTCTCTCCCACACAAAGAAAGCTGGGTTCTAACTTGTTATGAACTGCAAGCAAAGCTAAAGAAAAATAAAAAAAGAAACTAAGAGCAAGACGCTCCAAGCATAGCACATAACGCATGAAGTGATAAGAATATAGTGGAACGAAAGACGAACTGATAATTGTTGATGGAGAAGGGGATGCATGGGGGCATCCCCAAGCTTAGACACTTGAGTCTTCTTGAATATTTCTTGGGGGTGCACGGGGGCATCCCCAAGCTTGAGCGTTTGACCCTCCTGAATCTTCTTTTATCATCTTCCCTCGCACACTTGAAAACTCCCTTCATACATAACTCATCATAATCTGATTAGCGAGGTTAATACCCACAATAAAATAATTTTTCCCTACTGGAAATAAAGATAATCTTGAAGAGCTACTGTTTCTCAAGATTGCCAAAAGGTTTTTGCAAAGAAAAAGCAAGCTCAAGGTTCGCAAAACGAAGAAAAGGCAAAACAGGACAGAATCTGTGAAAAACAGACCAGCAGGTAGTAAATAATTTTTTCGGGGCACTTCTGCAACTCAAATCAAAAAACTCAGAACAGAAGCTCGAAAGCCAATTGTATAGAGCATGCTGTCAAAAAAATTCAGATCAAAAAGATGATCTGGTGATTTTATTCGATTTTTTCTGTCCAAGGACAGAATCTGTTTTCTGGACTGCACGTCACAACTTTTGAACTTTCTTGCAATCGAAGGCTAAACTTGGCACAAAGCTGAAAAGAAAAGATACAATGATGATGCTACTGTAGTAACAAACATCAAGACACAACAAAAGCAAAATAAAACCTAATTCGTTGTGGGCTGCCTCCCAAAAGAGCTTTCTTTTATGCCTTTAAGCTAGGCATGATGCAAAAAGAGAAGATCAAGTTTTATCAAGAGTAAGAGAATAGCTAGCCCGTGTAACGGACTCAAAAGGCAACTTAATCTTCTTCTTTGGGAAGTGTTCCATCCCTTTCTTGAGAGGGAATTGGAATTTTATATTCCCCTCTTTCATGTCAATGATAGCACCAACGGTGCGAAGAAAAGGACGTCCCAAAATAATTGGACATGAAGGTTCACATTCAATATCCATAATAGTAAAATCAACGGGAATATAATTGTCATTGACACTGATAAGAACATCGTCGATCTTCCCCAAAGGTTTCTTTACGGAAGAATCAACAAGACGAACACTAAAAGAACAAGGATCAAAAGGTTTCAATTCAAACATATCATACATTCTTTTGGGCATAACGGAGGTACTAGCTGCAACATCACATAAAGCATAGCAAGAGAAGTTATTCAACTTAATTTTAATCATAGGATCCCAACTATCTTCTAGCTTTCTAGGTATGGAGGCTTCTACCCTAAGCTTCTCCTCCCTAGCTTTGATAAGAGCATTAGTGATATGCTCCGTGAAGGCAAGATTAAGTGTGCTAGTGTGGGGATCTCTAGACATCTTGTGAAGAAAACCAATAACTTCAGAAAGGGTGCAATTATCAAAATCAAGGTCACTACTATCAAGTAAAGTGGTAGTGGTGTCCTTTAGGCTCACTTGTTTGGTAGCTTCTATGGTCATAGGAGTTTCTTCTTCTACGGTTGAGGTCATAGCATCACCATTAATAGGTCCAATGGGACTAGGAGTGCATTGGGTGCTAAGAGTTTGGTATCCTGAACAACTTGAATAGTAGCAACAGTGTGGTGGGTAGGAAGGCTCTTAATTCTATCTTCTTCCTCCTTTTCTCTAGCCCATCTCTTTTTAAGTTTAGCCATCATCCTAATGTTTTCATTTATTTTGCACTTGAATAGCATTCATAGGAGTGGTCTTCCTCTCCTCAAGAGGAGAAGTTCTAATTTTAAGCAACTATACCTCATGGGCTAAATTGTCTACCTTCAAAGAGAGATTATCTAGTTTGTCTAGTTTTTCTTCTACACTCTTATTGAAGGCCTTTTGGGTAGTGATGAAGTCTTTAAGCATAATCTCTAGTTCAGAAGTGGAGTTCTTGGTGCTAGGATAAGCATTGTTGTTCCCATAGGAATTAGAGGGGAACGGTCTAGGGTTGCTACCAAAATTACTCCTATAAGCATTGCTATTGAAATTGTTTCTAGAGATAAAGTTCACATCTACTTGATCTTGAGCAATCAAAGAATTTAAAGGAACATCATGAAGATCAATAGAAGATTGCTTGGAAAGTAGAGGAAATCTCCTCGACAGAGTTTACCTTCCTACCTGTTGGAGCGCGTTCGGTGTGCCATTGGGAATAATTGGTCATCATCTCGTCGAGAAGCTTCGTGGCAGCACCAAGTGTAGTTGACATAAAGGTTCCTCCCGCGGCCGAATCTAACAAGTTCCGCGAGGTAAAGTTCAAGCCTGCATAAAAAGTTTGGATAACCATCCAAGTAGTCAAACCATGAGTAGGGCAGTTCTTGACAAGAGATTTCATGCATTCCCAAGCTTGGGCAACGTGTTCATTATCCAATTGTTTAAAATTCATTATGTTACTCCTTAATTGGATAATTTTAGCAGGGGGATAGTACTTCCCAATAAAGGCATCCTTGCACTTGTCCCAAGAATCTATACTATTCCTAGGCAAGGATTGAAACCAGATTTTAGCTCCTCCTCTCAAGGAGAAAGGAAAAAGCTTAAGCTTAACAATATCACCATCTACTTCTTTGTACTTTTGCATATCACAGAGCTCAACAAAATTATTTAAGTGCAAATCAGCATCATCTCGAGCACCGGAGAATTGATCTTTCATAACTAGGTTCAGCAAAGCAGGTTTAATCTCATAAGAAGGTGCTGAAGTGGCAGGTGTAGCAATAGACGTGCAGATAAAGTCACTGTTGTTATGACTAGTGAAGTCACACAACTTGGTGTTCTCGGTGGAACCCATAGCAGCAGCAAGCAAGATAACTATTTTTGTGATTTTTGGTAAAGGACACTAAAGCAAAAACTGCAACGTAAACTAACAAGACTAAAAAGCAAAGATAAAAGATACCGTGCAACTCCCCTATCTTGAAGAGTGGAGTCCCCGGCAACGGCGCCAGAAACTTGCTTGATGGCTTCTCGCCCCTCGTTGGTTACCCCAAGTGGAAGGTTGAGATGTAGCGTAGCGGCAAATTTCCCTTGGCAAAGATACCAAGGATCGAATCCCGTGAGACTCCGAGGGTCGACAAGTAGGTGTCAACGGCACCAGAAACTTAGCGGTTGACGGGACCTGCACACAGATACAGATAACTTTGCTCCCAACGAGTACAGAGAGGTTGTCAATCCCTTCGGCCTTGTTGTTTACAAAGGATCAAACACAAGAGATAATAATGATAGCTATGACTGCAACTAGGAAATAAAAACAGGAAGTAAATAGAAGGTGTGATCAGCGGTGGTAATATGGACCGGGGTCCCATGATGTTCACTAGTGATGTCTCTCTCCCAAAAGGCGATAAAACAGCAAAGCGAGGTAAACAAATTATAGCTGGGCAATTGACAGGATTATGTGCGCAAACCAATGCTAACTATGCTGCAAAGAAAGGTAGAGGCTCAAAAGCATGGGCGGTACGCCAAGGCAAGTAGACCGAAATCCATCTGCATCTACTACTAATCATCCACCTTGAGATATCTATCCAGAACATCTCGCTGGTATTAAGTTGCGAATCCCACCCAAAGTGTAAACTCAAAGCAACAGACAACTGCATTAAAAGAACTTTGCGTAAAGTAAACAATCCTTGCACCCGCAAGTACAAGCACCATTGTTTTCTCTCTTGTGGCAACAGCACATCCCCTAGACTCATGTTTCTGTCACTCAAGCTAGTCATCAGGGGGCATGAACCCACAATCAAGCATAACGCTCCCTCTTGGAGTTACTACCTACTACTTGGCCAAAGCAATAAACAACAACGGAGAACATGCAAGAATTACTCAAGAACAAAGATATAAAAGAGGTGAATCAAATATATTACTCAAACACAATCTGAACATAGTCTCATAATCCATCAGATCCCAGCAAACTCAGCAAAGCAACAGCAGAAAGATTACATATGTGCCTCGATCATGTAGGGCAGCTCACGAGGTCTAAACCATGAAGAGCAAAGAGGGGAGGAGAACATCACATAGCTACTGATCATGGACCCATGGTCCAAGGTGGACTACTCACGACTCATCCGGGAAGCGTCCATGGTGGTGGAGAAGCTCCCGGTGGTGGTTCTCCCCTCCGACAGGGTGCCGGGAAGAGTTCTCCTGATGCTCCCGATCTTGGAAGCGCTGCGGCGGCGGAATAGAGGCGAGATCGCGAAAAAGGGTTCTGTCCTCGAGGGTTTCGGGACGAGAGGGATATATAGGCGAAGGGGGGCAGCCAGAGGCGGAGCAGGGGCCCCAAGCGCCCCCCTGGCGTGGCCAGGGGTGGGGCCGCGCCAGGTGGCCGCCTGGGCCTCCCCTGGCTCCTCTCTGGCCCATCTTTGGTTCTTCGCGAAGCTTCCTGTACGCTGATTTTTCCTGTATTTTTCCTGGAATTTCTGGAGCACTTTTAATATGGGGGAAACCTGAAATAGAAAAACAGCAGAAAACAGGAACTGGCACTGTGGTGCACTGAGTTAATAGGTTAGTCCAAATATGATCAAAAGTGTATGGAAGTGCATCAATATCATAGCAATATCACACAAAAGAAGCATGGAGCAAGCAGAAATTATAGATACGATTTGGACGTATCAGTTTCTACTAGGGGCGATTCGGACCTTGTGGCTTTATGTATTTGGTATCTTTCATTTGGATCTTCGTCCGTAGTCGGACTGTGACGTTATCTGGATGATGATTTGCTTATGTAATGTATTGTGTGACATGGCGAGTGTAAGCCAACTATCCTTTTGCAATTTCATCCCTATTTTTACATGAGTCGTGCAAAGAAACCATACTTGAGATCATTCTAGTATGGGCTTGTACCTTTAAGTCGTTCCTCGGCCCGTAGGAGGTATAATCCCATCCTGGGCATTACAAGTTGGTATTCTGAGCCTTCTCCGACCTAGAAGCCCCCTCTGATTGATCGAATTGTTGACGGTTGAGTCTAGGCACACACTTGAAAATGTTTTGAGTCCTATATATATATATATATATATATATATATATATATATATATATATATATATATATATATATATATATATATATATATATATCAGAGAGTAGGATTTCTTTTGCTCCTCATCTCTTTTCACTCTAGTGAGGACTCCTGACGATTACTTATCTCTTCTACTCTCAAAAATTCACCAAATTTTTTTAGGTTCACGCGAGTATTGTTTGGATTGTTCCGATGTCTTTGTGACGAGAACATTGTTCTCGATGCCTCCTGTCATTTAGGGGTTGTGGCAGTGTCCCGGGTAGTTGAGCTCCGAGGTGTTGTCGTCACAAATATATCGCAGCAGTTCTGGAATACTTAAGACGGCCGACATCGAAAACTCTCCTATGCGGTTAGTGGCAAGATAACCCCGACATCACCCAGTACTGGGGAGGTAGTTCGGTAGTATTGCCATAGCTTGTATAGTAGATGCGTTTCGAAGGTCCGAGGTAAATGGTTTCCGGAAATAACTGGTTATGTGTTGAAGGATGGATACAGCTAGATGTAGGATTAGAGTTGAGTGCGCAATGCTTCCCCTGTATCCCCAACACCTGATTGCATAACTGGAAACTTTCGGAAATTAATAGGTGGGTTCATCTAGTAGTTCGTAGGCATTCTTCCAACGAATGCATGATATGGAGTTCGGGGTTCTACATTGAGTGAAGTAGTTTTATGGGCGTTGTTCCGATCGGGAGTTGCATCTTAAAGGGTCCTTGGCTATGCTGATTCGGGGATTGCAAAACCCTTTTGTAACACGTTCCATAAGCTTTCAGCACGAATATGTCGAACGAAGCTTCTATCTTGTATTTGTTCTATCTACTCCTTGTTGTTTTTATTTACCTTTTGTTCTCCCAAGTGGCTTCTCGTGAAGATTGTTGTTACTATTAAACTGTGGATTACATTCGTTCATCTTGTTCTACCAAGTGGCTTCTCGTGAAGATTGTTATTACTATTAAACTGTGGATTACATTCGTTCATCTTGTTCGGATGTTCTTGTGAAGGCTTATTTTGCAATTTCTAGCCGTTGATTCAGCTTATATATTTTTCTCTCAATCAATGGATAATAGTTGTCATCTCATTCAGGATGGCTCCTAAAAGGGTTCCCAACGCTAACCCAGAGGGTGAAGAGGTTCCTGATCGTCCTCCTTCCCCTCCTCCTCCGTGTGAGGCTTGGAGAGCAATTATGCAAGCGACGAACCAGAACACCCAGATGCTTATGCAAATGATGCAAAACATTCAAGCAAATCAAGCAAATTAGGGTGCTCATGGGAACCAAGGCCAAGGCAATTTGTTCAACCAACCTCACTTTGCGACACTCAACCAGTTCCTGGCAAACCAACCAAAGGCATTCAGTTACTGTGTGGACCCTCTAGATGCTGAAGACTGTATAATAGATATCAAGAAGCATTTCGAGTGCAGTAACGTGAGACCTGAGGACTATGTGAAGTTTGCCGCCTTCCAACTCAAGGACCAAGCCGCTGATTGGTGGCAGTAGTACAAAGATTCCAGAGAAGGGCGTGAAATCTCATGGGCTGACTTTTGCAAGGATTTTCGTTCTCACCACATTCCAACAAGTGTCATCGAGGGTATGCGTGAGCAATTCCGCAACCTGAAGCAAGGTTCAATGACTCTTTATCAATATAATGTCAAGTTCCAGAACCTTGCCCGCTATGCCAAGAAAGACATCCCAGATGCCAAGAGCAAGACCTATCAGTTCCATGGTGGTCTGAAGGATGAACTCCAACTAGCTCTCACCTTGTTCGAGCCTGATGAATTTGATCAATTATATAACATGGCACTTAAGCAAGGGGCAGCCCAGCTCAAGATGGAAGCTTCCAAAAAGAGGATTAAAGACGCTGTTCACTCCTCCTCTTCTTCCCAAGTGGTCGCAAAGCAACAGAAGTTTTGGCTTCCACCTCCTCCAGTGATCCGACCTCCCAACAACAACAACAAGCATTCTGGTGGCCGTGGTTTCTCCCACCCACCCAACCCAAGCAATCAGTCAAAGAATCACTTTCAAGCTTCAAAGTCAAGTGCTCCTTATCACCGTCCTCTCTCAGAAGTGGTTTGCAGCAAGTGCACTCAGAAGGGTCATTATGCTAACAAGTGCCCCAACCCAAGGCGCCTTCCGCCTCCTCCACCTGTCAGCACTGCTATTGTCAAGCATAATCCAAAGCAAGCAAGAGTGAATCTGATGAATGCAGCTCAAGCAGAGAATTCTTCAGATGTGATACTTGGTAACCTTCTAGTTAACTATATTCCTGCAAAAGTGTTGTTTGATTCGGGTGCATCATGTTCTTTCATGTCTCAACCTTATGCATCCAAGCACAATGTTGACATCAAAAGCTTACCTCAGAAGTTGCAAGTTACTTCTCCGGGGAAATGAATGACTTCTAGTATATTTGCTCCGGATGTATCTATTCGCATGGGTGATTACCGCTTTCTGGCTTCTCCGGTTGTTCTCGGCAACTCCGACATTGATCTTATTCTCGGGATCGTTTGGCTTTCCTAGCATGATGCTCACATTGATTGTGCAGATAAGGAAGTCAAGATTACTCATTCCGACGAAGACGTGATTATCTTAGCCTCTCGAGATAACACAATCAGGCTATTCTCTCTCAATGACAAGGGCGAGATTAATGCCATCTCTCAAATTCCGGTGGTCAATGAATACAAAGATGTTTTCCCTGAAGAGCTTCCAGGCATGCCTCCGCATCGTCAAGTTGAATTCGTCATTGAACTCGAGCCCGGTACCGAGCCAGCATGCCGGCATCCGTACAAGCTTTCCCCTGAAGAGTTGAAGGAGTTGAAGAGACAACTCGATGAGCAAGAGCGTATGGGTCTAATCAGGCCTAGCACTTCTCCTTGGGGCTGTGGTGTTCTATTTGTCAAGAAGAAGGATGGTACTGAGCGCCTTTGCGTTGATTACCGGCCATTGAACAAGAAGACAATAAAGAACAAGTATCCGCTCCCCAACATCAATGAATTGTTCGAGCAGCTCAAAGGAGCTAAAGTGTTCTCAAAGCTCGATCTCCGGATGGGTTATCACCAGATACGTATCCGTGAAGAAGATATTCACAAGACTGCATTCAGAACAAGCTACGGCTCCTATGAATACACAGTCATGTCTTTTGGCCTCGCTAGTGCTCCACACACCTTCTCGAGAATGATGCACTACATATTCAACCCCTACACCAACGAATTTGTGCTCGTCTATCTGGATGACATCTTGGTATTCTCCAAGAATGAAGAGGATCATGCCAAGCACCTCTGTTTGGTTCTTGATAGACTCCGTGAACATAAGTTCTATGCCAAGTTCTCTAAATGCGAATTCTGGCTCGATAAGGTCTTGTATCTTGGCCATATCATCTCTGCTGACGGTATTGCTGTCAACCCCGAGAAAGTTGAAGCGATTGTCAACTGGGAACCCCCTCAGAACGTCAAGCAACTCCAAAGCTTCCTTGGTCTTGCTAGCTATTGCAGAAGGTTCATTGAGAACTTCTCCAAGATTGCCAAGCCTCTCTCCAACTTGCTGTAGAAGAATGTCAAGTACAACTGGTCTCCGGATTGTGATGTGGCATTCAAAACTCTCAAAGAAAAGCTCATCTCTGCTCCGGTTCTTACTCCTCCGGATGAGTCCAAGCCCTACGAAGTATTCTGTGATGCTTCGCTTCAAGGACTTGGTGGTGTGCTAATGCAAGACAAGAAAATTATGGCATACACTTCTCGTCAATTGAAGCCAAATGAGAAGAACTACCCCACACATGATTGATACGTCTCAAACGTATCTACTTTTCCAAACACTTTTGATATTGTTTTGACCTCATTCTTGCATGATTTGGACTAAACTAACCCGGACTGACGCTGTTTTCAGCAGAGCTGCCTGTATGGTTTATTTGTGTGCAGGAAAACGGATTTTTAAGCATCTCAGAAAAATCCACGCACCCGAAGAAACAACATACCAGAAGTGGGGCCAGAGGGGGGCCAGGGGGTGCCCAGGCGCCCTGTGGGCGCGCCCCCCCCCCCTGGGCCGCGCCGGGGAGGCGCCTGGGTGGGGCCCACGCCCCCTGGTGCCCTACTTTAGCCCGTATTTTTTCCTCCGAGGCAAAAACCCCAGATCGGAAGTCCTTTTCGCTGTTTCGCGTCGCGAAGCCGCCGCCACCCTCTGTTCTTCTTCGGGAGGGCTAATCTGGAGGCTGATTTGGCCTCCGGAGAGGGGAGAAAAGTCGCCATCGTCATCATCATCACCACTCCATCATCCCTCCATGACTTCCCCCTTCATGTGTGAGTAATTCCCTTGCTGTAGGCGAAGGGGATGGTAGGGATTGGATGAGTTAGATCATGTAATAGTTCGTCAGATTGTTGGGGGCATGTTGCCTATCATCTAGTATGGTGTTTATCATCTTTGCTTCAACTTGTTATTCTTAATGCTTGACACTAGGGCCCGAGTGCCATGGTTTCAGATCTGAACCATATGTGTTTGCATGAATATATTTGTGTTCTTGATCCTATCTATGAGTTGTATGCACCTGTTACGGTTCGGAACCGGCGATCCCAAAGGTGACAGCTTGGGACACCAAAGGGGATGGTCCGTAGTTTGAGGATTACATGTATCCATTGAGTTCATTGCTTTGTTCCGGTGCTCTTTGACAGGAGCACCTTAATATCCATTAGTTCCTTTTGGCCCCGTTCGTAGCGGGATGGTAGGACAAAAGATGTTGTGCAAGTTCTTATTGCAAGCACGTACAACTACCTACGGGATACATGCCTAATGTTTGATATTTTCCTAGATGATCATTATTTTTCCGTGTGCCGTGCCCCAAGTTAGAAACTATCTCATCCATGCAACGCCCAACCATCCATCTTCCTAGCCTACAGTATTTTAAACCTTGCTTGTCACTAGTTTCCACTTTTGCCATTTACTACTGCTATTTACTTTTGCTATTTACTTTTACTATTACTATCATCACTATCATATCACTGTTACCGCTTATCTTTTGTTGCAAGTTAGTATATTTCAGGTGCGGTTGAATTGACAACTCAACTGTTAAAGCTTATAAATACTCTTTGGCTCCCCGTGTGTCGAATCAATAAATTGGGTTATTCTTACCCGCGAAGACTATCTCGATCCCCTACGGTTGAGGGTTATCAAGTACCGTTTTCTGGCGCCATTGCCGGGGAGCATAGCAATATTTACAAGTCTACTTGAGGTATCCTACCTGCTGCACTTTATTCACTATGGGTAAGAAAGGTGACCCCAAGGTTCCGATCTTACGATCCACTACAAGAAGAGGTACTGCTCTGAGCACTAGTGCTACGCTTGATTCACCTTCTGTTATGAGTAAGTTTGCCTCACCACCACCACATGATGCTCCTACTGAATCCGTTACTATGTCTGATACACTTGATGATGCTTCTACTACTTTTGATGATGATATTAGTTCACTTGGTTATGCTCTTGAGAAACAAATTACTGCTGCTGCTGAAAAATATGGAATTGAACTTCCTGTTACTCGCTACCCTATTGGTGAAACTTATGATTTTCCTGAATTGAGTAAACTCCAGGAGAGGCTCCTTGATGATGATTACTATATACTTGATGAAGATTTATCCAAGGAACTGACAGAGTTTGCCGACTCTGACCCTGAAACTATTAAGAAAATATTTGAAAAACACTCTTTGAAAAACAAAACCATTCCTAATCCTGAGTTTGCTACATCTCCTATATGCATTGATGATCCCGATTTTGATTTCTCTGTTGATCTTTCACTTATACCTATGGTTGAAGCTGACCCCTTTTATGGCAGAGAAAATGATGATGCTATTGCACACCTAACTAAACTTGGTGAACTAGGTAGCCTGTTTACCACAGATGAAAAGATACGCTACTTTTATGTGACCAAGCTTCTTCCTTTCTCCTTGAAGGAAGGTGCTAAAGCATGGTATGATTCACTTCCATGCAGTTCTATTAAGAGTCCTCAGGACTTAGCTCACTCTTTTGTTGATAAGTACTTTCCTGCCCATATGCAACATGCTGCTTTACAAAGAATTTATAACTTTAAACAGTTGCAGGATGAGTCCCTCCCTAAAGCTTGGGGGAGGTACTGCAGT
The DNA here is from genome assembly GCA_902687465.1 of Secale cereale. NCBI lineage: Eukaryota > Viridiplantae > Streptophyta > Magnoliopsida > Poales > Poaceae > Secale > Secale cereale. The sequence goes on from LR738710.1 coordinate 769,622,273, forward strand.
TTGATTCAGGCTAGACCAGGACATGGAGTTCCTAAGAATGAATTAATTGATATATTCTATGCTGGTTTAACTGATGACTCTAGGTCCTATTTGGACAGTTGTGCTGGTTGTGTTTTCAGGAAAATAACACCGGACGACGCGGAAGATCTAATGGGCAGGATTGCCAAAAACTATGAAGATTGGTCCGTTCCTGAACCACCTCCACCTACAAAGAAGAGGGGCATGTTTGTCCTAAGCCCCGAAGATATGCGGGAGGCAAAGAAGTCTATCAAAGAGAAAGGTATTAAAGCTGAAGACGTGAAGAATCTACCCCCTATTGAGAAGCTGTGTGAGCCTACCACTCACCCTCCTATGGTAGAGGTACACACTCTTTTAGATTTCAACGAAAGTGACATCCCTCATGGTAAGCCTCCTGATCAATGTTTAGATGAGTTTGATAATTTTATTATGAAACAGAATCATTTTAATGAGAGGATAGAAAGTTAGTTGCATGATAATTCCCTTGCTATCAAAAAGTTGCTTGGTGTTTTAGATAGAACAGTTAATGATGTTCAATGTCTTGTGAAGCATTTTCATATGGTTCAAACTCAGCTTGATCAAATTTCTAATGTGCAAAGAGATTTGCTTGCTAACAATGCTAGACAAGATAAATTGCAGGCTTTTGGGATTAAAACCCGAGGAGGAACTAATACTCAAGATCCTCTTTATCCAGAGGGACATCCGAAGAGAATCGAGCAAGATTCTCAAATGCAGGAAGAAGAAATTGTTGTCTCTCCAAATAAGAAAAAGAAACATAAAGAGACTGACAATTCTAATGATCCTATTGCAGATGAAGAGCCAGCTATTGATCCCAACAGTGTATCTATCTCCGATGCTGAGACTGAAGACGGTGCTGAACCTGAAGGTAATAATAATGAGAAGAATGATCCACCTGAAGTTCGAGAAGAAGAAGAAGCACCTGACAAACGTAAGAGGTACAGTAGAGAAGACTTCATCGCAAGAAAACATGGGAAGGAGAAAGAACCATGGGTACAGAAACCCATGCCCTTTCCAGGTAAGTCCATCAAATCTAAAGAAGAAGAGCATTATAATAAGTTTTGTGAATGGATTAAACCTCTTTTTCTTCAAATCCCTTTGACTGATGCTATTAAGTTACTTCCGTATTCAAAATATATGAAAGATATTGTCACTAACAAAAGAAAAGTTCCTAATGATGCAATATCTACTATGCTTGCTAACTATTCTTTCAGTGGAAAGATTCCTGAGAAGCTCGGTGATCCAGGTATACCCACCATCCCTTGCTCCATAAAGAATAATTATGTCAAAACTGCTTTATGTGATCTTGGAGCAGGAGTGAGTGTTATGCCTCTCTCTCTTTACGAGAGGCTTTGTTTAGAGAAACTAATTCCTACAGATATCTCCCTTCAGATGGCTGACAAGTCAACCGCTGTTCCGATAGGTATTTGTGAGGATGTTCCAGTTGAAGTTGCTAATTGTTTAATTCTTACTGATTTTGTTGTGCTTGACATGCCCGAGGATGGGAGCATGTCCATTATTCTTGGTAGACCTTTCCTTAACACCGCAGGTGCTATTATTGATTGCAACAAAGGGAAGGTTACCTTTCATGTGAATGATAAAGAACACACGGTATATTTTCCGAAGAAGACCGACAGGAGGCATGCCCTCAACTCTATAGAGAATATCGAGACCATGAAAATTGGAGAATGGGATTGTCCACTACATGTGCCTCACAAATACAAAACTATCATGGTAGGGACAATGTCCATCAAGGTAAAAGTTCAGTGATTACTTCGTAGGAGGTGAGACTTTTTGTTCTATATACCGCTTGTTTGTTGGTAAGACTTGATCAACCTTACTAGTGAACGTGTTATATACGGATAAAAAGTTGAGCTTTCTATGTATTTATTTGTTTTTAGTGTTGTCATACTTGCTGTACCAAGTATCTATGTTTTTGAAGCTTTACAATACTACTAACTGCTTCAAGTTTTCAGAGAGTTTCGCAGCTTTTTTGAACTTCGAAAAAATTTCAACAGTGAAGTTTTCAAAAAAATTCCAGAAAAACTATATTAAAAATTTCCACAACGGGAGAGACCCGAAAAGTCCTGGGGCCAGCTAGGGGGGCCACCAGTGGCCCAGGCGGCCAGCTGGCGCGGCCCAGCCCCTGGCCGCGCCCACAGGGCGCCTGGGGCCCACAAGGCCCTCCTGCAGGTACCTCTTCCTCCTCTCTCTTTCTCTTTTTCCAGAAACCCGAGTTCTGGTCGTGTTCTTCTTGTTCTTGCTGTTCTTGGGGGCGATTCTTCGATCTCTCTCTACAGCCCATCATTTGAGCTGAAATTTTGAGCAAATACTCCCTGGTATGTGACTCCTCCACTCCTCCAATTAGATTTTTGATTGGTGGCCTCATTTGTGAGTATTTAGTAGTTCTTGGTGATGTAGAGATGAGCTTGCATGCATGTGTAGAAGGTTGTTTTCCAAGTTTTGATGGAAGTTTATGCCTTGAGCAAGTGAGTTGAGTAGTTTGCCTTAGCTCACTTTGTTTTAATCCTCGTTTTTGTGAATTGTAATTTTTTTTTTCAGAAATGAGTTTATTAGGAAGGGCAAAAGGATGGATTGAGAAGAGGAGACCTGCACACTCCGATCGAGTCACTAGAGCCGCAGCTTCGCCATCGACTGCCAGGGTGAGCTATAATGAAGATCATGTGCCCGTGGAGTTATTGGAAGATACAAGTCCAGCACGTGCGATGCATATCCATGTGACGTATTCATGGAAGCTGCGGGAATCGAGGATGAGTTTTATAATCTTTGTGCTAATGCAGGTTTGACACGAGTCGTCACGAGCCGTGTTACTCAGTATCAGAAACTCACCTCCGGTTTCATTAACAGTTTTAGATATAATCCTGATTCAGGTGCTATTGAGTTTAAAATTTATAATGATCTTATCACCATGACTCTGGGAAATTTTTGTGAAGTAATAGGTGTGCCGAACATTGGGAGGACGGCAAGGATGGGCACGCAGCCCTCCGAGCTGAAAACCGTCATCAACTCTCTCTGCAGCATGGGTACGAGGGATATTCATCGGTCGAAGATCTCCAGCATCTTGTTTCCTCTCCTTAGGTATTTTGCATATTATATTGCTAGAGGGGTGTTAGCTCGTGACAACACGAGCAACACTTCTGCTCCGGATATTGCTATCCTGGCAGCAGCCCTCTCAGGGAGGTCTGATTATAATATTGGTACCTTAATTGCTCGATGCCTTGCTATGAACGGTAACAAGGGGGACTTATATGGGGGGATTTATGCCACGCTTATCTTAGAGCATCTTGGAGGCACCCCACACCCTGATGATACTCCTTTTACTTATTTAAACTTTGATCTTGCTGCTATGAAAAGGCATAAGTTTGTTACCATGGGCTCTGAACTTGATAACCTTGTTTATATCTTGCGTTTGGAAACTACCGCGGAACGCGAGATCCGTCTACCTGCACCTCTTTTGTTTGATTATTCTCGCAGGAACGGATGGTCCTTTGATGTTTTCCAGTTCGACGAGTTCGTGGTCCAGCATCAGTTCCATAACCCCATGGAGGGGGTTGTGCCCGACGAGGAGAGGCACGGTGAGATACCACATTTTCAGGGGGAGACCGCCACCGAGTTTGGTGAAGGGTCTTCCTCTGTTTGGCGCTCGGAACCTTCCTCTTGGGAGACTCCGAGGAGTTTGGTGTACGCGCCATCATCCTTCTACGACCCTTGGTCTCACCACCATACCCCTGGAGCAGGAGGCTCCTGGGGGCAGTAGCTGCTACCAACTTAGGCCAAAGGCCTAAGCTTGGGGGAGTATGTGCCCTTCTCACTTTTCCATTGTATTATCTGTTTTATTCACTTTGATCTTTTCGAAGTTTTTACCCGTTCTTCTTTATTCCTCTATTTGCAAAAACAACAAAAAGATTTTCACTTTCTTTTGTCTTTTTTATTCAACCTTTGAAAAACCCAAAAAGATTTCCTTTCTCTCTTTAGTTTGCTTTGTTTTCAGAGATCAGCTCGAGTCCGTGATGGCATTTGATTATATTTCCTATGTTCGATCGTGCAAGTGACAAGCAGTAATGATGAAGATCGACTGAAAGGAAGCAACAAGGAAGACCGGTATGAACTCTTATTGTTTCTACTTTTGTACATATGCCTGTACTCATGATCTAGAGACCAGCTTGTAGCGACATAGTGCTATGTTTACAATGCTCATCCAGTGGTTCATGCTTTCTTTGTGGCTGGTCTCCAATAATTAGAGTATATAATGTGTTATTGAAATGATCTACCTGCATTGCATTGTTCCTAGTCTGGCATACTATGGTGGTATTTCCCTTTAGAGAATTTTTGGATTGAGTTGGCACATGCTTACACATGTTAAAGACTAAAAAGTCTACCTTGCCTTGATGATCTTTGAGTTTTAGAATAGTTATATCACTTTCATGCCCGATTCAATGTTGCTTTGTCGCTCTGCATGATTATGACCGTTATTGCTCTCTAGTTGGTTGCTTCCTAGTCTTTTGCTAAACCTCCACCCGTACTAAGCGGAATGACTGCTTGTGCATCCAAAACCTTTAAACCTGTTATGCCATATGAGTCCACTATACCTTCCTATACATGGTATTTACCTGCCATCCCTAACGAAGACTTTCATGTACCATCTCGAAATTAATCAAAAGCATTTCCTCTTTTGTGCCTATGTTTTAGCTCATGAGGAAGTAGTAGTTAATTCATGATCTCTTTAAGTTGGACAAGTTTCACCCCTGGATTGCATGCATAATGTGCAAACCCCTAATATGAAAAGGAACTGGCATTGAGTGCGCCCGGCTCGAAAAGATAATATAACAAACAAACCCTCCTTCACGCTCTGTTCATGAGAAATCAGAAAACTTTGGCAGTGATAAACAAAGGAGATTAAGAGGATGTGATCGTCCTCATGCGGGAGCCGTTCCTCGAGACTTGTCTAGCTTAAAAAGTCATTGAGTTATCTGCTAGCATTCGTTGACAAAATATGCACCTCTCAAAAACATGTTTACTTCTGTTTTTAAAACCAAGAGCTCTGGTACATGTTTTTGTTTCCGACCATGGGTTTTCAACTTTGCTAATAAAAGCCACGGTTCGAGAGTCCCATCTTCTTTCTTCAAAGCACTGACTAGGAGAGCGTAATTGTCATTCTGAGTGTAATGTGCATTGTCCCAAAGCATTACATTGTCTTCTGCATACTTGTGATATGATTTATTCTGAAGTTCTTAGTTCTAGTCTCCTTTAAAACTCTGGAGGAGTCTCTGCATTTATGTTTTGCTTCACTCATGGAGGCTAGCGAGATACCACCTTAATATGCTCAAGCTATGTGCAATGTGATCTTGTCTTGATTTTCAGTAATATATTGTTTACTCTTAATTATTTGTGACTGGTCACTTGAAAGAAGGATTGCTCCTTGCATTGTTCTCATAAGTACTGTTTCAATACTGGCTAGACTCTTTTCGTAGTACATGCTTATATACATCTAATGAAGCAAAAGAGTTTGTCAAAGTTTTCTTTATCGCGTTCAGTTCGTTGAACTGAATTGCTTGAGGACAAGCAATATGCTAAGCTTGGGGGAGTTGATACGTCTCAAACGTATCTACTTTTCCAAACACTTTTGATATTGTTTTGACCTCATTCTTGCATGATTTGGACTAAACTAACCCGGACTGACGCTGTTTTCAGCAGAGCTACCTGTATGGTTTATTTGTGTGCAGGAAAACGGATTTTTAAGCATCTCAGAAAAATCCACGAAAAATCACGAAAAATCCACGCACCCGAAAAAACAACATACCAGAAGTGGGGCCAGGGGGTGCCCAGGCGCCCTGTGGGCGCGCCCCCCTGGGCCGCGCCGGGGGGGCGCCTGGGTGGGGCCCACGCCCCCTGGTGCCCTACTTTAGCCCGTATTTTTTCCTCCGAGGCAAAAACCCCAGATCGGAAGTCCTTTTCGCTGTTTCGCGTCGCGGAGCCGCCGCCACCCTCTGTTCTTCTTCGGGAGGGCTAATCTGGAGGCTGATTTGGCCTCTGGAGAGGGGGGATCGTCGCCATCGTCATCATCATCACCACTCCATCATCCCTCCATGACTTCCCCCTTCATGTGTGAGTAATTCCCTTGTTGTAGGCGAAGGGGATGGTAGGGATTGGATGAGTTAGATCATGTAATATTTCGTCAGATTGTTGGGGGCATATTGCCTATCATCTAGTATGGTGTTTATCATCTTTGCTACAACTTGTTATTCTTAATGCTTGACACTAGGGCCCGAGTGCCATGATTTCAGATCTGAACCATATGTGTTTGCATGAATATATTTGTGTTCTTGATCCTATCTATGAGTTGTATGCACCTGTTACGGTTCGGAACCGGCGATCCCAAAGGTGACAGCTTGGGACACCAAAGGGGATGGTCCGTAGTTTGAGGATTACATGTATCCATTGAGTTCATTGCTTTGTTCCGGTGCTCTTTGACAGGAGCACCTTAATATCCATTAGTTCCTTTTGGCCCCGTTCGTAGCGGGATGGTAGGACAAAAGATGTTGTGCAAGTTCTTATTGCAAGCACGTACAACTACCTACGGGATACATGCCTAATGTTTGATATTTGCCTAGATGATCATTATTTTTCCGTGTGCCGTGCCCCAAGTTAGAAACTATCTCATCCATGCAACGCCCAACCATCCATCTCCCTAGCCTACAGTATTTTAAACCTTGCTTGTCACTAGTTGCCACTTTTGCCATTTACTACTACTATTTACTTTTGCTATTTACTTTTACTATTACTATCATCACTATCATATCACTGTTACCGCTTATCTTTTGTTGCAAGTTAGTATATTTCAGGTGCGGTTGAATTGACAACTCAACTGTTAAAGCTTATAAATACTCTTTGGCTCCCCGTGTGTCGAATCAATAAATTGGGTTATTCTTACCCGCGAAGACTATCTCGATCCCCTACGGTTGAGGGTTATCAATGATCTCGAGCTAGCAGCAGTGGTACACGCCTTGATCACGTGGAAACACCTTCTGTTGGGCAGAAAAGTGGACATCTTAACCGATCACAAGAGCTTGAAGTACATCTTCACACAGCCGAACCTGAACCTTCGCCAGACTCGTTGGGTTGAGATGATCCAAGAGTATGATCCAAGCATCGAATACACACCTGGCAAGGTCAATGTCGTTGCAGATGCCTTGAGCAGAAAGGCATATTGCAACAGTCTCCTTATCAAGCCGTTTCAGCCTGAGCTTTGTGAAGCATTCAGGAAGCTCCACCTCCAAGTTGTTCCGCAAGGCTTTCTTGCAAATCATCAAGTTGTTCCTACCTTGGAAGATCAGATCTGTGAGGCCCAACTCAGTGATGCTATGGTGCAGAAAGTGAAACATGGTATTGCAAAGGGTACTCCCAAATACAAGTGCTATCGCATTGATGAGAAGGACACCTTGTTCTTTGAGGACATAATTGTGGTTCCCAAGGGTGATCTCAGGAAGCTCATAATGAACGAAGCACATGACTCCCTCCTCTCGATTCATCCTGGAAGTTCCAAGATGTGCCAAGACCTCAAGCAATCTTACTGGTGGACTCGCATGAAAAGGGAGATTGCCCAATTCATGAATGAATGTGATGTCTGCAGAAGAGTGAAGGCAGAGCATCAACGTCTAGCCGGTCTCCTCCAACCTCTTCCTATTCCCGAGTGGAAATTCGACCACATTGAAATGGATTTCGTCACTGGGTTTCCCAAGTCCAAGAAGGGGAACGATGCTATCTTTGTTGTGATTGACAAGCTAACCAAAGTAGCTCACTTCCTTCCAGTCAAAGAATCCATCAATGCAGCTCAGCTGGCAGAGTTGTACACTTCCAGAATTGTGTCGTTACATGGCATTCCTCAAGTTATGTCTTCAGATCATGGAAGTTTGTTCACATCCAAGTTCTGGGACTCCTTCCAGTCAGCCATGGGCACTAAGATCCGTTTCAGCACTGCATTTCACCCTCAGACTAGTGGTCAAGTCGAAAGAGTGAACCAGATCCTCGAAGACATGCTCAGAGCTTGTGTCATCTCTTTTGGCATGAAGTGGGAAGATTGCCTTCCGTTTGCCGAGTTCTCTTACAACAAAAGTTTCCAAGCAAGTGCCGGCAAAGCTCCGTTTGAAATCCTCTATGGCAGAAAGTGCCGTACTCCTCTCAACTGGTCCGAGACTGGTGAACGTCAACTTCTTGGCAATGACTTGATCTCAGAAGCCAAAGAAATGTGCAAAGTCGTACGTGAGAATCTCTAGGCCGCTGAGTCGCATCAAAAGAGCTACTATGACGGCAAGCATCGTGATTTGGCCTTCAACATTGGTGATCGTGTCTATCTCCGTGTTTCTCCTATGAAAGGAACCCAAAGATTCGGTATCAAAGGAAAGCTTTCTCCAAGATACGTGGGCCCTTTCTAGATCCTTGGCAAAAGAGGCGATCTAGCCTATCAACTTGAGTTCCCCTCCAACTTTGCAAATGTTCATGATGTGTTTCACGTGTCTCAACTCTGCAAGTGCTTCAAGACACCTGAATGCACCATTCCGTTCGAGGAGATTGATCTTCAACAAGACTTGTCTTACCGTGAGCACCCCGTTGCTATTCTTGAACAAACCAAGCGCAAGACCCGCAACAAGTCAATCAAGTTCTTGAAAGTCAAGTGGTCACACCATACCGACCAAGAAGCTACGTGGGAACGAGAAGATCACCTTCGTTCCGAGTATCCTTCCTTCTTCCGGTCCTAGATCTCGGGACGAGATCTTTTTGTAGTAGAGGAGAGTTTGTAATGCCCCAGATGTAACACTTTCCAAATATGGCAATATATGAAACTTTGGCTTCATCAATTCCTTTCCGGGCTCTTCTTTCATTTCGGGTTCTTCGTTTTGTCGTGTGCGTGTGTGCATTTTATCCATGTCATGTGGTCATGTGCATTGCTTTGCATTTGTGTTGTCACTTGCACCCGGTCCCACTCGTCTCTTCCCGTTGTTCGTTTCGAGATCCGACGCTCTCACACGTGCCCGTGGCATCCCCGAGTCCTTCTTTCGTGTGTGGCCATGTAACGTTTCCGAAATGACATGAGACTTGTCGTGCGATGTTGTTTTGGTACGTGTAGGCCGCCTGTCAAGTTTCGTCGCGTTTGGAGTTCGTTTTGTACTCCAACGGTTAACCTAGTGGGCTAAAAGAACCTCTTCTTTAAGGCCCAAGACCCCCTCGACAACAGCCCACTAACCCAGCACAACCCTTCCCATCATCTCGGTCGTTGAATTGTGATTGCGTGGCCGAAAACCGCTCCCCATTTGGAGTCTCCTAGCTCCTTGTGCCTATAAATTAGCCCCCATGTCCTTTTTTGCGTCCAAACCCTAGCTTCTCCCTCCTCTCGCCGCCGGACACGTCCGCCCGGACGCGCCCGGCCAACCAGCAACTGCCACGTGTCCTCCGCCGCCGCTCCCATCGCGCGGGCCCGCCGGGCCCGAGGCCGGCCCCCGCGGCCCGAGTCGCCTCCGCCCTGCGCCGAGCTCTCCGCCTCCGCCGCCGGCAACCGTGCTCGCCGCCGGCCGCCACCGACGCCACCTCGCCGCTACGCCCGAGGATCCTCGCCGCCGTCCTCCTCCGGCGACCCCGTGGCCAGCCGCCGGGCCGCATCCCCGCCGCCGGCTCGTCCCTCCGCCACCGCGCCACCCCGCGGCCTCCTCCGGCCGAGGCCCTCGCCGCCGGCCTCGCGCCGCCTCGCCCCGGACGTCGGGCTGCCCCACCGGCCACCTCCAGCGCCGGAGCCGCCGCGCCGCGCCGCGCCGATCCGATCCAGCCGTCGGGTCAAAACCCTAACAAGTCGGCGGACCCGACCCGCTCCGACCCGATCCACCCGCTCCGACCCGATCCGCGAGGTTGATGTCTTATTTTTTTCACTAAGTCCCTGTTAACTTGTTGTCTGATGGCATCTTTGCATGGCTGTATCTTTTATTGTGCTTGTCCAAATTGTGCATATGATATATCAAAATGATCGTGGTGATGTGCTCTACGTTTTGTTCCATTGTGACATGCTTGTTTGAGTCCATCTAGAGGTCCTAACCATCATGACAAGAGTTCTACTTGTTATAAACTGATGCTACTTGTTATTTTCATGCCATGTTTGAGATGTGATAACTTGGTGCATGTTTATCCAAATGAAGCAAATGAGATGTCAAATGTTCATTATGAGATGCTCTACATGATGGTTGTTGTAGCATGCATGTTAGGATTCATATTTCCATGTTAAACTTGGTTGCAAAAGTGCATGTGGCTGTTAAGTTATGAAACATGTTATGAGATGCTGATTTGAATGTCTCGTTGCTATTGATGTGTTTGTCCCCTTGTCACATGCCAATATGTTTTAGAATCTCCATAATGTCGTCTTTGCTGTGGTGCAAACCATTTTCCATGATATGCCTTGAGGTGACTTAAACATGCTTGTAAACATGCCATGCCAATGCTACTGTTTTAACACTTAAAGAAAATTCTACAAAGTCTGAAATCTGTCTTAACCTGATGCTATGTTTGCTTGATGCCCTAGTCAAATCCATGTTAGTTTTGGGGTGGCCATTGATCATTCCTTGTTGTACATGTTGTTGTCTATCCATACATGCCCTCACTTGCTCATATGGGTTGCTGTAGCTTATTTATTTCTTGCTCCCAAGTTGCTATAAAATATAACTGTTAGGTTTTTAACGTCATGATCAAAATGGTGTAGCTTGTTGCTATTGATCCATGCCTCCTATGGAGTTGCTCCAATGGAGTTGTTTGCTTTAGGATATGTCTACTTCATGTCCATGCTTCTTGTCACCATGTTTGAGTGCTATAGAGTATATATTTCTTGCTCCAAAGTTGCTATGTGGCTGTTAATTTCAGCTTTGCATTGTATCTTGTTTCATGTGTATGTGTTGAACCGTTGCTCCGTTTTGAGCGTGCCCTACATGAAACTTGTGTGATTTTGCATGTAGAATCATAATATCATATTGTTTACATGTTTGGAGTATGTTTGCTTGATGTTTGGGTGCATCTTGCACCATTGTCATGCTTAACTTGTTTTGCTCATATCTTCTAGACCGTAGCTTCGAATTAAACAAACTTTATATGAAACTTGACTAGAATTTCGTGTAGATCATCATGGTGCCTGTTAACTTGCTGTATAATTACTTTAACTTAAGGTTTGTTCAGATCTGGACCAATTTCAACATATGCATATGAGGACTTACCAGTTTCGCTATATGTGGATTCCGGCCTCATTTAAACTTGTTGTCTTGTGTTGTTCTTGTGTGCTTCATCCCTTGACATGTATTGCATCATACATGCATCATGTTGATTTTGCATTGCACCTTGTTTGATTTCGTGCCTCGTTGTGTTCTTGTGTCGAGTAGAGCCGGAAGCCGAGACCGAGAACGAGAACGAGGTTACTACCGAGGTTGAGTACGAGGAGCCGTCTTACGATCCCATCGACGACTCGACAGGCAAGATGACCTGACCCAGATATCATTACTATCTTCGCCTATTGCTAGATATCTCGCTCTTTAGCTTTTTGCCTCGATGCCCATGTTTGTTTGTCAGCCTCCCATTGTAACCATGAATCTCTCTAACCACCCAACCTAGCAAACCTTTGTTTGGCTGCTTTAGCTTCGCTCAGCCCCTCTTATAGCATTGCTAGTTGCAGGAGAAGATTTGAAGATTCTTGCTTCATGTTGAAGTTATTGTTGGGATATCACACTATATAAACTCTTAAACTAAATCATCTATATATTGGTAATGGGTGCAAGGCTAAGCCTCTTGATTGGTGATTTGTTCCACTCATGTCGCCCTAGGAACCGTATAAACCGGTGTTATGTTCATTGATTATGCGTCCCTAACACGGTTGGGGTTTATGGGCCCCCCTTGATAACCCGCTTAGCGCTAAAACTCTTCCAGCAAGTCCCAACATTGGTTTTACATTTGCCTAATAACTAAAACTTGCATAGGGAGTTATAAACCCTTTTCTTAATCAGCAACCCCGGGCCAGTGCTCCACATGAGTGTTGGTCCGAAATGGGGAGCCTGTGGGGCCACCTTGGGGAAACCCGAGGGCTGGTAAAAACCCATAGCTTCACCCATCTGTGTCGGCACGCCGGGAGGATTTGCTGGATTAGTCTTACCTTAGTTGGAATATCTTGAGCACGGGATTCCAAGAATACTCGGGCCTTCCCACCTTGGAGTTGCGACTCCGCGAATCGTGAGCTTGTAATGGGCTAAGTTGGGACACCCCTGCAGGGTTTTGAACTTTCGAAAGGCGTGCCCGCGGTTATGTGGCAGATGGGAATTTGTTAATATCCGGTTGTAGAAAACTTGACACCATGTTCAGAACACACTACCAGCGTGAGTAACCGTGACGGTCATTTTCTGAAAGGGATTGGGAAGTGAACACGGTGGGGTTATGATTTACGTGCTTAGATAGGATCACTTCGTGATCACTTTGACTCTCGTGGCACTTCTCTTATCGCTCTAAACACGTAAGCTAGTGCTAGTGCAGCTGCAACCTTTTATTTCTTCAGCCTTGTTCCACAACCAAGGCTTAGATAGTCTTGCTACCCGGGAACGGGAATGCTGAGTCCTCCGTGGCTCACAGTTTCTACACCACACCATATGCAGGTACTATGGTGGACTACTCAGGTGATGGCACGGAGCTATACTGGGAGTTCGATGAAGAACGTAGTCGGTACTATGTGCACTATCCCGATGATCAGTAGTGGTTTCTACTAGGGGCGATTCAGACCTTGTGGCTTTATGTATTTGGTATCTTTCATTCGGATCTTCGTCCGTAGTCGGACTGTGATGTTATTTGGATGATGATTTTCTTATGTAATGTATTGTGTGACGTGGCGTGTGTAAGCCAACTATCCTTTTGCAATTTCATCCCTATTTTTACATGAGTCGTGCAAAGATACCATACTTGAGATCATTCTAGTATGGGCTTATACCTTTCAGTCGTCCCTCGACATGTAGGAGGTATAATCACTACAACAAACACCCTCGTACACCAACGCATATGTAGCAACGATGCTAGCATATGTGTTGTTGGGATCCACCCCCACCTCCCCACGAAGGTCTCTAACCTCCCGTACCCACCACCACTACGCCCTCTCCATCAAAATATCACACAACCGAAATAAACATTTTTTTCTCCCGGCGACCTCTCTCCCCTGATTCCTCTCTGTCTCTCACACCACGGCGCTGTCGCCACCAACTCCAATTTCGAGAAGCTCCGGCGGACTCCCAACCCAGTACTCACTGGCCTACCCAACTCCCTCTATGGTCTCCTCCACTCCTTCGCCCCCATCCACCGCGCCCCCGTCCACTGTGCCCCTGCAACGCGCGCCACACGACAACCCTAGCCGCCTCGCATCGCCGGCGTGGCTCCGGCGGTTCCGGTTTATGGGCCCACTACCGCTGCATCACCTCACACGCGGCAGCGGGCTCGGGCTTGACATTGGTACTCCGCCTCTTCCACCTCAACTCCGACGTTGACATGTCTGGTTTGGTGTTTATGTCATTAGATCTCATTCACCATGTGTTGATCTGTACTAATTTTGGATGAGTAATACTCTGTCATGCGTTATGATTATACTTTCCACTTACTATATACGTAGATGGATTGATGGATAATCAAGTACTTTTTCATGTAAAATTAACCATTACATACTAGCATGTCGCATGACCTGTTCATAAGATGCCTCAGTTTTTTCTTATAAAAAGAGATCAACTTAGTTCAATTTGGAGGGAGAAAGTGTATCAGCGATATATAATATGCGGTCATGTACGCCACTGAAGAACATTGCTACATAAATCAACATGTTGATTCGAAATAGCATAATTATTTCAAATGGAGAATCCCCTTCTCAATACACTGAATTGTTATTTATTTGGTGTCACGTGTACAATATACTAAATAAATAAGACCCACTTGCATCCGTCCATCCCAATATTTGTCTTTATTGTATAACTATTTGTTCCATCTACACTCACAAAGGTTCTGACATTGTCTTTTACTAAGTGTGTGCTTCTGCTGTTTCTTAACAGATTGATCTACAACACTTGTGCATTACAATCCGGAGATTCCATGAATATGCAAAAGAAGCTTTGAGAATTATTTCAGTCATTTGTGTATAGCATGGTGAGGATTGTTTCGCTAGTTCATGTTACAGTAGGGAAAGTGTGAATTTCTATCTTATTCTATTTTTTCAGTTGAATTAATATTTGTTTTCCCCTACAAAAAGTTTATTTGTTCCAGCTTCTTATTCAGTAAAAATGCGCGCACTGCAATCTCTAGTTTTATGCAAAAGCTCAGAGGGAAATAATACTTACACTCATGTTATCCAATATAAACTGTTAAATAATTGATAAAATTTGAAGGTGAGTTACAAGAACAGCATAGCTTGATATTCTCGTCATATGTATTTGACTCATATTATTGAAATCTCATCTCTTAATCAAGTTTAGTGCATTTTTTTGGAAATACAGGTACTTCTGAATTCCTGCAATCTCTGTACTAATTTGTATTTTGTGGGGAGCCACTGATGTTTCCAAATACTAGAATGATCCATGATTGGTCAGCACACAAACTCTTGGTCAGGTGCCTCTCACATCTTATCTTGTTTGTAACATATTCTCCTTAAACTGTCAAACTTATTCCTCTTGTGCACTTTGCTTCCCTGACATACAGGGCACACTATGGTGGTGGGATGTTACTAACGACCATAAACAGACACCTAAGCGATCAGATACGGCGACTGTGCAAGTGTGTCAGGTACGTCGAATTCACTGATCGCAAACTATTGGATCTTACTAGGATCTCCTCTTCTCTGTAATACTTAGAACCTTCTCCTCTACCTATTCAGGCCAACAGTTTGAGCATCCGGCAACCATGGTGACAAAGACGAGCATACTGGAACTGCTCTAAGTTTCCATGTTCTCGGTAAACAAGTGAACTAAGAAAGCGAAACCTATTTAATAAATGTTGGCATATACTGATACGCTGGCACTGCATTAATGTTGTGGTCTCCTAAATTGTTAGAATAATTTTAAGTAGTTTCGTAGGAGTCCATGCTAGTTTAACTAGCCAAGTTTGAGTCTAATTTTGATAGGTTGATTAGTTAGTTTTCCAAAATGTCTCGTTTGCATGTCGTAAGCATTTGTGTTCTCAGGTCGGTCGTAGTCCATATACGGTTCAATGAGTTTGCATAGCTAGTAGCCTATATGTTGTACTAGTATGTCTTGGAGTCAGCATGCCTTATTAGTCTAGTAAAAGTGCGCTGGAGTCTGAGTCGTTCTAGATGCTAATGCTATTAAGTAAGAGTAGGTTTGGATTGCTTTGGCCATGTAGCGGGTCATATCATGGAACCAGGTCGTGCAAGAGTTTTTCCGAAAAAAAACAAGCTCATGTAAGAGTTTTGATATAAAAGAATAAAGAGTACGCTAAAGTTTTTTCGTGCACATGTGTTCGGCTATTTTGATGCCATCGATTCTGTGAGCAAAACTGAACACAGATTACTAATGCAAATGCCAAATCAGCAGGTTACAGAGACTCGATTGTTCCAAGTCGATGTTGTTGGCGCTAAAACATAGAACAATACTAGTGCCAAGCTGGATTTACTAGGAGGTATTTTCTGATAGTTGTTCTATATTGCGTGAATGATTCTTCACCAGATCGAATGGAAAGTTTGGAGTATTAATAGCATTAATTGACTACATTTTATTATCTTACACATGCTTCTCTTTTTTCCCACCTACTTTGTACAAGAGAACACTGCTTCTGTGTGATAAAAGACTCTTTTCGGCTAGATTAGGTAAAACAATTCATCAACTAATTTATGCTTGCCTTACATTCTCCCACCCCTATAAAACATTCTGTTTCTATTAACATGGTGAAACTTGATAATGAAATAAGCTGACTTTGTTTACTGTAAGCTAAAATGACTATTGTTAGTTACAAATATTATACTGGACAAATCCGAACAAGAACGCTCCTCTTACTTTAATCCAAAGTATCAACCCCGAATATAAATCTAAAGTTGATGATGTTAAACTTGGTAATGAATTCTTGATATTGCGAGTTGATGCTACATTAGCAAAATCTTACAAGTTTTTATAACTACTAAAAAGAGTCAAAATTATTAGTCATGCATCAAGATTAACTATCACATTGCCTTTGACCTTTCTATGTTGCTCCTCCTTTCAATTTTTTGCCCTATTAACCTATTTCATTTCTTTGTTGTAGATTGCAATATTAATTCGATGATGAATGGCTCAGATATTGGTCAAGAATAGGAGTGCTACTAGATAGTTTCACATTGTGTCTTAGAATTTCATGTCCAGTGCCAATGTTTCAATCAATATGATTCAGATATTTTCAGTGTCAATGTTTCGATAATTATGTTTCAGAATGGCTGAGACGTTGGTTGCAAGGTCAACAATAGGATCAGTACCAGCTTCACATCTTGTAATATTTGTATCGTGTCCTTTGTAATGCAACCAAGTTGATTTAATATATGAGAAATTTCTATTTATTATATTATGTCCCTGTGCAATATCTGCATTGGCCTAATAATTATGGATGGTGGTATATAAAATACCGTGCAATTTTCACGCAATGCACTAGGAATTGCAGTACTCATTTATAATCCACCAACGCATGTGAAGCGTTGTTGGGCTCTGACTTTATCCATTGCTATCTTACAACGCTTTTTCATGCCATTTACCAATGGATGCATATACGTTGTTGTAGACCTTTGCAACGCCACCAACGGCAACACATACAAATCCGTTGGTGTAGACCTGACCAACGCTTATGTGGACCTTTGGCAATGCAATGATGTGTTGCTGTAGGGGGGTTCCTGTTGTAGTGAATCCCATCCTGGGCATTACATTCCGCTCCACATACAGCCCATAGGGCCCTCCGGGACAGGTGGACCCTCCCGGTGGACCCCTGGAACCCCTTCGGTGGCCCCCGTACAATACTGGCATGCCCCCGAACACTTCCGGTGACCGTATGGTGACTTCCCATATATAAATATTTACCTCCGGACCATTCCGGAACTCCTCGTGACGTCCGAGATCTCATCCGGGACTCCAAAAAACATTCGGTAACTACATACAATTTCCCATAACAACTCTAGCGTCATCGAACCTTAAGTGTGTAGAACCTACGGGTTCGGGAGACATGTAGACATGACCGAGATATCTCTCCGGTCAATAACCAACAAAGGGGTCTGGATACCCATGTTTTCTCCCACATGTTCAACGATGATCTTATCGGATGAACCACGATGTCGGGGATTCAATCAATCCTGTATACAATTCCCTTTGTCTACTGGTATGTGATACGTCTCCAACGTATCTTGTTCCACGCTATTATATATTATGTTTTGGATGTTTATTGGGCTTTATTGTACACTTTATATTATTTTTGGGACTAACCTACTAACCCAAGGCCCAGTACAGATTATTGTTTTTTGCCTATTTCAGGGTTTCACAGAAAAGGAATATCAAATGGAGTCCAAACGGAATGAAACCTTCGGGAGAGTTATTTTTGGAACGACATCAAGACAGAAGACTTGGAGTACACGCGAGGGAACGAAGGAGGCGGCCATGAGGGTCCAGGGCGCGCAGCCTCCTACAGGGCGCGCCCGCCACCCTCGTGGGCCCCCTCTAGCTCCCCGATGCCCTCCTTCCTCCTATATATATCCATGTACCCTGAAAACATCGAGGCAACAGAAAAAACCCTAATTCTACCGCCGCAACCTTCTGTTCCCATGAGATCCCATCTTGGGGCCTGTTACAGAGCTCCGTCGGAGGGGGGACCTACCACGGAGTGCTTCTACATCAACACCATTGCCTCACCATGAGTTGTGAGTAGTTTACCACAGACCTTCGGGTCCATAGTCATTAGCTAGATGGCTTCTTCTCTCTTTTTGGATCTCAATACCAAGTTCTCCTCGATCTTCAAGGAGATCTATTCGACGTAATCTTTTTGCGGTGTGTTTGTCGAGATCCGACGAATTGTGGGTTTATGATCAAGATTATCTACGAGAAATATTTGGTTCTTTTATGAAATATTTTATGTATGATTATAATATCCTTGCAAGTCTCTTCGAATTATTGGTTTGGTTTGGCCTACTAGATCTATAGTTATTGCAATGGGGGAAGTGCTTCGCTTTGGGTTCAATCTTGCGGTGTCCTTTTCCAGTGACAGGAGGGGTAGCAAGGCACGTATTGTATTGTTGCCATCGAGGATAAAAAGATGGGGTTTATATCATATTGCTTGAGTTTATCCCTCTACATCATGTCATCTTTCTTAAAGCATTACTCTGTTCTTATGAACTTAATACTCTAGATGCATGCTGGATAGCGGTCGATGTGTGGAGTAATAGTAGTAGATGCAAAATCGTTTTGGTCTACTTGTCACGGACGTGATGCCTATATATAATGATCATGCCTAGATATTCTCATAACTATGCGCTTTTTTATCAATTGCTCGACAGTAATTTGTTCACCCACCGTAGAATTCTGCTATCATGAGACAAGCCACTAGTGAAACCTATGGCCCCCGGGTCTATTCTCAACATATTAATCTCCAATCTACTTTACTTTGCTTGATTTACTTTCTGTTCTTATATCCAAAAAATACCAAAAATATAACACTATCTTATCTATCATATCTCACTTTCGTAAGTGACCATAAAGAGATTGACAACCCCTTATCGCGTTGGCTGCGAAGTTCTTATTTGTTTGTGCACGTGCGAGGGACTCGCGCGTGGTCTCCTACTGGATTGATACCTTGGTTCTCAAAAACCGAGGGAAATACTTACGCTACTATGCTGCATCACCGTTTCCTCTTCGAGGGAATACAACGCAAGCTCGAGAAGTAGCAGTATGATACTTGCCCGAGATTCGATCCTCGGTATCCCTATACCTTGTTCAATCTCGTTACCGGCAAGTCTCTTTGCTCGTTCCGTAACACATCATCCCGTGACTAACTCCTTAATCACATTGAGATCATTACGATGATGTCTTACCGATTGGGCCCAGAGATACCTCTCCGTCACACGGAGTGACAAATCCCAGTTTCGATTCGTGCCAACCCAACAGATACTTTCGGGGATACCCATAGTGTACCTTTATAGCCACCTAGTTACGTTGTGACATTTGTCACACCCAAAGCATTCCTACGGTATTCGGGAGTTGCACAATCTCATGGTCTAAGGAAATGATACTTGACATTAGAAAAGCTTTAGCAGACGTACTACACGATCTAGTGCTATGCTTAGGATTGGGTCTTGTCCATCACACCATTCTCCTAATGATGCGATCCCGTTATCAATGACATCCAATGTCCATGGTCAGGAAACCGTGACCATCTATTGATCAACGAGCTAGTTAACTAGATGCTCACTAGGGACATGTTGTGGTCTATGTATTCACACATGTATTACAATTTCCGGGTAATACAATTATAACATGAACAATAGACAATTATCATGAACAAGAAAATACTGTAACATCCCAATTTTCAATTTGGATGTTAACATAGATCATTCATATGCATTCATCATTTGAGCATTTTGAGCATGAGTTTATTTGAAAATTGATCCGAAACTTTAAGCAACTCAAGGACCCAAGTGAGAGAGTTGGAAGTTTTCCGGACAAAAGCCACTATTTTAATTATTTTCAAGTGGGGTTGGATCAATAGTATTTTTGCCAAATCTCATTTTTTTCCAATATTTAAAATAAATGAGAGAAGATAATATGACTTCTTCAAAAAACAGAATAAAAATACTGGAATTTGATTTTTGAGTAAAAATAATTTTATTGGATTTTTATTTGCAGTTTATTATTTTAAAATTTCATTAAAAAGTGATTTTATTTTTAGGCATTTTTATATCAGAAAAATGTTCACCTTGTCCTAAATATTAGGTTTATACGGTGAAAATTGGTTTTGGTATTTTTAGAATATTTTTCATATTTTATTTTGATTTTTTTTCCGTTCGGGAGATTTCATAATAAAAACGTTTCGCCTGACTGGGCCAAAGGCCCAGCCGAGTCGGCCCAACAGCCGCCGCTCCTGCCTTCCTCCCGACCGCCACTGTGCCTGGCACGGATGCCGATGACAGTCCGAGCCGGACTCTGCCCCGGGTATGCCCCTCGCGCAAGTCACACCGTCCCCCGAGGCCTATAAAAGTCTGTCGCCCCCTTCCCGCTAGCGCCGCCTCCCGCTCGCGCCGCACGCCGCCGCCCGCTCGCGCCGCCTTCCGCCGCCGCTGCTACAGCCGCCCTGCCGCCTGCCTTGCCAGAGCCGAAGCCCCGCCATCGGCCAAAGCCCCAGTTGCCCGACCCGACCCGCGACCCAACCGGACTGCGAGGTAAAAACCGCCGTTTTTTTCTTCTCTCGATTTTTCTGTTCGCTTTTTTAAAACCTAGATCGTTTCTTTTAGGGTTTATTTAAAATAGCGAACGTCCGCAGTATAGGATCAGAAAATGAACGTTCGCAAATTAGTTTTTCTTTTTCTGTTATTTCGACCAAGGACCTATCCGCGATTTAATTTTTTTATGAGTCCCTGGTTTTTAAACGATCGTTACTTTTTACCCGTTAGTCAGAATTAGATGAAACCAATGCCAATTTCTTCGTTTTGATCTTATCTTTCCAGTAGCGCAACTCAAATTTGATTTTCAAAGTTTTAAAATATGAATTCAAATAGTTTTGTTTTTGAACTTCTTTTGCTTGTAATTTGAGTTTCGTAACTCCGTTTGAGTTGATTCTTTTTGCAAAACGAAGCTCTTGACCTAAACTCTATGATAAGGCCAAATTCACTTAATTGTTGGTACTGTTAGAAATTGTTTTCTGTTGCAAGAGTTATTCGTTTGTTTTCGAAGTCTTTCGAGATCTGTTCTTCGATTCTATTGCGTGAATGCTTATGTATACTATTGTTTGATTGCGATAGAATTCCCGGAGTGCGAAGCATGCTACTATGAGTCTTTAGGTTTCAACGACCATCAGCAAGGCAAGTTCATACTTTGATCGTACTTTCCAATACCTAGTTTTTTTGCATTAGTTATATTCTCAAACACTTGCATGAGTAGGACTGGTTATAAGTGATGATGCTTGGTAGTTCATGAGGTTGGAACCCAATGACTTGAGATCAACCTAGGGAATATATGCTTTGTTACTTATTGCTTAGCCATGCTCGTAGACGTGGATTAGTATGAGAGTTTCATGAAAGTTGTGAGTGTAATAACAACTAACGGTTTGTTTAAGGTGGAAATGTAATACACATCTGGGTGGATTGTTTGTGGCACCCTGGGGATGGACCAGTGGTTGTCAGGGCACCTGGGTATATATCAGTGCTGCCCAAGGAATGCCACCCAGGCTCAAAGGGATCATATATCATTCACGCCTTGAAACTTCCGTGTGCAGCCACAAGCCATTATGGGCTCTGGCATAGTTGAGTATGTTGTGTGAGCTCTTTCAGTGGTAGACTAGCAGATGTAGCGAATGTAGGTGTAACGGTCTACCCATGGTAAAGAGTTAATGCTTCAGAAAGACCGTGTCTCGGTCATCCTTTTCTCAAACACCATGCAATGCGAGAAATTAAACGGAGGCGATCGAGTCTTGTGGGGAAAAGTGCACAAACCTTTGTAGAGTGTACAAACTATTCATGAGTAGCCATGTCCCCGGTTATGGACTTCTTGAGTATCCTGGTATTTGGATTATGGACTGATCTAATCACTTTATTTAACTTGTTGGGTTAATAATGACTTTGAAGGTTTGGGATTGAGATGGGGGTACCATTCTCAATATTCATATTTAATTTAAACTAATTAGTTAATAAAATATATTCCTTTGATGTAGGGAAAAACTAGCTTTATGCAAAATTTAACCTTACAGCCTCCACCAGCCAAATATGCATATAGTTGTAGACATTGCTCATTATCATTACAATATGTTCATGCCAGCATATTCAATGTGTTGACCTACATGGCTGCAAGATATCATGTTGCAGAGTTTTCAGACGAAGATTAAGGTGCGATAGGTCATTGTCATGCACTCAATGTTTGCCATGGAGTTGGATGGACTCAACTACTCTTCATAGCTTCCGCAGTTTATTATTTTAGATGGCTTTCAGCCATATTCGTGTATTGGATATTGCCTCTTCGAGGACTTTCGATGTAATAAAGTGTGATTGAATCTCTGTTATAAAGCCTCGAGTACTGTGTGTAGGACGCGACCGATCCAGGGATGACGCTGAGCACAGAGACTTCGATTCATTGGAATCATGGTCGCTACAAGATGGTATCAGAGCACACGTTGTCTGTAGGACGCGACCACTAGGATAAGCCATAGGATGTCTTTCTCTACTCATTCTACTTCTTCTCCACTCATTCTAATCTTCTCTATTTCTTTTCTATAGATGTCAAACCCAAGGAGCAAGTTCACTCAGCCAGACAATGACACCCCTTTCAGAACACACTTGAAGGAAGTCACTAGGTACTTGCACATTGGAATACCAAGTATCACTGGAGATCTCTATGCAACATCGCCGGAAGAGGAGTGCTGGAAGATCAAAGTTAGTGTACCTAGGAGGACTATTGCACCATTCACGGAGCAACTTGAGCTAGCCTTCGACACACTGACGTGGATCTTGGGAAAGAGTATGGCAGCTCATATCACATTTGGACGCATATGTGAGGTCTACAACAAGGATATTGAAGACACCATCTACCATATTTGTGGACGTCGAGATGAGAAATGGAAGATGCTTCACACCAGGAAGGATGGATCCATAGCAGCATACATCCAAGAGATGTACCAACACATTCGACGCTACGAGAACCAGATGTGCGTACTCATGCAGAAAACCAACATGGTTATAACCCGGAACGTGGAGCTAGAAGAAGAACTCAAGACAGTGTGAGATGGATATGAAGAGGAAATCGCCGTATTATTGGAGCAGAATGAGGCACTGAAGAAGAAGGCTGGAACTGGAAGAGCGAAGCTGGAACCAGAGATGGGTATTAATATGGAGAACTACATTCTGATAGACGACACCGATAGTGATGAAAGTGACTATGAAGATGAAGCTGGAGCAGTCTTCAAATGATAGTGATTAGATGACCACCCTGTAATCATTAGTATTAATCCGAGTAGTTAGAACCGTTCACTAGCTTTGTAATAGGATCTTTTGTGTGATCTTGTTTGAAATTGAGTGATATGATATGAAATTGTTTGTCTCATGTGCATATGGGTAGTGATTTCCCCTAGACCCCATTCTATTCTAATCTCTCCCCTCTAAACCCCTCGGATGCCTCCGAGACATGAGCCCAGATTTGAGTTTCACCCTGAGCTCACCCAGTTGATCCAGCAGCAGAACACTTTGATGCAACTGCTTGTCCAAAATCCGAACAACGACAACAACCCACCTCCGCCTCCCCATGACAACTTGACCCGGTTCTTAAGGTTGCAACCGCCGATGTTCTCTAGTAGCACCGAGCTGATTGTTGTAGATGACTAGCTCCGCAAGATGGACAGAGAGCTAGCAACTGCAGGATGCACAAATGTGGAGAGAGTTTGATTTGCTGCACATCAGCTTGAGGGACCAGCAGCCGCATGGTGGGAGAATTACACCACCACCTACCCACTTACTGCAATTACTTGTCATCAGTTTCAGCAAGCTTTTCGCACATCACATGTCTCAGCAGGAGCCATGAGCCTAAATAAGCGTGAGTTTCGCAACTTGCGCCAAGGAAATCGTACTGTGGGGCAGTACGTGGATGACTTTAGGCAGTTAGCTCGCCATGCGCCAGATGATGTGGCCACTGACGCTGCGAAGCAGGAGAAGTTTCTAGAAGTACTCAATGATGAGATGATTATGCAGCTGATGCTAGCAACCTATAACAATTATCAAGAGCTAGTGGACAAAGCTATCATGATAGAATGAAAGCAGCAACACATTGACAACCGCAAGAGGAAGTATGGAGCTCAGAAATTTAATTCTGGAGCCCAGGAGAAGCCCCGCTATACTCCATACTCAGGAGGACACAACTATCCCACCCATAACCATGGAGGCCATGCTAACAATGGAGGGAATGCACACAACCACAGTGGTTCTAGGAACGGCAATGGGAATGGAGGAAGCAACAATCAGAATCGTTCCACCCCCTCAACGTCTGCCAAGAAGGATCTGAGCCATGTTACTTGTTTCAAGTGTGGAAATACCGGACATTACGCCAATGAATGTCCTCAGCCAAAGAATGGGAATGGTAGTGGAAGCTCGGGAAAGAATCCCAATCCATTCACCAGAGGACAAGTGAATCACGTCAATGTGGAGGAGATTGACGAGCAGCCCAACGTAGTTGTCGGTAAGTTTTTGATTAATGCATTTACTGCCCTTGTTCTTTTTGACACTGGTGCATCGCATTCATACATATCAAGGGGTTTTGTGGAAAAGTATAAATTGCCAACCGTAGTCCTTAGGATGCCTATGTTAGTGAGTTTCCCTGGAGCAGAATACATGGCTAGCCGAGGATGCTATCAAGTGCCATTGACCATTGTAAGACATGTATTTCCCACAGACCTTATCCTTTTGGAATCCCAGGGTTTGGATGTAATCATATGTATGGATTGGCTATCCAAGTTTGGAGGAAACATCGATTGCACCAGTAGATCAATTCTTCTCACCACCCCGGAAGGAAAGAGGATCAAGTATGTGTCAAGGCACACACCCAGGAAAGTGCACGTGAATGCACTCACGGGATTTGTTCAGGAAGAAGTGCCAGTTGTGAAGGATTACCCCGATGTATTCCCGGAGGAGTCGCATGCCACCGGATAGAGACATAGAGTACATAATTGAACTATTACCCGGTACCGGACCAATATCTAAGAGACCATACCGTGTGCCCGCTAATGATCTGGAGGAGATCAAGAAGCAAATCAAGGAGTTAATGGATAAGGGTTACATACGACCAGGTTCATCACCGTGGGGAGCCCCAATGCTCTTAGTTGAAAAGCAGGATATTTCCCTAAGAATGGTGGTTGATTATCGTGCACTAAACGAGGTGACAATCAAGAATAAGTACCCTTTGCTGATGATCAATGATTTGTTTGACAAGTTACAAGGAGCCAAGGTATTCTCTAAGATCGATTTGCGATCAGGATATCATCAGCTGAAGATCCGAGAACAAGATATACCTAAGGCAGCTTTTACCATGAGGTACTGGCTTTATGAGTATACAATTATGTCATTTAGTTTGACTAACGCTCCTGCCTATTTCATGAGTATGATGAACAAGGTATTCATGGAGTTCTTGGATAAGTTTGTGGTAGTATTCATTGATGACATATTGATATACTCTAAGAATGAAGAGGAGCACAAGGAACATTTCCGTTTAGATCTCGAGAAGCTTAGAGAACATCATTTATATGCCAAGTTCAACAAATGTGAGTTTTGGTTGAAGGAAGTTGGATTGCTTGGACATGTTATATTAGGAGACGGTATAGCCGTAGACCCCGCCAAGGTTGAGGCAGTCATAGAATGGAAGGCACCCACCACAGTTGGAGAGATTCGCAGTTTTCTTGGACTCGCAGGGTATTATCGGAGATTTATTGAGAATTTCTCAAAGATTGCGAAACCCATGGCAGAGTTGTTGAAGGAGACTAAGTATAAGTGGACCGCAGATTGTGTGGCCAGTTTTTAGGAGTTGAAGAAATGTTTGGTTGCAGCCCCAGTGCTGATTCTTCCAGATGTATGCAAGGACTTTCAAGTGTATTGTGACGCTTCTCGGCAAAGACTTGGAGGCATTCTCATGCAAGATGGAAGAGTTGTGTCATACGCCTCACGTCAGCTTCGACCGCACGAGTTGAATTATGCCACGCACGATTTGGAGTTAGCAGCTGTGGTGCACGCACTCAAGACCCGGAGACATTTTCTTATTGGAAACCGTTGTGATGTATACATGGATCATAATAGTTTGAAGTATATCTTCACACAGAAGGAGCTGAATCTCGGGCAAAGGAGATGGATGGAGCTTATAAAGGATTACGACATGAGGTTGCGTTATCATCCAAGAAAAGCCAATGTCATGGCAGATGCTCTAAGTCGCAAGAGTTATGTTAATAATATCATAACCAGATTTTTACCACAGGATTTAGCCGAGGATCTTAGGGATTCGCAGTTGGAGATAGTCCCTAGAGGATATGTTGCCACATTGGAAATCGAGTCCACTTTGTTGGAAAAAATTTGAGAAGCCCAGAAGATGGACAAAGAAATTGCAGAAATAAAAGAAAGAATGGCCAAAGGAAAGGCAGAAGGATTTCGTGAGGATGAATACGAAACACTTTGGTTTGAAAAGCGTATCTATGTGCCCAATGACCCCGAGATTAGGAAGCTGATTCTCCAAGAGGCTCATGATTCGCCGTATTTGATTCACCCAGACAATACCAAGATGTTCTTGGATTTGAAACAGAGTTTCTGGTGGACCGGAATGAAGAAGGACATTGTCGAGTATGTAGCAGTATGTGATATTTATCAGAGAGTTAAGGCAGAACATCAGAAGCCAATAGGGTTATTGCAGCCGTTACCATACCCGAATGGAAGTGGGATAAACTTGGAATGGATTTCATCATAGGACTACCCAGGACACGTTCAGGGTACGATTCCATTTGGGTGATAGTTGATCGTTTGACTAAGGTAGCCCACTTTATCCCCGTGAAGACCACTTGCACGAGTGCTAAGTTGGCCAAGATATACATGACCAGGATCGTTTGTCTGCATGGAGTTCCGAGGACCATTGTATCAGATAGTGGAACACAGTTTATTTCCAAGTTTTGGAAGCAGTTGCACGAGACTTTGGGTACTAGGCTAGAGTTCAGTACAGCCTTTCATCCACAGACAGATGGACAGATAGAGAGAGTCAACCAGATTTTGGAGGACATGTTGAGATCTTGTGCGCTTGATTATGGATCTAGTTGGGATGATAACTTGCCATACGCAGAGTTTTCCTACAACAGTAGTTATCAAATCAGTTTGCAAATGGCCCCTTTCGAAGCCTCGTACGGAAGGAGGTGCAGAACACCGTTAATGTGGGATGAAGTTTGAGACAGTCAGTTATTTGGACCTGACTTAATCAAAGAGTCAGAAGAGAAGGTCAAGTTGATTCACGACAGACTTAAGATAGCCCAGTCCAGACAGCAGAGTTACGCAGATACGAAATGCAAGGAGGTGACCTACGAAGTTGGAGATAGAGCGTATCTTCGTGTGTCCCAGCTTCGAGGAGTTAAGCGTTTTGGAGTTAAGGGTAAACTGGCACCATGATTCGTGGGACCTTACAAAGTTTTTGAGCGAAGAGGAGAAGTAGGTTATCAGCTAGAGTTGCCCGAAACCTTGTCCAGAGTTCACGACGTGTTTCATGCCTCTCAGTTGAAAAAGTGTCACGCAGAGATGGCTGATATTCCATTACGAGATACAGTGCCACTGCAAGCAATTCAGTTAGAGAGCGATCCGACTTACGAGGAGAAGCCCGTTAAGATTCTCGAGTTTGCCGACAGAGTTACCCGCAGCAAAGTCATCAAGTTCTGCAAAGTAAAGTGGAGTCATCATACAGAGGACGAAGCCACCTGGGAACGAGAGGATGATCTACACCAGGACCACCACACCTATTTTCTAGCCAACCCGAATCTCGAGGGCGAGATTCATCTTAAGGGGGTAGGTTTGTAACATCCCATTTTTCAATTTGGATGTTAACATATATCATTCATATGCATTCATCATTTGAGCATTTTGAGCATGAGTTTATTTGAAAATTGATCCAAAACTTTAAGTAACTCAATGACCCAAGTGAGAGAGTTGGAAGTTTTCCGGATAGAAGCCCACTAGTATAATTATTTTCAAGTGGGGTTGGATCAATAGTATTTTTGCCAAATCTCATTTTTCCAATATTTAAAATAAATGAGAGAAGATAATATGACTTCTTCAAAAAAACATAATAAAAATATTGGAATTTGATTTTTGAGTAAAAATAATTTTATTGGATTTTTATTTGTAGTTTATTATTTTAAAATTTCATTAAAAAGTTATTTTATTGTTAGGCATTTTTATATCAGAAAAATGTTCACCTTGTCCTAAATTGGTTCTCGTATTTTTAGTATTTTTTTGAATTTTTTCCGTTCGGGCGATTTTATAAAAAAAATGTTTCGCCTAACTGGGCCAAAGGCCCAGCCGAGCCGGCCCAACAGCCACCGCTGCCGCCTTCCTCCCGCCCGCCGTCGTGCCTGGCACGGACGCCGAGGAGAGTCCGAGCCGGACTCTGCCCCGGGCCGGCCCCTCACGCAAGCCATTCCCTCCCCCCGAGGCCTTTAAAAGCCGGCCGCCCCCTCCCCTCTCTCCACCACGCCGCCGCCCGCTAGCGCCGCCTCCCGCTCGCGCCGCACGCCACCGCCCGCTTGCGCCGCCTTCTGCCACCGCCGCTACAGCCGCCCCGCCGCCTGCCTCGCTGGAGCGGAAGCCCCAACTGCCCGACCCGACCCACGACCCGACCGGACCGCGAGGTAAAAACTGTCGTTTTTTTCTTTTCTCGGTTTTTCTTTTCGGTTTAAAAAAACCAAGGTCGTTTTTTAAATACCTAGATCGTTTCTTTTAGGGTTTATTTAAAACAGCGAACGTCCGCAGTCTAGGATCACAAAATGAACGTTCACAAATTAGTTTTTCTTTTTATGTTATTTTCGGCCAAGGACATATCCGCGATTTTTTTAGATTAGTCCCTGGTTTTTAAACGGTCGTTAATTTTTACCAGTTAGTCGGAATTAGATGAAACCAACGCCAATTTCTTCGTTTTAATCTTATCTTTCCAGTAGGACAACTCAAATTTGATTTTGAAAGTTTTAAAATTTGAATTCAAACATTTTTGTGTTTGAACTTCTTTTGATCGCAATTTGAGTTTCGTAACTCCGTTTGAGTTGATTCTTTTTGCAAATCGAAGCTCTTGACCTAAACTCTCTGATAAGGCCAAATTCACTTAATTTTTGGTATTGTTAGAAATTGTTTTCTGCTGCAAGAGTTATTCGTTTGTTTTCGAAGTCTTTCGAGATATGTTCTTCGATTCTATTGCATGATTGCTTATGTATGCTATTGTTTGATTGCGATAGAATTCCCGGAGTGCGAAGCGTGCCACTACGAGTCTTTAGGTTTCAACGATCGTCAGCAAGGCAAGTTCATACTTTGATCATACTTTCCAATACCCAGTTTATTTTGCATTAGTTATATCCTCAAACACTTGCATGAGTACGACTGGTTATAAGTGATGATGCTTTGTAGTTCATGAGGTAGGAACCCAATGACTTGAGATCAACCCAGGGAATATACACTTTGTTACTTATTGCTTAGCAATGACGTGGATTGGTATGAGAGTTTCATGAAAGTTGTGAGTGTAATAACAACTAAGGGTTTCATTAAGGTGGAAATTTAATACATATCTGGGTGGATTGGTTGTGGCACCCTGGGATGGACCAGTGGTTGTCAGGGCACCTGGGAATATACCAGTGCAACCCATGGAATGCCACCCAGGCTCAAAGGGATCATATATCATTCATGCCTTAAAACTTCCCTGTGCAGCCACAAGCCATTATGAGCTCTGGCATAGTTGAGTATGTTGTGTGACCTCTTTCAGTGGTAGACTAGCAGATGTAGCGAATGTAGGTGTAACGGTCTACCCATGGTAAAGAGTTAATGCTTTAGAAAGACCGTGTCTCTGTCATTCGTTTCTCAAACACCATGCAGTGCGAGAAATTAAATGGAGGCGATCGAGTCTTGTGGGGAAAAGTGCACAAACCTCTGCAGAGTGTACAAACTATTCATGAGTAGCCGTGTCCCCGGTTATGGACTTCTTGAGTATCCTGGTATTTGAATTATGGACTGATCTCATCACTTTATTTAACTTGTTGGGTTAATAATGACTTTGATGGTTTGGGATTGAGATGGGTGTACCATTCTAAACTAATTAGTTAATAAAATATATTCCTTTGATGTAGGGAAAAACTAGCTTTATGCAAAATTTAACCTTACAACCTCCACTAGCCAAATATGCATATAGTTGTAGACATTTCTCATTATCATTACAGTATGTTCATGCCAGCATATTCAATGTTCTGACCTACATGGCTACAACGTATCATGTTGAAGAGTTTTCAGACAAAGATTAAGGTGCGATAGGTCGTTGTCATGCACTCAATGTTTGCCGTGGAGTTGGATGGACTCGACTACTCTTCATAGCTTCCGCAGTTTATTATTTTAGATGGCCTTAAACCATATTTGTGTATTGGATATTTCCTCTTCGAGGACTTTCGATGTAATAAAGTGTGATTGAATCTCTATTAGAAAGCCTCGAGTACTGTGTGTGTCAGCATACCGATCCAGGGATGACACTGAGCACAGAGACTTCGATTCATTGGAATCGTGGTCGCTACAAATATAATAATAACCATTTTAGTATTGCCTCTAGGGCATATTTCCAACAAAAGGACCAAATGAGTCCAAGAAAAAAGAGAGGCCAAAGTGCCCAAAATAAAAAAACTGAGAGAAAAAGAGAGAAGGGGCAATATTACTATACTATTCCATACTTGTGCTTCAAAGTAGCACCATGATCTTTGTCAGGGATATGATTAGCAGGTATAAACCGGCTAGTATAAACCGGCTTTGTTAATATATTTGTTTGTAATACGCAGTAAAGGCTACGGCCCATAAAGATCTTAGAGCCCATGTATAGAATTAAGGTTTGTAAACCGCCCCGTGATGTAACTTGAGAGATAAGGAAGAAAAGACAGAGACCGAGGCGGACACAATTATGAGCCGGCCTCGGGACTCTGTAAACCGGCCCAGGCGTACCATCTATATAAAGGGGCGGCCCGGCAACGATTGAAGGACAAGCAACAATCAACCCGTCGAGACGCAGGCAAGCGAATCCGCTCCCTGTAATCCGACGCCCAAGCAATACCAAACCAACTAGACGTAGGCTTTTACCTTCATCGAAGGGGCCGAACTAGTATAAACCCTCTGTGTCCTTTGTGTGCTATGAATCCCTTCAAGCTAACCCGTGCGATGGTTCCATCATCAAGTCCGTTAAACCGGACATCTGCCGTGCTATTTCCACGACACTCTTCATGATAGAGAGTCTCCTATGTTGACACTTCCATATATTACTAGTGTGAATTTTTCATTATAGAACTTGGCTTGTATATTCCAATGACGGGCTTCCTCAAATGTCCGAGGTCTTCATGAGCAAGCAAGTTGGATGCACATCCACTTAGTTTTCTTTTTGAGCTTTCATACAGTTATAGCTCTAGTGCACCCTCTACATGGCAATCCCTTCTCACTCACATTGATATAAATTAATGGACATCACCATAGTCCATTAATTTTCCTAGTTGATGCAAGACTTTCTCCCTTCTTTTGTCTACTACCACCTTCTATTCCACCTATAGTGCTATATCCATGGCTCACGCTCATGTATTGCGTGAAGAGTTGAAAAAGACGAAGGACGTTAAAAAGTATGAACCAATTGCTGGGCTGACACCGGCGTAGTACATGATTTATACTTTGTGTTGAGAAGAGGGAGAATAACAAGACTATATAATTTTGTAGGGATAACTTTCTTTAGCCATGTTATTTTGAAGTTTCATGATTTTGCTTTTTCATATGCTTGAGGTATTATTGTTTTTATGTCAATATTAAACTTATGTTTTGAATCATATGGATCTGAATATTCATGCCAAATTAAGGAAGATTACATTGATAAATATGATAAGTAGCATTCCACATCAAAAATATATGTTTTTATCATTTACCTACTCGAGGACGAGCAAGAATTAAGCTTGGGACGCTTGATACGTCTCCAATGTATCTATAATGTTTTATTGTTCCATGTTGTTATATTATCCATCTTGAATATTTTATATGCATTACTATGCTATTTTATATCATTTTTTGGGACTAACCGACTAACTTAGTGCCAAGTGCCAGTTATTGTTTTTCCCTTGTTTTTGTCTGTTACCGAAAATCAATATCAAACAGAGTCCAAATGGAACGAAACTTTTTGATGATTTTTCTTCGACCACAAGACACCCAGGAATCTTCGGGAGGAGGCCAGAAGACCCAAGAGGAGGCCACAAGCCATCAGGGCGCCCCTAGGCTTGTGGGCCCCTCATGGCTCTTCCAACCCTAATTCCTTCTCCATAAATACACAAATATTCCCTTTACATCAGAGGGGACACCAAAAAATACTTTTCCACCGCCGCAAGCCTCCGATCTCGAGAAATCCCATCATGGGGCCTTTTCCGGTACTTTATCGGAGGGGGATTCGATCATGGAGGGCCTATACATCAACCTTGTTGCCCTTCCGATGATGTGTGAGTAGTTACCATAGACCTACATGTCCATAGTTAGTAGCTAGATGGCTTCTTGTCTCTCTTTGATCTTCAATACAATGTTCTCCTTGTTGTTTTGGGAGGTCTATATGATGTAATCTTCTTTTACGGTGTGTTTCTTGAGATCCGATGATCAGATTTGTTGGGGAACGTTGCATGGGAAACAAAAAAATTCCTACGTCGACCAAGATCAATCTAGGAGATGACCATTTACGAGCGAAGAGATTGGATCTACATACCCTTGTAGATTGCTAAGCGGAAGCGTTAAGAAATGCGGTTGATGTTGTCGAACGTCTTCGAGATCCAATGATTATCCGTCCCACGAACTCCCGATCCAAGTGCCGAATGGACGACACCTCCGCGTTCAACACACGTACGGCTTGATGACGCCTTCACCTCCTCGAACCAACGAGCAGTGGTGAAGTAGTAGCTCGAGTCCTCCGCTAGCACGACCGCGTGGTGGCGCAGGTGGTGGGGAAATCTCAGCACGGCTTCGCCAAGCCAAGCGGAGAAGAAGATGGATTGCGAGGGAGGGTAGTGCTGTGGCACGGATTGGTGTGGCTGCCCTCCCTCTACACCTCTACGTATAGGGGGATGGGAGGAGGAGGGACGCCCCTAGGGTTTTCACTAGGAGGGGGAGAAGGGGAGGCACGCCCTAGGGTTTGGGTGGCCCCCAAGCGCCTTTCCACCCAAGCAAAGGGGTTCCACTGCCCTAAGGGGGCGCGCCACCTCCCTGGCCGAGTGGACTGCGGTTAGGGGAGGCGGCCTGCCCCTTGTGGGCTGGTGTGCCCCCTCCTCTGGCCCATGAGCCCCCCCCAACACTTGCCGGGGGGCCCGAAACCCCTTTTGTTCATCCTGGCCATAAGCCGATGCCCCTGGAACACTTCCGAACTCTGATTCCCTTCATCCTATATATTGACCTTCACCTCCGGACCATTCCGGAGTTCCTCTTCATGTCCGGGATCTCATGCGGGACTCTGAACAACCTTTGGTTACCACCAAAATAACTCAACTATACTTATATCGTCACAAAACGTTAAGTGTGTAGACCCCGCGGGTTCGAGAACTATGCAGACATCACCGAGACATCTCTACGGTCAATAACCAATAGCAATAACTGGATGACCATATTGGTTCCTACATATTCTACGAATATCTTTATCGGTCAAACCTCGATGTCAAGGATTTAGCTAATCTCGTATGTAGCTCCATTTGTCTATCGGTATGTTACTTTCTAGAGATTTGATCGTTGGTATCTCCATACCTAATTCAATCTCGTTACCGGAGTCTCTTTACTAGTTCTATAATACAAGATCCCATGGCTAATTCATTAGTCAAATTGCTTGCAAGCATATTGTGGTCATGTATTACCGAGTAGGCCCTTAGATACCTCTCCGTTATACGGAGTGACAAATCCCAGTCTTGATCCATGCCAACTCAACAAACACCCTTGGAGATACATGTAGAGCACCTTTATAGTCACCCAGTTACGTTGTGACATTTGGTACGCACAAGGTAATCCTCCGGTGTCAGTGAGTTTCTTGATATCATGGTCATAGGAACATATACTTGACATGCAGAAAACGATAGCAATATATTTGATATGATCATATGCTACGTTCATAGTTTGGGTCTTGTCCATCACATCATTCTCCTGATGATGTGATCCCGTTATCAAATGACAACTCATGTCTATGGCTGGGAAACCATAGCCATCTTTCATGAACGAGCTAGTCCTGTAGAGGCTCACTCGGGACATGTTGTTGTCTATGTATCCACACATGTATTTGAGTTGCCAGTCAATACAATTATAGCATGGATAATAAACGATTATCATGAACAAGGAAATATAATAATAACCACTTTATTATTGCCTCTAGGGCATATTTCCAACATTCTCCCACTTGCACTAGAGTCAATAATCTAGTATTACATGGTAATGAATCTAACACCCATAGAGTCCTCGTGTCGATCATGTTTTGCCCGTGGAAGAGGTTTAGTCAACGGTTCTGCAACATTGAGATCCATGCATACTTTGCAAATGTTTATGTCCTCCCCCTTGATCACATCGCGGATGGAATTGAAGTGTCGCTTTATGTTTCTGGTCCTCTTGTGAAACCTTGGTTCCTTGGCCAGAGCAATGGCACCAATGTTGTCACAGAACAGAGTCGTTGGCTCAAGTGCACTAGGCACAAGTCCAAGATCTGTCATGAACTGCTTCATCCAGACACCTTCCTTCGTTGTCTTTGAGGCAACTATATACGCGCTTCTCATGTAGAATCAGCTACCACGCTTTGCTTGGAACTGCACCAGCTTATCGCTCCCCCATATATATGTATCCGGTTTGAGACTTAGAGTCATCCAGATCAGTGTCCAAGCTTGTATCGACGTAACCCTTTACGATGAGCTCTTGATCACCTCCATAGACGAGAAACATTCCCTTAGTCCTTTTCAAGTACTTAAGGATAATTTTTCCGTTGTCCAGTGTTCCACTCCTAGATCACTATGAAACCTCCCAACCATACTTATGGCAAGGCTGACATCTGGTCTCGTGCGCCACAACGAATACATGATAGAGCCTATGGCGGAAACATAGGGGATGACACTCATCTTTTCACTATCCTTAGTAGTCGCTGGGCATTGAGTCTTACTCAACTTCACACCTTGCAAAACAAGCAAGAACCCCTTCTTGGACTGATCCATTTTGAACTTCGAAATCTTATCAAGGTATGTGCTTTGTGAAAGTCCTATTAAGCGTCTCCATCCATCTCTATAGATATTGATGCCTAATATGAAAGCAACTTCTCCTAGGTCCTTCATTGAAAAACTCTTGTTCAAATATTCCTTCACATTTTCCAAAAGTTATGTATTGTTTCCAATCAGCAATATGTCATCCACATATAATATTAGAAACCCCACCGAGCTCCCACTCACTTTCTTGTAAATACAAGCTTCTCCATGAACTTGTATAAACCCAAACGCTTTGATCACCTCATCAAAGCAAAGATTCCAACTCCGAGATGCTCGCACCAGTCCATAAATGGATCACTGGAGTTTGCACACTTTGTCAGCATTCTCTGGATCGACAAACCTTCCGGCTGCATCATATACAACTCTTCCTTAAGGAAATCGTTAAGGAATGATGTTTTGACATCCATCTGCCAGATTTCATAATCGAAAAATGCAACTATTTTCAACATGATTTTGACGGACATAAGCATCACTATGGGTGAGAAAGTCTCATCGTAGTCAACTCCTTGAACTTATAAAAAAACCTTTACCACAAGTCAAGATTTATAGACGGTAACATTATTGTCCGTGTCCGTCTTCTTCTTGAAGATTCACTTATTCTGAATGGCCTTTCGCCCTTCAGGTAATACTTCCAAAGTCCACACTTTTTTTCCACACATGGAACCCATCTCGGACTTCATGGCCTCTAACCATTTGCCGGAAACCGGGCCCACCATCGCTTCTCCATAGCTCGTAGGTTCATCGTTGTCCAACAACATGACCTCTAATACAGGGTTACCGTACCACTCAAGAGTACTATGTATCATTGTCGACCTACAAGGTTCTATAGTAACTTGATTCGAAACTTCATGATCACTATCATTAGCTTCCTCTTCAACTGACGTAGGTACCAGAGAAACATCTTTCTGCGCTGCGCTACTCTCTGGTTGAAGTAAAGGTTCAACAACCTCATCAAGTTCTATCTTCCTCTGATACGTCCAGTTTTCATCAAGTTTTCCTACTGTTACTTATAATATTTTTACGCGTAATAACGCTTTATAGAGTAATTCGAATGCCTTTTCTCCCATAATATGCAAGGTTTGCACAAAGAGGGAGATTGCCGGCAGATGGAATTCTGGACTTGGAAAAAGCTACGTCAGGCCACCTATTCTGCACATCTCCAATTGAGCTGAAAATTTATGGAGAATTGTTTGGGAATATATGATGAATAATGGAGCAAATAACTACCAGAGGGGGGCCACTAGGTGGGCACAACCCACTTGGGCATGCTAGGGCCCCCAGGTGCGCCCTGGTGGGTTGTGCCCTCCTTGGCCCACCTCCGGTGCCCATCTTCTAGTATATAAGTCATTTTAACCTAGAAAAAATGAGAGGAGGACTTTTGGGATGGAGCGCCGCCGTCTCGAGGTGGAACTTGGGCAGGAGCACTTCCCCCCCCCCCCCCCGGCAGAGCGATTCTGCAGGGGGAACTTCCCTCCCGAAGGGGGAAATCGAAGCCATCATCATCACCAACAACCCTCTCATCTTTGGGAGGCCAATCTTCATCAACATCTTCAACAACACCATCTCCTATCAAACCCTAGTTCATATCTTGTGTTCAATCTTTGTACCAGAACCTCAGATTGGTACCTGTGGGTGACTAGTAGTGTTGATTACATCTTGTTGTTGATTACTATATGGTTTATTTGGTGGAAGATCATATGTTAAAATCCATTATGCTATTTAATACCCCTCTGATATTGAGCATGTTTATCATTTGTGAGTAGTTACTTTTATTCTTGAGGTCACAAAAGAAATCTTGTTGCAAGTAATCATGTGAATGTGTTCGATATTTTGATGATATGTATGTTGTGATTCCCTTAGTGGTGTCATGTGAACGTCGACTACCTGACACTTCACCATATTTGGGCCTAATGGAATGCATTATGTAGTAGTTATTAGATGATGGGTTGCTAGAGTGACAGAAGCTTAAACCCTTGTTTATGCGCTACTTCATAAGGGACCGATTTGGATCCAAATATTTAATGCTATGGTTAGATTTTATTTTAATACTTTTCTCGTAGTTGCGGATGCTTGCGAGGGGGTTAATCTTAAGTAGGAGTTTTTTTGAGAAAGAACAACGCCTAAGCACCGATCCACCCACATATCAAATTATCAAAGTAGTGAACACAAATCAAACCAACATGGTGAAAGTGACTGGACGGAATTCCCGTGTGCCCTCAAGAACGCTTTGCCTATTATAAGAAACCATTTTGGCATGTCCTTTGCCACAAAAGGATTGGGCTACCTTGCTTCATGCTATTTACCGTTACCGTTACTTGCTCGTTACAAATTATCTTCCTATCAAACTACACATGACCTACAATTTCAGTGCTTGCAGAAATTACCTTGCTGAAAACCACTTGTCATTTCCTTATGCTCCTCGTTAGGTTTGCACTCTTACTTACTGAAAGGACTACGATGGACCCCCTATACTTGTGGGCCATCAAAACTATTTTCTGTCACCGTTCCCGGGGAGTGCAACACTCTTGGTAAGTAGAAATTGGTAAGGAAAAATTATTACTACGTGCTGAAATTTTTTATTACTTGATGTCGCTTGAACTACGTCGGTATTTCCCCAAAGAGGAAGGGATGATGCAACACAACTATGGTAGGTATTTCCCTCAGTGATGATATCAAGGTTATCGAACCAGTAGGAGGACCAAGCAACACTATGTAAACGGTACATGCACACAAATAACAAATACTTGAAACCCGACGTGTAAGAGGGGTTGTCAATCCCTCCCGGGTAGTTGATTGGTCAAAGGATAGGTGGGTAACAGCAAATGGGACAATGGAAAAGCGAGGTATTTTTGGTTTTTGATAATATAGATGTGAAAATAAAAGTTGCAAATATAGGAAAAAGCAAATGCCAATATAGATCTTGAAAGTATATGATAGGAAAATAGACCCGGGGGCCATAGATTTCACTAGTGGCTTCTCACGAGAAATAGCAAATGGCGGGTAACAAATTACTGATGGACTGTTGATAGAAAAGCGAATAGTTATGACGATATCCAAGACAATGATCATGTATATAGGCATCACATCCAAGATTAGTAGAATGACTCCTGCCTGCATCTACTACTATTACTCCACACATCGACCGCTATCCAGCATGCATCTAGTATATTAAGTTCATGGAGAAACGGAGTAATGCAATAAGAACGATGACATGATGTAGACAAGATCTATTCATGCAGGAATAAACCCCATCTTGTTATCCTTAATAGCAATGATACATGCGTGCCTTGCTGCCCCTTCTTTCACTGGGAAAGGACGCCGCAATATCGAAGACATCACAAAGCACCTCTTCACATCGCAAGATAAATAGATAAAGTTGGCCACACAAAACCCAAATGTCGGATAAGAAAATACGAGGCTATAACAATCAAGTATGGATATTAAATCAAGGAAAATATGATCATAAACTCACTATTCATCAGATCCCAACAAACACACCGCAGAAAGTCATTACATCAAATAGATCTCCAAGAGAACTTTGTATTGAGAAACAAAGAGAGAAGAAGCCATCTAGACGCATCATCGGAGAGGCACCAATGAGGATGATGAACCCCTCTGTGATCGTGTTCCCCTCCGGCGGAGTACCGGAAAAGGGCTCTAGATTGGATCTCATGGGTCTGGAACTTGCGGCGGCTGGAACAAAATTTCGTCGACTCACCTAGGGTTTTTGAAATATTGGGGTATTTATAGAGCGAAGAGGCGGTGCTGGAGGCCATGGAGGTGGGCACAACCCACAAGGGCACGCCTAGGGGCCTGGGCGCGCCCTGGTGGGTAATGCGTCTCCAATGTATCTACTTTTCCTAACACTTTTCCTCTTGTTTTGGACTCTAATTTGCATGATTTGAATGAAACTAACCCCGGACTGACGCTGTTTTCAGCAGAACTACCATGGTGTTGTTTTTGTGCAGAAATAAAAGTCCTCAGAATGGAACAAAACTTTGCGAGGATTTTTTATACAAACAAATAGAATTTCTGGAGCTGAGAACCACCGGAGGGGGGCACTTGGGTGGGCACAACCCACGAGGGCACGCCTGCACCCCCAGACACGCCCAGGTGGATTGTCCCCACTTGGTGGCCCCGCAGACCCTGAAACCGATGCTATAAATCCTATGTTTCCAAAAAATGAGGGAGAAAGAATTATCGCATTCCAAGAGATGGAGCCGCCGCCACCTCCTGTTCTTCATCGGGAGGCCAGACCTGGAGTCTGTTTGGGGCTCCGGAGAGGGGGATCTTTGTTCTTCGTCATCACCAACCCTTCTCCATCGCCAATTCCATGATGCTCCCCACCGGGAGTGAGTAATTCCTTCGTAGGCTCGTTGGTCGGTGAGGAGTTGGATGAGATTCATCATGTGATCTAGTTAGTTTTGTTAGGGCCGATCCCTAGTATCCACTATGTTCTGAGATTGATGTTGCTATGACTTTGCCATGCTTAATGCTTGTCACTTTGGGCCCGGTGTACCATGATTTCAGATCTGAACCGTTTATGTTATCACCATTATATCCATGTTCTAGATCCGATCTTGCAAGTTATAGTCACCTACTACGTGTTATGATCCGGCAACCCCGGAGTGACAATAGTCAGGACCACTCCTGGTGATGACCGTTTTTTGAGGAGTTCATGTATTCACCGTGTGTTAATGCTTTGTTCCGGTTCTCTATTAAAAGGAGGCCTTATAATCCCTTAGTTTCCAATTGGACCCCGCTGCCACGGGAGGGTAGGACAAAAGAGGTCATGCAAGTTCTTTCCATAAGCACGTATGACCATTTACGGAATACATGCCTACATTATAGTTTTGAACTGGAGCTAGTGCCGTATCGCCCTAGGTTATAACTATCACATGATGAATATCATCCAACAAATTGCCAATCCAATGCCTACAAATTTATCCTATATTGTTCTTGCTAAGTTACTGTTGCTATCGTTACTGTTGCACTTGCTACAAAACTACTGCTATCAATGTTCCGTTACTATTGCTGCTACCACTACTATCAAAACTATCATATATATTACTGTGCTACTGATCACTTTGATGCAGATAATTAATCTCCAGGTGTGGATGAATTGACAACTCAGGTGCTAATACTTACAAATATTCTTTGGCTCCACTTGTGTCGAATCTATAAATTTGGGTTGAATACTCTACTCTCGAAAACTGTTGCGATCCCCTTTACTTGTGGGTTATCGAGACCTTTTTCTGGCGCCATTGTCGGGGAGCATAGCTATATTTGTTGAGTCACTTGGGATTATTATCGATCTAGCACTATGAAG
This sequence comes from Secale cereale, assembly GCA_902687465.1. Taxonomy (NCBI): domain Eukaryota; kingdom Viridiplantae; phylum Streptophyta; class Magnoliopsida; order Poales; family Poaceae; genus Secale; species Secale cereale. The sequence continues at coordinate 769,662,885 of LR738710.1, forward strand.
AATCTGAAGGACGATAGAACTACGATCTTTCCCGCAACTATGAGGGAAGGTAAGGAATTGACATCACACTCTGCACTTGATTCTCCTTCAATTATAATAAGCTTGCTACGCCACATGCTATCAATCCTGATATGTCGCAAGTTATTGATGATGCTACTTCTGCTATGAATGATGCTTATGATGATGCTAGTGTCTTGCATGATGATGATGTGTCACCAGGTGAATTTCTTGATGAACAAATTGATAGAGCAAGACAACATGATATTGTTGAATCGGATGATGAGCTTGAAACTGAAAATCTTGAAACACCTACTAGAACTAGCCTTCCTAGATATGAATTGCCTAAGGTACCAGAAGGTTGTGTTATGAATGAGGAGACAACTAGAGATATTCTTGCTTGTAAGGATAGAGATGGTCTAGAGAAATTGTTATGCAATTATAAAGAAAAACCCTTGAATGCTAGAATGCATTATGACCCTAAGTTTTCTATCTCACCTATCTTTATTGATGATAAGGATTATGAATTCTCTGTCGACCCGGAGTTAATTACTTTGGTTGAATCTGATTCTTTCCATGGTTATGAAACTGAAACTATTGTGGCACATAGAGAGTCTCCCACAAGCTTGGGGAGGCTTCTCCAATTGCTTAATGCTATCATCCTTTTAAGAAAAATGAAATACTTGATATCTTCTATAATGGACTAACTGATGCTTCTAGGGACATCCTAGATAGTTGTGCTGGTTGTGTTTTCAGAAAATGAACTATTGGACAAGATGAAGAATTATTGAATGACATATTGAAAAATTATGATGATTGGACTCTTCCCGAACCACCGCCTAAGCCCACTCCGAAGAAGAGGGGTATATTATATCTCAGTCCTGAAGATATGCAAGAGGCAAAGAAATCTATGAAGGAAAAAGGTATTAAAGCTGAGGATGTCAAAAATTTACCTCCTATTGAGGAAATACATGGGCTTGATACACCACCATTGCCTAAGGTGGTAGAGGTAAAGTCTTTAATGAAATTCAATGATAATGATAATCCTCATAATATGCACCCTAGACAATGCTTTTATGAGTTTGATAATTACATTAGAAAGCAAGATCACTTCAATGCAAATGTTATGAAACGATTGAAATATAATTCTGATATGGTTGCTCGCTTGAGTGACTTGCTATTTAGAATCTCAAATGATGTTAGAGGTGTGGGAAAGCATGCTTCTATGGTACAAACCCAGTTAGAACAAGTTGCCAAATCTCAAAGAGAATTGCTTGATGAAATGAATAACAACATACATGACTTTGCTGTTAGAGTTGCAACTAGAGGAGGTAAAATGACTCAGGAACCACTTTATCCCGAGGGACACCCAAAAAGAATTGAACATGGTTCACAAAGGAACAATACCACTTCACCTAGTCCTTCTAAAAAGAAGAAGAAAAAGAAAAATGGTAGGACTTTGCATGCTTCTAGTGAACCTGAAGTAGAAAAACCTCCTAAGAATGTTAATGATGTTTCTACTTCTGATGTTGAAACTCAATCTGGTAATGAACATTCACCTAGTGATAAAGAAAAAGATAATGCTGCCAAACAATGAAAAAGAACCAGATAATGATGTTGAAATATAACCAACTGTTGATCTTGATAACCCATAATCCAAGAATACACGATATGATAAAAGAGATTTTATTGCTAGAAAACACGATAAAGAAAGAGAACCGTGGGTTCAAAAACCTATGACTTTTCCACCTAAGTCAACTAAAAAGAAAGATGGTGAAGAATTTGAATGCTTTGCTGAAATGTTGAGGCCCGTCTTTTTTGCGTACTCGCTTGACTGGCATCTTGAAAATGCCTCCTTATGCAAAGTACATGAAAGACATCATCACCAATAAGAGAAAAAATACCATAAGCTGAAACGTCCACCATGCTTGATAATTGTACTTTTATAGATGGAGTACCTAAAAAACTTGGAGATCCGGGAATACCAACTATACCTTGCCCAATCAAAAGAAATTATGTGAAAACTGCTTTATGTGATTTAGGAGCTGGTGTTAGTGTTTGATAACCCTCAACCGTAAGGGATCGAGATAGTCTTCGCGGGTAAGAATAACCCAATTTATTGATTCGACATACGGGGAGCCAAAGAGTATTTATAAGCTTTAACAGTTGAGTTGTCAATTCAACCGCACCTGAAATATACTAACTTGCAGCAAAAGATAAGTGGTAACAGTGATATGATAGTGATGATAGTAATAGTAAAAGTAACAGCAAAAGTAAATAGCAGTAGTAAATGGCAAAAGTAGCAACTGGTGACAAGCAAGGTTTAAAATACTGTAGGCTAGGGAGATGGATGGTTGGGCGTTGCATGGATGAGATAGTTTCTAACTCGGGGCACGGCACACGGAAAAGTAATGATCATCTAGGCAAATATCAAACATTAGGCATGTATCCCGTAGGTAGTTGTACGTGCTTGCAATAAGAACTTGCACAACATCTTTTGTCCTACCATCCCGCTACGAACGGGGCCAAAAGGAACTAATGGATATTAAGGTGCTCCTGTCAAAGAGCACCGGAACAAAGCAATTAACTCAATGGATACATGTAATCCTCAAACTACGGACCATCCCCTTTGGTGTCCCAAGCTGTCACCTTTGGGATCGCCGGTTCTGAACCGTAACAGGTGCATACAACTCATAGATAGGATCAAGAACACAAATATATTCATGCAAACACATATGGTTCAGATCTGAAATCATGGCACTCGGGCCCTAAGTGTCAAGCATTAAGAATAACAAGTTGTAGCAAAGATGATAAAAACCATACTAGATGATAGGCAACATGCCCCCAACAATCTGACGAACTATTACATGATCTAACTCATCCAATCCCTACCATCCCCTTCGCCTACAGCAAGGGAATTACTCACACATGAAGGGGGAAGTCATGGAGGGATGATGAAGTGGTGATGATGATGACGATGGCGACGATCTCCCCTCTCCGGAGGCCAAATCAGCCTCCAGATTAGCCCTCCCGAAGAAGAACAGAGGGTGGCGGCGGCTCCGCGACGAGAAACAGCGAAAGGACTCCCGATCTGAGGTTTCTGCCTCGGAGGAAAAAATACGGGCTAAAGTAGGGCACCAGGGGGCATGGGCCCCACCCTGGCGCCCCCCCGGCGCGGCCCAAGGGGGCGCGCCCACAGGGCGCCTGGGCACCCCCTGGCCCCCCTCTGGCCCCACTTCTGGTATGTTGTTTCTTCGGGTGCGTGGATTTTTCGTGATTTTTCGTGGATTTTTCTGAGATAGTTAAAAATCCGTTTTCCTGCACACAAATAAAACATACAGGCAGCTCTGCTGAAAACAGCGTCAGTCCGGGTTAGTTTAGTCCAAATCATGCAAGAATGAGGTCAAAACAATATCAAAAGAGTTTGGAAAAGTATATATGTTTGAGACGTATCAACTCCCCCAAGCTTAGCATATTGCTTGTCCTCAAGCAATTCAGTTCAACGAACTGGACGCGACAAAGAAAACTTTGACAAACTCTTTTGCTTCATTAGATGTATATAAGCATGTACTACAAAAGAGTTCAGCAAGTATTAACAGTACTTATGAGAACAATGCAAGGAGCAATCCTTCTTTCAAGTGACCAGTCACAAATAATTAAGAGTAAACAATATATTACCGAAAATCAAGACAAGATCACATTCCACATAGCTTGAGCATATTAAGGCGGTATCTCGCTAGCCTCCATGTGTGAAGCAAAACATAAATGCAGAGACTCCTCCAGAGTTTTAAAGGAGACAAGAACTAATAATTTCAGAATAAATCATATCACAAGTATGCAGAAGACAATGTAATACTTTGGGACAATGCACATTACACTCAGAATGACAATTATGCTCTCCTAGTCAGTGCTTTGAAGAAATAAAGTGAGACTCTCGAACCGTGGCTTTTATTGGCAAAGTTGAAAACCCGTGATCGGAAACAAATACTAAACATGTACCAGAGCTCTTTGTTTTAAAACAGAAGTAAATATGTTTTGAGATGTGCATATTTCGTCAACGAATGCTAGCAGATAACTCAATCACTTTTTTAAGCTAGACAAGTCTCGTGGAACAGCTCCCGCATGAGGACGATCACATCCTCTTAATCTCCTTTGTTTATCACTGCCAAAGTTTTCTGATTTCTCATGAACAAAGCGTGAAGGAGGGTTTGTTTGTTATATTATCTTTTCGAGCCGGGCGCACTCAATGCCAGTTCCTTTTCATATTAGGGGTTCGCACATTATGCATGCAATCCAGGGGTGAAACTTGTCCAACTTAAAGAGATCATGAATTAACTACTACTTCCTCATGAGCTAAAACATGGGCACAAAAAGGGAAATGCTTTTGATTAATTTCGAGATGGTACATGAAAGTCTTCGTTAGGGATGGCAGGTAAATACCATGTATAGGAAGGTATAGTGGACTCATATGACATAACAGGTTTAAAGGTTTTGGATGCACAAGCAGTCATTCCGCTTAGTACGGGTGGAGGTTTAGCAAAAGACTGGGAAGCGACCAACTAGAGAGCAATAACGGTCATAATCATGCAGAGCGACAAAGCAACATTGAATCGGGCATGAAAGTGATATAACTATTCTAAAACTCAAAGATCATCAAGGCAAGGTAGACTTTTTAGTCTTAAACATATGTAAGCATGTGCCAAGTCAATCCAAAAATTCTCTAAAGGGAAATACCACCATAGTATGCCAGACTAGGAACAATGCAATGCATGTAGATCATTTCAATAACACATTATATACTCTAGTTATTCGAGACTAGCCACAAGGAAAGCATGAACCACTGGAGAGCATTGTAAACATAGCACTATGTCGCTACAAGCTGGTCTCTAGATCATGAGTACAGGCATATGTACAAAAGTAGAAACAATAAGAGTTCATACCGGTCTTCCTTGTTGCTTCCTTTCAGTCGATCTTCATCATTACTGCTTGTCACTTGCACGATCGAACATAGGAAATATAATCAAATGCCATCACGGACTCGAGATGATCTCTGAAAACAAAGCAAACTAAAGAGAGAAAGGAAATCTTTTTGGGTTTATCAAAGGTTGAATAAAAGCAAAAGAAAGAGAAAATCTTTTTGTTGTTTTTGCAAATAGAGGAATAAAGAAGAACAGGCAAAAACTTCGAAAAGATCAAAGCGAATCAAACGGATAATACAATGGAAAAGTGAGAAGGGCACGTACTCCGCCAAGCTTAGGCTTTTGGCCTAAGTTGGTAGCAGCTACTGCCCCCAGGAGCCTCCTGCTCCAGGGGTATGGTGGTGAGACCATGGGTCGTAGAAGGATGATGGCGCGTACACCGAACCCCTCGGAGTTTCCCACGAGGAAGGTTCCGAGCGCCAAACAGAGGAAGACCCTTCACCAAACTCGGTGGCGGTCTCATCCTGAAAATGTGGTATCTCACCGTGCCTCTCCTCGTCGGGCACAACCCCCTCCATGGGGTTATGGAGCTGATGCTGGACCATGAACTCATCGAACTGGACAACATCAAAGGACCATCCGTTCCTGCGAGAATAATCAAACAAAAGAGGTGCAGGTAGACGGATCTCGCGTTCCGCGGTAGTTCCGAAACACAAGATATAAACAAGGTTATCAAGTTCAGAGCCCATGGTAACAAACTTATGCCTTTTCATAGCAGCAAGATCAAAGTTTAAATAAGTAAAAGGAGTATCATCAGGGTGTGGGGTGCCTCCAAGATGCTCGAAGATAAGCGTGGCATAAATCCCACCATATAAGTCCCCCTTGTTACCGTTCATAGCAAGGCGTCGAGCAATTAAGGTACCAATATTATAATCAGACCTCCCTAAGAGGGCTGCTGCCAGGATAGCAATATCCGGAGCAGAAATGTTGCTCGTGTTGTCACGAGCTAACACCCCTCTAGCAATATAATATGCAAAATACCTGAGGTGAGGAAACAAGATGCTGGAGATCTTCGACCGATGAATATCCCTCGTACCCATGCTGCAGAGAGAGTTGATGACGGTTTTCAGCTCGGAGGGCTGCGTGCCCATCCTTGCCGTCCTCCCAGCGTTTGGCACACCTATTACTTCACAAAAATTTCCCAGAGTCATGGTGATAAGATCATTATAAATTTTAAACTCAATAGCACCTGATTCAGGATTATATCTAAAACTGTTAATGAAAATGGAGGTGAGTTTTTGATACTGGGTAACACGGCTGGTGACGAGCCATGTCAAACCTGCATTAGCACAAAGATTATAAAACTCATCCTTGATTCCCGCAGCTTCCATGAATTCATCACATGGATATGTCATCGCACGTGCTGGACTTGTGTCTTCCAACAACTCCATGGGCACATGATCCTCATTATAGCTCACCCTAGCAGTCGATGGTGAAGCTGCGGCTCTAGTGACTCGATCGGAGTGTGCGGGCCTCCTCTTCTCAAGCCATCCTTTTGCCCTTCCTAATAAACTCATTTCTGAATTTTTTTACAATTCACAAAAACAAGGATTAAAACAAACTGAGCTAAGGCAAACTACTCAACTCACTTGCCCAAAGCATAAACTTGCATCAAAACTTGGAAAATAACTTTCTACACATGCATGCAAGCTCATCTCTACAGCACCAAGAACTACTAAATACTCACAAATGAGGCCACCAATCAAAAATCTAATTGGAGGGGTGGAGGAGTCACATACCAGGGAGTATTTGCTCAAAATTTCAGCTCAAATGATGGGCTGTAGAGAGAGATCGAAGAATCGCCCCCAAGAACAGCAAGAACAAGAAGAACACGACCAGAACTCGGGTTTCTGGAAAAAGAGAGAGAGGTGGGAAGAAGAAGTACCTGGAGGGGGGTCCTGTGGGCCCCAGGCGCCCTGTGGGCGCGGCCAGGGGCTGGGTCGCGCCAGCTGGCCGCCTGGGCCACTGGTAGCCCCCCCTGGCTGGCCCCAGGACTTTTCGGGTCTCTCCCGTTGTGGAAATTTTTAATATAATTTTTCTGGAATTTTTCTGGAAACTTCATTGTTGATTTTTTTTCGAAATTCAAAAAGCTGCGAAACTCTCTGAAAACCTGAAGTAGTTAGTAGTATTGTAAAGCTTCAAAAACATAGATACTTGGTACAGCAGGTATGACAACACTAAAAACAAAATGAAAACATGGAAAGCTCAACTTTTTATCCGTATATAACACGTTCATTAGTAAGGTTGACCAAGTCTTACCAACAAACAAGCGATATATAGAGCAAAAAGTATCACCTCCCACAAAGCAATCACTGAACTTTTACCTTGATGGACATTGTCCCTACCATGATAGTTTTGTATTTGTGAGGCACATGTAGTGGACAGTCCCATTCTCCAATTTTCACGGTCTCGATATTCTCTATAGAGTTGAGGGCATGCCTCCTGTCGGTCTTCTTCGGAAAATATACCGTGTGTTCTTTATCATTCACATGAAAGGTAACCTTCCCTTTGTTGCAATCTATAATAGCACCTGCGGTGTTAAGGAAAGGTCTACCAAGAATAATGGACATGCTCCCATCCTCGGGCATGTCAAGCACAACAAAATCAGTAAGAATTAAACAATTAGCAACTTCAACTGGAACATCCTCACAAATACCTATCGGAACAGCGGTTGACTTGTCAGCCATCTGAAGGGAGATATCTGTAGGAATTAGTTTCTCTAAACAAAGCCTCTCGTAAAGAGAGAGAGGCATAACACTCACTCCTGCTCCAAGATCACATAAAGCAGTTTTGACATAATTATTCTTTATGGAGCAAGGGATAGTGGGTATACCTGGGTCACCGAGCTTCTCAGGAATCTTTCCACTGAAAGAATAGTTAGCAAGCATAGTAGATATTGCATCATTAGGAACTTTTCTTTTGTTAGTGACAATATCTTTCATATATTTTGAATAAGGGAGTAACTTAATAGCATCAGTCAAAGGTATTTGAAGAAAAAGAGGTTTAATCCATTCACAAAACTTATTATAATGCTCTTCTTCTTTAGATTTGATGGACTTACCTGGAAAGGGCATGGGTTTCTGTACCCATGGTTCTTTCTCCTTCCCATGTTTCCTTGCGATGAAGTCTTCTTTAGTGTACCTCTTACGTTTGTCAGGTGCTTCTTCTTCTCGAACTTCTGGTGGATCATTCTTCTCATTATTATTACCTTCAGGTTCAGCACCGTCTTCAGTCTCAGCATCGGAGATAGATACACTGTTGGGATTAATAGCTGGCTCTTCATCTGCAATAGGATCATTAGAATTGTCAGTCTCTTTATGTTTCTTCTTCTTATTTGGAGAGACAACAATTTCTTCTTCCTGCATTTGAGAATCTTGCTCGATTCTCTTCGGATGTCCCTCTGGATAAAGAGGATCTTGAGTACTAGTTCCTCCTCGGGTCTTAATCCCAAAAGCCTACAATTTATCTTGTTTGGCATTGTTAGCAAGCAAATCTCTTTGCACATTAGAAATTTGATCAAGCTGAGTTTGAACCATATGAAAATGCTTCACAAGACACTGAACATCATTAACTATTCTATCTAAAACACCAAGCAACTTTTTGATAGCAAGGGAATTATCATGCAACTGACTTTCTATCCTCTCATTAAAATGATTCTGTTTCATAATAAAATTATCAAACTCATCTAAACATTGATCAGGAGGCTTACCATGAGGGATGTCACTTTCGTTGAAATCTAAAAGAGAGTGTACCTCTACCATAGGAGGGTGAGTGGTTGGCTCACACAGCTTCTCAATAGGGGGTAGATTCTTCACGTCTTCAGCTTTAATACCTTTCTCTTTGATAGACTTCTTTGCTTCTCGCATATCCTCGGGGCTTAGGACAAACATGCCCCTCTTCTTTGTTGGTGGAGGTGGTTCACGGACGGACCAATCTTCATAGTTTTTGGCAATCCTGCCCATTAGTTCTTCCGCATCGTCCGGTGTTCTTTTCCTGAAAACACAACCAGCACAACTGTCCAGATAGGACCTAGATTCATCAGTTAAACCAGCATAGAATATATCAATTAATTTATTCTTAGGAACTCCATGTCCTGGTCTAGCCTGAATCAAACTGCAGTACCTCCCCCAAGCTTTAGGGAGGGACTCATCCTGCAACTGTTTAAAATTATAAATTCTTTGTAAAGCAGCATGTTGCATATGAGCAGGAAAGTATTTATCAACAAAAGAGTGAGCTAGGTCCTGAGGACTCTTAATAGAACCGCATGGGAGTGAATCATACCATGCTTTAGCACCTTCCTTCAACGAGAAGGGAAGAAGCTTGGTCACATAAAAGTAGCGCATCTTCTCATCTGTGGTAAACAGGCTACCTAGTTCACCAAGTTTAGTTAGGTGTGCAATAGCATCATCATTTTCTCTGCCATAAAAGGGGTCAGCTTCAACCATAGGTATAAGTGAAAGATCAACAGAGAAATCAAAATCAGGATCATCAATGCATATAGGAGATGTAGCAAACTCAGGATTAGGAACGGTTTTGTTTTTCAAAGAGTGTTTTTCAAATATTTTCTTAATAGTTTCAGGGTCAGAGCTGGCAAACTCTGTCAGTTCCCTGCATAAGTCTTCATCAAGTATATAGTAATCATCATCAATGAGCCTCTCCTGGAGTTTACTCAATTCAGGAAAATCATAAGTTTCACCAATAGGGTAGCGAGTAACAGGAAGTTCAATTCCATATTTTTCAGCAGCAGCAGTAATTTGTTTCTCAAGAGCATAACCAAGTCAACTAATATCATCATCAAAAGTAGTAGAAGCATCATCAAGTGTATCAGACATAGTAACAGATTCAGTAGGAGCATCATGTGGTGGTGGTGAGGCAAACTTACTCATAACAGAAGGTGAATCAAGTGTAGCACTAGTGCTCAGAGCAGTACCTCTTCCTGTAGTGGATCGTAAGATCGGAACCTTGGGGTCACCTTTCTTACCCATAATGAATAAAGTGCAGCAGGTAGGATACCTCAAGTAGACTTGTAAATATTGCTATGCTCCCCGGCAACGGCGCCAGAAAACGGTACTTGATAACCCTCAACCGTAAGGGATCGAGATAGTCTTCGCGGGTAAGAATAACCCAATTTATTGATTCGACACACGGGGAGCCAAAGAGTATTTATAAGCTTTAACAGTTGAGTTGTCAATTCAACCGCACCTGAAATATACTAACTTGCAGCAAAAGATAAGTGGTAACAGTGATATGATAGTGATGATAGTAATAGTAAAAGTAACAGCAAAAGTAAATAGCAGTAGTAAATGGCAAAAGTAGCAACTGGTGACAAGCAAGGTTTAAAATACTGTAGGCTAGGGAGATGGATGGTTGGGCGTTGCATGGATGAGATAGTTTCTAACTCGGGGCACGGCACACGGAAAAGTAATGATCATCTAGGCAAATATCAAACATTAGGCATTTATCCCGTAGGTAGTTGTACGTGCTTGCAATAAGAACTTGCACAACATCTTTTGTCCTACCATCCCGCTACGAACGGGGCCAAAAGGAACTAATGGATATTAAGGTGCTCCTGTCAAAGAGCACCGGAACAAAGCAATGAACTCAATGGATACATGCAATCCTCAAACTACGGATCATCCCCTTTGGTGTCCCAAGCTGTCACCTTTGGGATCGCCGGTTCCGAACCGTAACAGGTGCATACAACTCATAGATAGGATCAAGAACACAAATATATTCATGCAAACACATATGGTTCAGATCTGAAATCATGGCACTCGGGCCCTAAGTGTCAAGCATTAAGAATAACAAGTTGTAGCAAAGATGATAAACACCATACTAGATGATAGGCAACATGCCCCCAACAATCTGATGAACTATTACATGATCTAACTCATCCAATCCCTACCATCCCCTTCGCCTACAACAAGGGAATTATTCACACATGAAGGGGGAAGTCATGGAGGGATGATGAAGTGGTGATGATGATGACGATGGCGACGATCTCCCGTCTCCGGAGGCCAAATCAGCCTCCAGATTAGCCCTCCTGAAGAAGAACAGAGGGTGGCGGCGGCTCCGCGACAAGAAACAGCGAAAGGACTCCCGATCTGGGGTTTCTGCCTCGAAGGAAAAAATACTGGCTAAAGTAGGGCACCAAGGGGCGTGGGGCCCACCCAGGCGCCCCCCCGGCGCGGCCCAGGGGGGCGCGCCCACAGGGCGCCTGGGCACCCCCTGGCCCCCCTCTGGCCCCACTTCTGGTATGTTGTTTCTTCGGGTGCGTGGATTTTTCGTGATTTTTCGTGGATTTTTCTGAGATAGTTAAAAATCCGTTTTCCTGCACACAAATAAAACATACAGGCAGCTCTGCTGAAAACAGCGTCAGTCCGGGTTAGTTTAGTCCAAATCATGCAAGAATGAGGTCAAAACAATATCAAAAGAGTTTGGAAAAGTAGATACGTTTGAGACGTATCAGCGTTATGCCTTTCTCTTTATATAAAAGACTTGACTTGAATAAACTCACACCTACTGAAATATCTTTGCAAATGGATGACAAATCAATAGCCATACCTATCGGTATTTGTGAGGATGTGCCCGTTGTTGTTGCTAGTGTCACTATTTTGACTGACTTTGTTATACTTGAGATGCCCGAGGACAACAACATGTCAATTATCCTTGGTAGACCCTTCTGGAATACTGCAGGGGCTGTTATTGATTACAACACAAGCAAGGTCACTTTTCATATCAATGGTAATGAGCACACAGTGCACTTTCTGAAGAAACAATTCCAAGCGAATGGTATTAATGTTATTGAAAAATCTCCGACAATCACAATTGGAAGTTTTCAACTACCTCTACTTACTGTTAAAAAGAAATATGAAATGATTATTGTTGGGGACATTCATATCCCCGTTGAGGTAACTTAGTGATTTACGAAAGTTCTCCGGTTTCATACTAATTGGAAGTGGTTGTTAATAAGACTTGATCAACCTTATTAAAGGATCATCTTTGAGAGGTATGAAGTTGATGAATTTAGTGAGCACTACCTTCTGTCCCTACCTTTTATTTTCTGCTCCCACTAGTTAAATAAAATAAAATGCCATGTTTTGTCTGTTTTTTGATTTTCCCGTACAATAAAAAAATTGACCCAAAAATAAAAGTTCACAGAATGCTCTGAAAATTTAATACAATTTTTTCTGAATTTTTAAGAATTTTTGGTGCAAATAACATCAGAGGGAGGTGCACCAAGTGGGCACTACCCACCTGGGCGCGCCAGGACCCCCAGGCGTGCCCTGGTGGGTTGTGGTCCCCACGTGGCCCCCCTCAATTATCTCTTCATCCCACATCATCACCCACCTCCAGAAAAAATCATCATTGCTCTCTCTCTCTCTCTCTCTCTCTCTCTCTCTCTCTCGTTCTTGCTCTCAAACCTGTGGATTTCAATCTCTTTGATGGAAGCTCAGTTTCGGAAACTGTTTCAGGGGATTGTTGCTTGGTATGTGAGTCCTCCGTTTATCCAATTAGTTTTTGTTTTATTCATTTATATTTAGAATAATTAGCTACTCTTGGTGTTGCTGTAGATGAGCTTGCATGTTGAATTCTTAGATTTATAAGTAGTTTGAATGCTTGCTTTGGCCTCTAGGCATCCCTATGAGTAGGTGCTCTCAATATTATGAAGTTTTGTTAACAAATTTTTTTGGACAAAAAAATTCAGAAATTGTACGCGAATAAAATGTAGTTGTTTGGGAGGAGTTCTTCGAGGAGGAGGTCCTCGGAAGCATCCTCTAACAGCAGCTGATGCTTGGTAGAACTACGTCGGTATTTCCCCAAAGAGGAAGGGATGATGCAGCACATCAACGGTAGGTATTTCCCTCAGTGATGAGACCAAGGTTATCGAACAAGTAGGAGAACCAAGCAACACAACGTAAACGGCACCTGCACACAAATAACAAATACTCGCAACCCAACATGTAAAAGGGGTTGTCAATCCCTTTCGGGTGACGGCGCCTAGAGATAGGCAAACGAACGTGAGAGAGTTTTAAATATTGATAGATAGAACACCAAATAAGATAAATTGCAGCAAGGTATTTTTGTATTTTTGGTTTAATAGATCTAAAAATAAAAGCAAAGGAAAACTAGATCGCAAAGGCAAATAATATAAGAAATAGATCCGGGGGCCGTAGGTTTCACTAGTGGCTTCTCTCGAGAAAATAGCAAATGGTGGGTGAACAAATTACTGTTGGGCAATTGATAGAACTTCAAATAATCATGACAATATCCAGGAAATGATCATTACATAGGCATCACGTCCAAGATTAGTAGACCGACTCCTTCCTGCATCTACTACTATTACTCCACACATCGACCGCTATCCAGCATGCATCTAGTGTATTAAGTTCATGGAGAAGTGGAGTAATGCAATAAGAACGATGACATGATGTAGACAAGATCTATTTATGTAGAAATATACCACATCGTTTTATCCTTAGTAGAAACGATGCATATGTGTCAGTTCCCCTTCTGTCACTGGGAGCAAGCACCATAAGATCGAACCCACTACAAAGCACCTCATCCCGTTGCAAGTTAAATAGATCAAGTTGGCTAAACAAAACCCAATTATCGGAGAAGAAATACGAGGCTATAAGCAATCATGCATATAAGAGATCAAAGAAGACTCAAATAACTTTCATGAATATAAAAAGATAGATCTGATCATAAACTCAAAGTTCATCGAAGCCCAACAAACACAATGCAAAAAGAGTTATATCATATGGATCTCCAAGTGACCATTGTATTGATAATGAAAAGAGACATAGGAAGCCATCTAGCTACTAACTACGGACCCGTAGGTCTACAAAGAACTACTCACGCATCATCGGAGAGGCACTAATGGAAGTGATGAACCCCTTCGTGATGGTGTCTAGATTGGATCTGGTGGTTCTAGACTCTGCGGTGGCTCGAATTGATTTTCACCGACTCCCCTATGGTTTCTGGAATATTTAGGTATTTACAGAGCAAAGAGGCAGTCCGCGGGGCACCCAAGGTGGGAACAACCCACCAGGGTGCGCCTGGGCCTCCTGGCGCGCCCTGGTGGGTTGTGCTCCCCTCGGAGCACCCCAGACGCTTCTCCGGCCCACTGGATGTCTTCTGGTCCAAAAAAATCTACAAAAAGTTTCGCTGCGTTTGGACTCTGTTTGGTATTGATTTCCTGTGATGTAAAAAACATGCACAAACATCAACTTGCACTTGGCACTGTGTCAATAGGTTAGAGCCAAAAAATGATATAAAATGGTTATAAAACATCCAAGAATGATAATATAACAACATGGAATAATAAAAATTTATAGATACGTTGGAGACGTATTAGCATCCCCAAGCTTAATTCCTGCTCTTCCTAGAGTAGGTACATGATAAAAACAGAATTTTGATGTGGAATGGTGCCTAACATGTCATATCATATTCTTTTCTTTATAGCTTGGACATTTGGACTTTTATATGGTTCAAAGCAATAGTCTAGTTTTGACATGAGATTTAAATACTCAAGCATATCAACAAGAAACCATGTCTTTCAAAATATAAATGCTAAAATAAGTTATCCCTAGCCCATCATCCTTAACCATTGATCCATTCATGAAACACACTCGCATATTAACTAAACCCAATACTCAAGTACGGTCATAGTGCCTCCTAGTTGGTGCTTTATAATAGAAGATGGAGACTCAAATTCAAAATAAAAATTGCATGAAGTAAAAGAAAGGCCCTTCGTAGAGGGAAGTAGGGATTTGTAGAGGTGGGAGAGCTCAAAGCTTAAATTGAGAGATAAAATTATTTTGGGTGGCATACTTTTCCCACCAACGAAAACGACTTAGAGTTCCCAACACTTTCCATGCTAGCTATATCATAGGCGGTTCCCAAACATACAATAAAGTTTATTCCTTTTTCCACCAAACTTTCACAAGCCATAGCTAACCGTATCCACGGGTGCCTTCCATACCAACACTTTCCAAGGAATTTATTATTTGACAACATAAAGTAAATTCATTTTTTCATTTCGAGGATGGGCATCCCTAATACCTTTGCCTTACTCTCGTGCAATGACAAGTGATAAACACTCATCGTGAGAATAACACATCTAGCATGGAAAATATTGGCCACCACTCACCGCCTCGCAAGCAGTATGAGCACACTAAAGAGAAACTTATTTTGAAAGTTAGAGATGCCACATACAAATTTGCTTAGAATGGCAAAAGAATACCGCATATAGGTAGGTATAGTGGACTCATGTGGCAAAATTGGTTTAAAGGATTTTGGATGCACAAATAGTGATCATACTTAGTGTAAAATGAAGGCTAGCAAAAGATTGAGAAGCGGCCAACCAAGAAACGAAAAATCTCATAAGCGAGCATTAAGCATAATTAACACCGAATAATGCACCACAAGTAGGATGTAATTTAATTGCATGACTATTGACTTTCGTACTTGCATAGGGAATCACAAACCTTAACGCCAATATTCTTACTAAAGCATAATTACTCATGAACATGACTCACATATCATATCATCATATCTCAAAATTATTACAAGGAATCATGTTTATTTTGTCCAGTGATCTTCATGAAAGTTTTTATTATATCCTTCTTGGATATCTATCACTTTGGGACTAATGTTCATGTGTTCTTTTGATAAGCTCAAACAAATATAAGTGAAGATCATAAGCATAATTTTTCTTTCTCTCAAAATAATTTAAGTGAAGCAAGAGAGAATTTCTTGAAATTTTTACTAACTCTCAAATAAATCTAAGTGAAGCAAGAGAGTATTTCTTCAAAAATATTGAAGCACACCGTGCTCAAAAAAGGTATAAGTGAAGTACTAGAGCAAATCCATAGCTCATAAAAGTTTAAGTGAAGCAAAGAGAGCTATTCTAACAAGTCATGGCATAATTATGGCTCTCACAAATGGGTGTGTCCAGCAAGGATTCAAGACTTAAAAAGCAAAACAAAACAAGCAAAGACTCATATCATACAAGACGCTCCAAGCAAAACACATAGTATGTGACGAATAAAAATTTAGCTTCGAGTAAAATAACGATGGTTGTTAGAAGAAAAGGGGATGCCACTCGGGGCATCCCCAAGCTTAGTTGCTTGCTTCTCTTTGGATAATAGCTTGGGCTTCCATGGGCATCCCAAAGCTTAAGATCTTCTTACTCCTTATTCCTTCATCCATCGTAACATCACCCAAAATTTGAAAACTTCAATCACACAAAACTCAACAAAAACCTTCGTGAGATCCGTTAGTATAAGAAAACAAATCACTACTATAAGTATTGTACAAACCAATTCATATTTTATTCTTGAATTATATCTATTGTATTCCAACTTTTCTATGGCAAAAACTCATCAAAGAAAACCATAGAATCATCAAAACAAGCACACAACACAAAGAAAACAGAATCTATCAAAAACAGAACAGTCTGTAGAAATCGGGATATTTCGAATACTTCTGTAACTCTATTTTTTTGAAAAATTAGGACCACGTGAAAAAATTGTATATTAATCTTCTTCAAAAAGAATCAACTCAAAAACACTCTTCTGTAAAAAAATGAGAATTTTTTTCGTGAGTGCAAAAGTTTCTGTTTTTCAGCAAGATCAAATCTACTATCACCCAACATGATCCTAAAGGCTTTGCTTGGCACAAACATTTATTCAAACCACAAAAACACATCCAAACAGAGGTATTATTGGGTATTTTATTGAAAACAACAAGAAAACCAAAACCAAAAAGATACAAGTTGGGTTGCCTCCGAACGAGCACTATCGTTTTACGCCCTTAGCTAGGCATAAAGCAAGGATCTAAGTTGTCTCATCCTTGTTTTCCAGTTCCTTAGGGGTATTCTTGTCATGAGGTTTTGTAAAGACAACATAAAACATATTGTTCATAGAAACCTTAGCATTTCTAAGTTAGTTTTCATCATATCCCCTTTGATTTCCAGCAACAATCCAAGAGTGATGTTGGTTAACATCATTGAAAATGTGTTGGATCATATAAAAAACGGGGACTTTCTTTTTAAGTTCTCATCAAAGATTTTATTATCCCCAAGAAAATGCCTTAGCGCATAATCACTATTGTAAAGAATTTCATCTATCACGTGTTTGTCACGATTAATACCATAAAAATCAAAGATTTCCCTAGCTTCCCGTATTATGTAATCAAATTCATTCAATAGGACAAGGGTGGCTAACTTTTTATCCCTAGGATTCTTTATAATGGGAAGCTCAATAAACAACCGTTGCAAAGTAGGATGAGTACGAATATATTTACTTTCAAGTTTCAGAACTAGTGCTGAAATAGCATCCGCATAAGATCTAGTAGTTCTAAGTATAGGAGCATCATCAAGACTTAGATTCCCAACACAATTGAAACATTCTTGGATACGTTCTTTTCCCATAACATTCCCTTGCCCCAAGATAAAAGTGTTAGCATCCAGATTACCGGTACGTCCAATCTTAGGAGTTAGGCCATCATTCGTTGGTGCCATACCGAAATCACTCATGATTGCAAGCAAATAATAGATCCGACGAGAAAACGGCGAACGAAGAAGAGGGGAATAAAACAACAAATTTTTGTATAGTGCGGGAGATGAAAATGAGAGGCAAATGGCAAATAATGTAAATTGTGAGGAGATGAGATTTGTGATTAGGAACCTGGTATATGTTGAAGATCCCCCCAGCAACGGCGCCAGAAATTCCTTTTGATGCTTGCTACAAATACGTCGGTATTTCCCCAAAGAGGAAGGGATGATGCAGCGCAATAATGGTAGGTATTTCCCTGAGTGATGAGACCAAGGTTATCGATCCAATAGGAGGACCAAGCAATACTATGTAAACGGTACATGCACACAAATAACAAATACTTGCAACCCGACGTGTAAGAGGGGTTGTCAAACTGTTTCGGGGGATTGTTGCTTGGTATGTGAGTCCTCCGTTTGTCCAATTAGTTTTTGTTTTAGTGGTTTATATTTAGAATAATTAGCTACTCTTGGTGCTGATGTAGATGAGCTTGTGATACGTCTGCAACGTATCTACTTTTCCAAACACTTTTGCCCTTGTTTTGGACTCTAACTTGCATGATTTGAATGGAACTAACCCGGACTGACGCTGTTTTCAGCAGAATTGCCATGGTGTTGTTTTTGTGCAGAAATAAAAAGTTCTCAGAATGACTTGAAAATCCACGGAGAATTATTTTGGAAAATATAAAAAAATACCTGCAAGAAGATCCAGACCAGGGGCTCACACCCTGTCCACGAGGGTGGGGGGCGCCCCCCCTAGGGCGCGCCCCCTGCCTTGTGGGCCCCTTGGTGCTCCATCGACGTATCCCCAGATCATATATATTCACTTTCAGGGAGAAAAAAATGAGAGAGAAAGAATTATCGTCTTTTACGATACGGAGCCGTCGCCAAGCCCTAATCTCTCTCGGGAGGGCTGATCTAGAGTCCGTTCGGGGCTCCGGAGAGTGGAGATCGTCGCCATCGTCATCATCAACCTTCCTCCATCACCAATTCCATGATGCTCACCGCCGTGCGTGAGTAATTCCATCGTAGGCTTGCTGGACGGAGATGGGTTGGATGGGATCTATCATGTAATCGAGTTAGTTTTGTTAGGGTTTGATCCCTAGTATCCACTATGTTCTGAGATTGATGTTGCTATGACTTTGCTATGCTTAATGCTTGTCACTAGGGCCCGAGTGCCATGATTTCAGATCTGGACCTATTAAGTTTTCATGAATATATGTCTTTTCTTGATCCTATATTGCAAGTCTATAGTCACCTACTATGTGTTATGATCCGGCAACCCTGAAGTGACAATAATCGGGACTCCCGGTGATGACCTTAGTTTGAGGAGTTCATGTATGCACTATGTGTTAATGCTTTGGTCCGGTACTCTATTAAAAGGATGCCTTAATATCCCTTAGTTTCCATTAGGATCCCGCTGCCACGAGAGGGTAGGACAAAAGATGCCATGCAAGTTCTTTTCCATAAACACGTATGACTATATTCGGAATACATGCCTACATTACATTGATGAACTAGAGCTAGTTCTGTGTCACCCTAGGTTATAACTTTTACATGAGGAATCGCATCCGACATAATTCTCCATCATTGATCTAATGCTTACGAGCTTTTCACATATTGCTTGTTGCTTATTTACTTTTTCGCTGCTACTGTTACAAAAACTACAAGAATACTACTGTTACTTTTATTGCTGCTACCGTTACTTCCATATTACTTTGCTACTAAATTACCTTGCTGCAGATACTAAGTTTCCAGGTGTGGTTGAATTGGCAACTTAGCTGCTAATACTTAAGAGTATTCTTTGGCTCCCCTTGTGCCGAATCAATAAATTTGGGTTGAATACTTTACCCTCGAAAACTGTTGCGATCCCCTACACTAGTGGGTTATCAAGATTATTTTCTGGCGCTGTTGCCGGGGAGCATAGCTCTATTCTTTAAGTCACTTGGGATTTATATCTATTGATCACTATGAAGAATTTGAAGGACTCAAAAACCAAGATCTTACCCTCAACTATGAGGGGAGGTAAGGAACTGCCATCTAGCTCTGCACTTGATTCACCATCTGTTATGGGTAAATTTGCGACACCTACTCCTGCTATTGAATGTGATATGTCGTATGTTCTTGATGATGCCACTTTTGCTATGTATGATGAAACTACTTCTATGCTTAATAATACTGTGCCACTAGGTGAATTTCTAGATGAACAAATTGCTAAGGTTAGGGAGAATGCAAATATTGAAATTGATGATATTTATGAAAGTGATGATGAAGCTTCTCCCAATAGATATGAATTGCCGGTTGTTCCTGAGGGTTATGTTATGGATGAAGAAACCGCTAGAGACTTTCTTGCTTGCAATGATAGATATGATCTTAAGAAATTATTAGCTAAGCTGAAAGAAAAGTCTATGAATGCTAGAATAAAACATGACCCTGCTTTCGCTACTTCACCTATATGTGTTACCGATAAGGATTATGAATTCTCTGTTGATCCTGAGTTAATTACTTTGGTTGAATCTGATCCTTTCCATGGCTATGAATCTGAAACTGTCCTGGCACATCTTACTTAGTTGAATGATATAGCCACCCTGTTTACCAATGATGAAAAGATTCGTTATTACTATATCCTTAAGTTATTTCGTTTCTCGTTAAAGGGTGATGCTAAGACTTGGTTTAATTTTTTTTATCCTGGTTGTGTGCGTAGTCCCCAGGATATGATGAATTACTTCTCTGCTAAATATTTTCCCGCTCAGAAGAAACAAGCTGCCTTACGGGAAATATATAACTTTGTGCAAATTGAAGAAGAGAGTCTCCCACAAGCTTAGGGGAGGCTTCTCCGGTTACTTAATGCTTTGCCTGATCATTGCTACCTCTTGAGCTTGCGTTGTGTTCCCTCGAAGAGGAAAGGGAGATGCAGGACAGTAGCGTAAGTATTTCCCTCAGTTTTTGAGAACCAAGGTATCAATCCAGTAGGAGACCACGCGCGAGTCCCTCGCACCTGCACAAACAAATAAGAACTTCGCAGCCAACACGATAAGGGGTTGTCAATCCCTTTACGTTCACTTACGAAAGTGAGATCTGATAGAGATGATAGTTTATATTTTTGGTATTTTTAGTTTATAAGAACAGCAAATAAAAGCATGAAAAGTAAAGTAGATGTAGATTGATATGTTGAGAATAGACCCGGGGGGCATAGTTTTCTCTAGTGGCTTCTCTCATGATAGCGATATTCTACGGCGGGTAAACAAATTACTGTCGAGCAATTGATAGAAAAGCGAGTAATTATGAGACTATCTAGGCATGATCATTGTATATAGGCATCACGTCCAAGACAAGTAGACCGACTCCTGCCTGCATCTACTACTATTACTCCACACATCGACCGCTATCCAGCATGCATCTAGTGTATTGAGTTCATAAGAACAGAGTAACGCCTTAAGCAAGATGACATGATGTAGAGGGATAAACTCAAGCAATATGATGTAAACCCCATCTTTTTATCCTCGATGGCAATAATACAATACGTGCCTTGCTGCCCCTACTGTCACTGGGAAAGGACACCGCAAGATTGAACCCAAAGTCAAGAACTTCTCCCATTGCAAGAACTATAGATCTAGTAGGCCAAACTAAACCAATAATTCGAAGAGACTTGCACGGATATTATGAGCACACATAAAAAGTTCAGAGAAGAATTAATTATCTTTCATAGATAACCTTGATCGTAAACTCACAATTCATCGGATCTCGACAAACACGCCGCAAAAATAGATTACATCGAATAGATCTCCTCGAAGACCGACGAGAACTTTGTATTGAGATCCAAAGAGAGAGAACAAGCCATCTAGAAACTAGCTATGGACCCAAAGGTCTGTGGTAAACTACTCACAACTCATGGTGAGGGCGATGATGATGATGATGAAGGCCTTCGTGATGGATCCCCCTCTGGTGGAGCTCCGGAACAGGCTCCAAGATGGGATCTCCACGGGAACAGAAGCTACAGCGGTGGAATTAGGGTTTTCTCTATGCGTCCGGAGTTTCTGGGGTACGTGGACTTATATAGGAAGAAGGAGGGCACCGGGGGCCACTTGAGGGGGCCTCGAGGTAGGGGGCGCGCCCTGGGAAGGGGGGCGCGCCCCCCACCCTCGAGGGCCACCTATCTGTCCCCTGACTTGGTCCTCAAGCTCCGCGTGCGTGATTTTGTCCAAAAATATCTCTCGCGAAGGTTTCATTCTGTTTGGACTCCGTTTGATATTCTTTTTCTGCAAAACCCTGAAATTTGGACTGGGCCTTTGGGTTTGTAGGTTTGTCCCAAAAATGATATAAAAGTGAATGATAAATCCCATTAAACATCCAAGACTTCATAAATAATAGCATGGAACAATAAAAAATTATAGATACGTTGGAGACGTATCAAGCATCCCCAAGCTCAATTCCTGCTCATCCTCGAGTAGGTAAATGATAACGAAATAACTTTTGATGTGGAATGCTAACCAATATAGTTTTTCAATGTAATTCTCTTAATTGTGGCATGAATGTTCAGATTTGAAAGATTCAAGATAAAAGTCTATATTGACATAAGAAATAACAATACTTCAAGCAATACTAACAAAGCAATCATGTATTCTCAAAATACTATGGCTAAAGAAAGTTATCCCTACAAAATCATATAGTCTGGCTATGCTCCCTCTTCATCACACAAAATATTCATATTATGAACAACGCCGATTTCAGCCAAGCATTTGTTTTCATACTCTATCTTTTCCGACCTTTCAACTTTCACGCAATACATGAGCGTGAGCCATGGATATAGCACTATGGATGGAATAGAGGTAGTTATGGAGAAGACAAAAAGGAGGGAGATAGTCTCACATCGATTAGGCGTATCAATGGGCTATGGAGATGCCCATCAATAGATATCAGTGTGAGTGATTAGGGATTGCCATGCAACGGATGCACTAGAGCTAAGTATGAATGAAAGCTCAACAAAAGAAACTAGTGGGTGTGCATCCAACTTGCTTGCTCACAAACACCTAGGGCATTTGAGGAAGCCCATCGTTGGAATATACAAGCCAAGTTCTATAATGAAAATTCCCACTAGTATATGAAAGTGACTAAACATGAGACTCTCTACAATGAAGAACAATGGTGCTACTTTGAAGCACAAGTGTGGAAAAAAGATAGTAGTAATTGTCCCTTCTCTCTTTTCTCTCATTTTTTTAGGGGCTTTCTCTTTTTTTTATTAGCCCCTCTCTATATTTTTTTTTGGCCATCTCTCTTTTTTTATTGGCCTTTATCTCTCTTTTTTTTGTTTCCTCACACGGGACAATGCCCTAATAATGATGATCATCACACCTTTTATTACAACTCGATACTACAACAAGTATGACTCTACATGAATGCCTCCGGCGGTGTACCGGTAAGTGCAATGCTCAAGACTGACATATATGAAAAATTATGCATGGTGGCTTTGCCACAACTACTATGTCAACTACATGATCATGCATGGCAATATGACAATATGATGCGTGTCATATAAACGGAACGGTGGAAAGTTGCATGGAAATATATCTCGGAATGGCTATGGAAATGCCATGATAGGTAGGTATGGTGGCTGTTTTGAGGAACAATATGGTGGCTGTTTTGAGGAAGGATATATAGTGGGTTTTGGCACCGGCGAAAGTTGCGCGGTACAAGAGAGGCTAGCAATGGTGGAACGGTGAGAGTGCCTATAATCCATGGACTCGACATTAGTCATAAGAACTCATATACTTATTGCAAAAATCTACAAGTCATCAAAACAAAGCAATCAACGCATGCTCCTAGGGGGGGAGGTTGGTAGGAGTTAACCATCGCGCGCCCCCGACCTCCACACGAAGGTTGGCACTCTACAAATTCCTCATGCTCTAACTTCGTCATATAGCGTTTCACCATGCGTGCATGATACGGGAATCACTAACCTTAACACAAGTATTTCTCAATTTCATAATGACTCCATTAGCATGCCTCTAATATCACTATCCTCATGTCTCAAAACAATTATCAAGCATCCAACATCTCATTCTATTTAATGCACTTGGTGTGAATATTTTTTACTACATTGACATTGGATGTCTATCATGTGAAGACTAGTTCTTTTAGCCTAAACACATTACCATGCTGTTTTAATAGACTCTCAAATAGATATAAGTGAAGCATGAGAGTTCAACAAATTCTACAAAATATTACCACCACCGTGCTCTAAAAGATATAAGTGAAGCACTAGAGCAAAACTATTCAACTCAAAAGATATAAGTGAAGCACATAGAGTGTTCTACCAATTTCTAGGCCATATTTAACTCTATAAAATAGGTGTGTCCATCAAGGATGATTGTGGCAAACTAACAAACAAAGACTCAAATTGTACGAGACGCTCCAAGCAAAACACATATTATGTGGTGAATAAAAATATAGCTCCAAGTACAGTTACCGATGGATGAAGACGAAAGAGGGGATGCCTTCCCCGGGTATCCCCAAGCTTAGGCTTTTGATTGTCCTTGAATTTTACTTGGGGTTCCATGGGCATCCCCAAGCTTAGACCTTTGCTACTCTTTGTTCCATAGTCCATCAAAGCAATACTCAAAACTTGAAAACTTCACAACACAATACTTAGACAAAAATTCTCGTGAGCTCCATTAGTATAAGAAAGCAAACCACTACTCAAAGGTCCAGCAATGAATTCATTCTTTGTTTATATT
This sequence comes from Secale cereale, assembly GCA_902687465.1. Lineage (NCBI taxonomy): Eukaryota > Viridiplantae > Streptophyta > Magnoliopsida > Poales > Poaceae > Secale > Secale cereale. The sequence goes on from LR738710.1 coordinate 769,687,154, forward strand.
GTTGTTAAAACTACTGTACTCCAACTCCTCCATGGTTCATATCCTCCAATACTACTCATAGATGCATCGGAATAAGCAAACAACACACGAAAAACAGAATCTGTCAAAGACAGAACAGTCTGTAGTAATCTGCAGGATTCGCCTAGTTCACGAACTCCAAAAAATTCAAACTAAATAGGTAAATTTGCTCAATTTTTCTACCAATCATCTGCAAAAAGAATCAAATAAAAATCACGCTCCAGTAAAATCCCACGACTACTTTAGCAAGCGGTAACGATTCTATTTTTCACAGCAAGATCATATAAACTTCACACAAGTCTTCCCAAAGGTTCTACTTGGCACAAACACTAAACAAAACATGAAACCACATCTAATCAGAGGCTAGGTGCAATATTTATTCCCTAACAGCAACAAAAACAAAAAACAAAAAATTGGGTTGCCTCCCAACAAGCGCTATCGTTTTACGCCCCTAGCTAGGCATGATACAAGATAGATCTAGGTATTGACATCCTTGGAAGTCAATCCATAAGTGTCTCTCATGATAGATTCATATGGTAATTTGTTTTTCTTTCTAGGAAAGTGTTCCATGCCTTTCCTTAATGGAAGGAATCTAATATTCCCTTCCTTCATATCAATAATTGCACCAATCGTTCTAAGAAAAGGTCTACCAAGAATAATAGGACATGAAGGATTGCAATCTATATCAAGAACAATGAAATCTACGGGCACATAATTCCTATTGGCAACAATAAGAACATCATTAATTCTTCCCATAGGTTTCTTGATAGTGGAATCCGCAAGATGCAAATTTAAAGAACAATCATCAAGCTCATGGAACCCTAGCAAATCACACAAAGTTTTTGGAATAGTGGAGACACTAGCACCCAAATCACACAAAGCATAGCATTCATGATCTTTTATCTTTATTTTGATAGTAGGTTCCCATTCATCATAAAGCTTTCTAGGGATACAAACTTCCAACTCAAGTTTTTCTTCATAAGATTGCATCAAAGCATCAACTATGTGTTTGATGAAAGCTTTATTTTGACTATAAGCATGCGGAGAATTTAGCACGGATTGCAACAAGGAAATACAATCAATCATAGAGCAATTGTCATAATTGAATCCCTTGAAATCCAAAGTAGTGGGTTCATCACTATGCAAAGTTTTAATCTCTTCACTCCCACTTTTAGCAATTTTAGCATCAAGATCTAAAAACGTCGAATCATTGGGAAACCTTAAAGCAGAATCATCTCCAATCCTATTCTCATCAAGATTAATACTAGAAAACAAGGATCTAATAGGAGACACATCAATAACTTTCATATATTCATCTTTATTTTCATGATAACTAGAAGAACACGATTTAATATAATCTTCTCTTTTAGCACGCATTCTAGCGGTTCTTTCTTTGCATTCATTAATGGAAATTCTCATGGATTTGAGAGACTCATTGATATCATGCTTAGGTGCGATAGATCTAAGTTTCAAAGAATCAACATCAAGAGTAATTCTATCCACACTTCTATCCAATTCATCAACCTTAAGCAATTTCTCTTCAAGCATAGCATTGCAATTCTTTTGCGAGATCATAAACTCCTTAACACTAGTTTCAAATTCAGAAGGCATCTTTCCATAAGAGTTGTTGTAGGAATTACCATAATTATTAGAGGAATTACTAGGGAAAGGCCTAGGATTAAAATTACCTCTATAAGCATTGTTACGAAAATTATTCCTACCAACAAAATTAACATCCAAAGATTCATTGTTATTCTCAATCAAAGTGGACAAAGGCATATCATTAGGATCAGAAGAAGCACTCTTAGCAGCAAACAATTTCATGAGTTCATCCATCTTTCTACTCAAAACACTAATTTCGTCGATAGCATGCACGTTTTTACTAGTAGATCTTTCGGTGTGCCATTGAGAATAATTAACCATAATATTATCTAGGAGTTTGGTAGCTTCTCCCAAGGTAGTTTCCATGAAAGTGCCTCCAGTGGTCGAATCTAAAAGATTTCTAGAAGCAAAATTCAAGCCAGCATAAAAGTTCTGAATAATCATCCATAGATTCAAACCATGTGTAGGGCAATTACGTATCATCAATTTCACTCTCTCTCAAGCTTGTGCAACATGCTCATGATCTAGTTGCTTAAAATTCATAATATCGTTTCTAAGAGAGATGATCTTAGCAGGAGGGAAATACTTAGAGATAAAAGCATCTTTGCACTTATTCCACGAATCAATACTATTTCTAGGCAAAGAGGAAAACCAAATTTTCGCACGATCTCTAAGTGAAAACGGAAATAACTTCAATTTAACAATATCGTTATCTGTATCCCTTTTCTTTTGCATATCACACAAATCAACAAAGTTGTTTAGATGGGTAGCGGCATCTTCACTAGGAGGGCCGGAGAATTGATCTTTCATGACAAAATTCAACAAAGCAGCATTGATCTCACAAGATTCAGCATCGGTAATAGGAGCAATCGGAGTGCTAATAAAATCATTGTTGTTGGTACTGGAGAAGTCACACAATTTGGTATTGTTCTGAGCCATAGTGACAAGCATGCAATCCAACACACACAAGCAAACAAGAAACAAGCGAACGATAAACACACGGCAGAAGAAGGGCGAATAAAACGGAAAGGGTGAAGTGGGGGAGAGGAAAATGAGAGGCAAATAAATGTAATGCGAAGGTTAAGGGTTTGTGATAGGTACTTGGTATATGACTTGCGTAAGCCTCCCCGGCAACGGCGCCAGAAATTCTTCTTGCTACCTCTTGAGCTTGCATTGTATTCCCTCGAAGAGGAAATGGAGATGCATCACAGTAGCGTAAGTATTTCCCTCAGTTTTTGAGAACCAAGGTATCAATCCAGTAGGAGACCACGCGCGAGTCCCTCGCACCTGCACAAACAAATAAGAACTTCGTAGCCAACGCGATAAGGGGTTGTCAATCCCTTTACGGTCACTTACGAAAGTGAGATCTGATAGAGATGATAGTTTATATTTTTGGTATTTTTAGTTTATAAGAACAGCAAATAAAAGCATGAAAAGTAAAGTAGATGTAGATTGATATGTTGAGAATAGACCCAGGGGCCATAGTTTTCTCTAGTGGCTTCTCTCATGATAGCGATATTCTACAGCGGGTAAACAAATTACTGTCGAGCAATTGATAGAAAAGCGAATAATTACGAGACTATCTAGGCATGATCATTGTATATAGGCATCACATCCGAGACAGGTAGACCGACTCCTGCCTGCATCTACTACTATTAGTCCACACAGCGACCGCTATCCAGCATGCATCTAGTGTATTGAGTTCATAAGAACAGAGTAACGCCTTAAGCAAGATGACATGATGTAGAGGGATAAACTCAAGCAATATGATGTAAACCCCATCTTTTTATCCTCGATGGCAACAATACAATACGTGCCTTACTGCCCCTACTGTCATTGGGAAAGGACACCGCAAGATTGAACCCAAAGCCAAGCACTTCTCCCATTGCAAGAACAATAGATCTAGTAGGCCAAACCAAACCAATAATTCAAAGAGACTTGCAAGGATATTATGAGCACACATACAAAGTTCAGAGATGAACCAATTATCTTTCATAGATAACCTTGATCATAAACTCACAATTCATCGGATCTCAACAAACACGCCGCAAAAAGGGATTACATCAAATAGATCTCCTCGAAGACCAAGGAGAACTTTGTATTGAGATCCAAAGAGAGAGAAGAAGGCATCTAGATACTAGCTATGGACCCGAAGGTCTGTGGTAAACTACTCACAACTCATGGTGAGGGCGATGATGATGATGATGATGAAGGCCTGCGTGATGGATCCCCCTCCGGTGGAGTTTCGAAACATGCTCCAAGATGGGATCTCCACGGGAACAGAAGCTACGGCAGTGGAATTAGGGTTTTCTCTCTGCGTACGGAGTTTCTGGGGTACGTGGACTTATATAGGAAGAAGGAGGGCACCGGGGGCCACTTCAGGGGGCCTCGAGGCAGGGGGCGCGCCCCCCACCCTCGAGGGCCACCTCTCTGTCCCTGGACTTGGTCCTCAAGCTGTTTGAACCCTGGAGGGCCACCTCACCTCACGCGCGTGATTTTCTCCAAAAATATCTCTCCCGAAGGTTTCATTCTGTTTGAACTCCATTTGTTATTCTTTTTCTGCAAAACCCTAAAATAGGCAAAAACATCAATCTGGACTAGGCCTTTGGGTTAGTAGGTTAGTCCCAAAAATGATATAAAAGTGAATGATAAAGCACATTAAACATCCAAGACTTCATAAATAGTAGCATGGAACAATAAAAAATTATAGACACGTTAGAGACGTATCAATCATCCTCTTGAGATGAATGATATACTTGATGTCTTTTATAATGGACTAACTCATGCTTCCAGAGACCACCTGGATAGTTGTGCTGGTTGTGTTTTCAGGGAAAGAACAGTTGATCAAGCTGAATTACTATTGAATAATATGCTGGCCAATGAAAATAATTGGACATTTCTTGAACCAGCCCCTAAGCCAACTCCGAAGAAGAGAGGTGTTCTATTCCTCAGTCCTGAAGATATGCAAGAGGCAAAGAAATCTATGAAAGAAAAAGGTATTAAAGCTGAAGATGTTAAGAATTTACCACCTATTGAAGAAATACATGGTCTTGATAACCCGACACAGGTAGTAAAGGTAAATTCTCTCTATAGATTTGATGAAGGTGATATTCCTCGTCATAAATCTCCTAGCCAATGCTTAGATGAGTTTGACATTTTTATTGTGAAACAAGAAAACTTCAATGCTTACGTTGGTAGACAATTGCAACACAAGGCTTATATGGTTGAACGCTTGAGTGATTATCTGTCTAGAGCTAAAGGTGAACTGAAACTTATTAGTATACATGCTTCTATGATTACCACTCAAGTAGAACAGGTACTTAAAGCTCAGAATGATTTGCTCGGTGAATTAAATAGTAAGATAATGACTATGCTGTTAGAGTTGCTACTAGAGGTGGTAAAATGACTCAGGAACCTGTGTATCCTGAAGGTCACCCTAAGAGAATTGAGCAAGATTCTCAGAGAGCTAATTTAGATGCACCTAGTTCTTCTAAGAAGAAGAAAAAGAAAGATCATAGAACTTTGCATGCTCCTAGTGAACCTGTAGCTGACACACATGAGAATCCCAATGATATATCTGTTTCTGATGCTGAGACACAATCTAGTAATGAACATGAACCTAGTGATAATATTAATGATGTTGTTCATGATGATGCTCAACCTAGCAATGATAATGATGTAGAGATTGAACCTGCTGTTGATCTTGATAACCCACAATCAAAGAATCAATGTTATGATAAGAGAGACTTTGTTGCTAGGAAGTACGGTAGGGAAAGAGAACCATGGGTTCAGAAACCCATGCCTTTTCCTCCTAAACCATCCAAGAAAAAGGATGATCAGGATTTTGAGCGCTTTGCTGAAATGATTAGACCTATCTTTTTGTGTATGCGTTTGACTGATGTGCTTAAAACAAATCCTTATGCTAAATATATGAAGGATATTATTACCAATAAAAGAAAGATACCTGAAGTAGAAATTTCCACCATGCTTGCCAATTACACTTTTAAAGGTGGAATACCAAAGAAACTAGGAGATCCAGGAGTACCTACTATACCTTGCTCCATTAAACGAAACTATGTTAAAACTGCTTTATGTGATCTTGGAACCGATGTTAGTGTTATGCCGCTCTCTTTATATCATAGACTTGACTTGAGTAAGTTGACACCTACTGAAATATCTTTGCAAATGGCTGATAAATCAACTGCTATACATGTCGGTATTTGTGAGGATGATCCTGTTGTAGTTGCAAATGTTACTATTCTAATGGACTTTGTTATCCTTGATATTCCCGAGGACGATAGTATGTCTATTATCCTTGGTAGACCCTTTTTGAATACTGCAGGGGCTGTTATTGATTGCAACAAAGGCAATGTCACTTTTCATGTCAATGGTAATGAGCATACGGTACACTTTTCGAGGAAACAGCCTCAAGTCCACAGTATCAATTATATTGGAAAAATTTCAACCATTACTATTGGAGGTTTTGAATTTCCTCTTCCTACTATCAAGAAGACATATGCTATTCTAATTGTTGGGGACATACATATCCCCATTGAGGTAACCTAGTGTTATTCGAAAATTCTCGGTTTCATGTTATTCGGAAATAGTTTATTAACAAGACATGATCAACCTTGTTAATGGATTCCTTTTGATGAGCATGAGATAGGTGAATCTAGATAGCACAACCTTCTGTATCCCCCTTTTACTTTCTGTTAATTAGGATAAATAAAGCAAAATTAGTATTTTCTGTCTGTTTCCAGACTTATCCGTGCAATAAAAATACCCCGAAATAAAAGTTCTCCAAATGCCCTGAAAATGAAATATGATTTTTTCTGGAATATTTGAGAAAATATGGCATAGAACACACAGCGAGGGGAGCCAGCACCTAGCCACGAGGGTCCAGGGCGCGCCCCCCCTCACAGGGCGCGCCCCCTTCCTTGTGGGCCCCACATGGCCCCCCTTCACTTATTCCTGCACCCACACTCTTCTTCTTCCTCCCAAAAAACTACCAACCAGCTCAAACCCGAGTTCTAGCTCACCTTCCTGCCATTTTCGATCTCCTTGCACAAAGCATCATTCACCGAACTGATTGGGGAGATTGTTCCTTGGTATGTGACTCCTCCATTGGTCCAATTAGTTTTTGTTCTAGTGCTTTTATTTATTGCAAATATTTGCTGCTGTTGTGACCTTGTTCTTGAGCTTGCATGTCAAATTTTCTTGGTCCCAAGTAGTTCTATTGCATGATATAGTTTCTAGGCACTAGTAGGAGTTGTTGCTATCAATCTTGTTGAGTTTGGTTAACTTTTATTTTGAGTTACTAAAAATTTCAGAAATGTTCAGAAAAATGCATAGGAAAAACTTCCAAGGTGGTTCTTCAAGGAAGAAAGAACCGAGGCTCGCGTTTCGTGAGCCGGAGAACTACCGAGGGATGCTGACGTGCGGCCTTGTGAATGGCCGTCAGATGACTTTATGGATTAGGTTGGCATCAAAGATGAATTTTACGCATATGTGCACAACGCTGACCTCGAGGGCTTCATACAAGATAAGTGCCCTCAATACCGAGGCTTAACTGACACCTTTGTGAGAAGGTTTAAATTTTCATCTTCACGTAATTCTCACACTGTCCTATTTGACCTGTATGATAAATCTTACACCATGGAATTAGAGGACTTTAATGATGCTTGTAAGCTCCCACAGTGGGGTAGTATGGGTGATCCTCGCAAATCTGAATTTAGGGATTTCCTTGCTAGTATCACAGTGGGGGAATCTAGAGAAATCACACAGGCTACCATAGGGAGCATCCATTTTCCTTCTATTCATTACTTTGCTCTCTTTATTGGTAGATGCATAAATAGTAAAGATGAGGCTTGTCACATGTGTGTCCCAGATCTTAGTGTTCTCAAGAGTGTTGTACTAGGTGATAGGCAATATAACTTGGGAGCCATTGTTACACGTAGGTTACACCATAATGTTTGCTTGGAGATTTATTTGGTGGGATCTATGCCACTCGCATAGCTCGCCGTCTTGGTGTGCCTATGCACAAGAATGATGAACCTTTACCTCCTGCTCATTTGGATTGCCATGCTATGACTAGTCATCGATTTATAGAGAGGGATGATCAATCCCTCAAATATCGACTAATCTTTAACATGCATCATGCCATCCCTATTGTTATTCCTGCCCCTACTTTGTTTGACTTTCAGGCAAAAGGGAGATACATTATAAACATGGAGGAGGCAAATGCGTATCATAATATGACGGAAGCAGCCCGCCTTCGAGCTGCAGCTCAGCGGGCAGTAGCTGCTGCCTCTCAGTACAACCCCAACTACGACTTTGGATATCCGTCAGGCCAATACTGGCCATAGACCAACTTAATCCAAAAGCCTAAGCTTGGGGGAGTACGTGTTTCTCACCGACATTACATTCATTTTCACATTTATTCTAGTTGTCGGTGTTCACACTCTTTCACTGTACCATCCATGTTTAGTTTCATTTCTTTTTCTTAGTCTTTTTCTCGTGTGCTAGAAAAAACCTTAAGAAAAACAAAAAATATTAGTTGTAGCTTCTAAGCTAGTTTACTTTCCCTGCTTGTAGTAGCAATTAAAAGAAAACCCAAAAAGATTTCTCGTTCTTCTTTTGCTTGTTGGGAGCTTTCCCGTGTAAATAGTTTATTTTCTTTTCTTTGGGGGTCAAGAGTAGAAGACCATGATTAAAATGCTTAGTGGCTCTCATATGCTTTATTGTTGATTTAACCTTGAGAAATATTACCTTGTATTCTCTCATGTATTAAATGCTCGCAGATTCTAGCTTAGTCCAATGCACGTGCACTATTATTATTATCCACACCGTTCGGTCATGTGAGTGAAAGGCAATAAGGATGATATATGATGAACTAATTGAAATGACAAAAGCTGGTATGAACTCGACCTCTCTTATTTTTGTAAATATGATAGTTCATCGTTCCTGATTCAGCTTGTTATGAATGAAACATGCTTGCAATGACAATTAGAGATCATAGCTGCTTATGCCATGCTTAATTAGCTGAGAGTTTATAATGGTCTATCTTGCCTGCCAACATGATATTAAAATGGTTGTGATGTAGTATGATGGGGTGGTATCCTCCTTTGAACGATTCAAGTGGTCTGACTTGGCACATGTTCACGCATGTAGTTGAAACAAATCAACATAGCCTCCACGATATTTATGTTCATGGTGATTTATATCCTACTCATGCTTGCATTCATTGTCGATTAATTTTAATGCATGTTCATGACCGGTGTTGCTCCCTAGCTGGTCGCGTCCCAGTCTCTTTCTAGCCTTCACCTGTACTAAGCGGGAATACTGCTTGTGCATCCACTTCCATAAACCCCAAAGTTATTCCATATGATTCCACCATACCTTCCTATATGCGGTATTTACCTGCCGTTCCAAGTAAATTTGTATGTGCCAAACTCTAAACCTTCAAATGAAATTCTATTTTGTATGCTCGAATAGCTCATGTATCAACTAGGGATGTCTATATCTTCCATTCTAGGTGGGTTATTCTCATGATGAGTGGACTCCGCTCATCATTCATGAGAAAATGGCTGGTAACCGGGATGCCCAGTCCCATGCTCAAAATTATAATAATTAAACAAAACTCCCCCAGGGTTGTTGCTGGTTTGGACGGTACCCGTTGTTTTGGGCTAGCCGTGGAGTGTGCTTGTTGGTGGTTGGGGAGTATAAACTTTACCATTCTGTATGGGAACCGCCTATAATGTGCGTAGCATGGGAGATATCGAGATTCTTGGTTGTTATGTTGACAATTGAAGTATACCGCTCAAAATGTTATTCATCTCTATTTAAAAATCGACCTCTGGCACCTCTACAAATCCCTGCTTACCTCTGCGAAGGGCCTATCTATTTACTTTTTTGAAGAATCATTACCATTAATTTGCATTGAGTATGATCATGACTGGATCTCTTTTACCATGAATTACAATGTCTAGTCAGTCCTTGATCCTTAAAGGTGCTCTGCATTTATGTTTTGTGGTCTCAGAAAGGGCTAGCGAGATACCATCTTGTTATATCACATCATGATTGTTTTGAGAAAGTGTTGTCATCCGAGGTTTATTATTATTGGTCGCTAGTTGATTATGCCATTGATGTGAGTAGACTTGAGACCCGAAAGTTATTGTGAATGTGGTTAGTTCATGATCTTGCTGAAAACCTAAATGTTGGCTTACATATTTACAATAACAAGAGCAAACAGAGTTTGTCAAAGTTTTTCTTTATCACTTTCAGTTTATCAACTGAATTGCTTGAGTGCAAGCAAACCTTTACGCTTGGGGGAGTTGATACGTCTCCAACGTATCTACTTTTCCAAACAATTTTGCCCTTGTTTTGGACTCTAACTTGCATGATTTGAAATGAACTAACCCGGACTGACGCTGTTTTCAGCACAATAGCCATGGTGTTGTTTTTGTGCAGAAATAAAAAGTTCTCGGAATGACCTGAAAATCCATGGAGAATTATTTTGGAAAATATAAAAAATATCTGCAAGAAGATCTAGACCAGGGGGCCACACCATGTCCATGAGGGTGGGGGGCGCCCCCACCCTAGGGCGTGCCCCCCTGCCTCGTGGGCCCCCTAGTGCTCCACCGATGTATCCCTAGATCCTATATATTCACTTTCTGGGAGAAAAAATCAGAGAGAAAGAATTATCGCGTTATACGATATGGAGCCGCCGCCAAGCCCTAATCTCTCTCGGGAGGGCTGATCTGTAGTCCGTTCGGGGCTCCGGAGAGTGGAGATCGTCGCCATCGTCATCATCAACCTTCCTCCATCACTAATTCCATGATGCTCACCACCGTGCGTGAGTAATTCCATCATAGGCTTGCTGGACGGTGATGGGTTGGATGGGATCTATCATGTAATCGAGTTAGTTTTGTTAGGGTTTGATCCCTAGTATCCACTATGTTCTGAGATTGATGTTTCTATGACTTTGCTATGCTTAATGATTGTCACTAGGGCCCGACTGCCATGATTTCATATCTGAACCTATTATGTTTTCATGAATATATGTGTGTTCTTGATCCTATCTTGCAAGTCTATAGTAACCTACTATGTGTTATGATCCGGCAACCCCGAAATGACAATAATCGGGACCACTCCCGGTGATGACCTTAGTTTTAGCAGTTCATGTATTCACTATGTGTTAATGCTTTGGGCCGGTACTCTATTAAAAAGAGGCTTTAATATCCCTTAGTTTCCAATAGGACCCTGCTGCCACGGGAGGGTAGGACAAAAGATGACATGCAAATTCTTTTCCATAAGCACGTATGACTATATTCGGAATACATGCCTACATTGCATTGATGAACTGGAGCTAGTTCTGTGTCACCCTAGGTTATAACTTCTACAGGATGAATTGCATCTGACATAATTTCCCATCACCAATCCAATGCCTACGAGATTTTCCCATATTGCGTGTTGCTTATTTACTTTTCCATCGCTACTATTACAAAAACTACAAAAACATTACCGTTACTTTTATTGCCGCTACCGCCACTACCATATTACTTTGCTACTAAAACTACCTTGCTACAGATACTAAGTTTCCAGGTGTGGTTGAATTGACAACTCAGCTGCTAATACTTAAGAGTATTCTTTGGCTCCCCTTGTGTCGAATCAATAAATTTGGGTTGAATACTTTACCCTCGAAAACTGTTGTGATCCCCTACACTTGTGGGTTATCAGCTTGCATGTTGAATTCTTAGATTTCTAAGTACTTTGAATGCTTGCTTTGGCCTCTAGGCATCCCTATGAGTAATTGCTCTCAATATTATGAAGCTTTGTTGACAAAAAAATTTGGACCAAAAATTTCAGAAATTTTACGCGAATAAAGTGTACTTGTTTGGGAGGAGTTCTTCGAGGAGGAGGTCCTCGGAAGCATCCTCTAGAAGTAGCCGATGCTTGCTAGAAATACGTTGCTATTTCCCCGAAGAGGAAGGAATGATGCAGCACATCAACGGTAGGTATTTCCCTCAATGATGAGATCAAGGTTATCGAACCAGTAGGAGAACCAAGCAACATGACGTAAACGACACCTGCACACAAATAACAAATACTCGCAACCCAACGTGTAAAAGGGGTTGTCAATCCCTTTCAGGTAACGGCGCCTAGAGATAGGCAAACGGACGTGAGAGAGTTTTAAATATTCATAGATCGAACGCCAAATATGTTGTAGCAAGGTATTTCTATATTTTTTGTTTAATAGATCTGAAAATAAAAGCAAAGGAAAAGTATATCGCAAAGGCAAATAATATAAGAAAGAGACCCGGAGCCGTAGGTTTCACTAGTGGCTTCACTGGAGAAAATAGCAAACAATGGGTGAACAAATTACTGTTGGGCAATTGATAGAACTTAAAATAATCATGATGATATCCAGGCAATGATCATTACATAGTGTCGGTGTACTAAGGTAGGGGTACCTCAGTACCCCAACTTGTGCACGGGCAGTTGCAGCTTCCCGCGGCAAGGTTTTCTGCGTGCTCGCCGGAGACCTTCCTGCTCCATATTAAACCATTCAAAAACAAAGTATACAAGACATAAGACCAAGACCCCGGCAAGAGGAGCTTGCCGGGAAGGCCGTACCAGGCTCAAGACTGCCCCGCTAACATAAGTCCCTGGCAAGAGGAGCTTGCCAGGAAGACTAGAAGACAACGCCTCGGCGTCATATGCGCCCCGGCAAGGGGCCCGGGGAGCGACAAGCTCCCGGGCCCGGCAAGATCAAGGCCCCGGCAAGGTGCTTGCCGGGGAGGCTGCGCTGTGTGCTCGCGCTCCAGCTCATCGGCCCACGCGTCGCCCTGGGGCCTATCCAGGGACGCGTGGCGGATGGCTATGCAGCCTGGGGTACACGGTGGCACTCCACGGTGATGGATCCATCGCCGTGGCGGACGGAGACGCAAAGGCGGGAGCTTTTGGGGTCGACGGCGACGGGCATTAAATGCCCTTGTCCCCCACTGTCAAAGTAGGTATAGACCACTGTTCCGCACTGTAGCTCCACTGTTCCCGCACTATTACAACTACCACCTCTTTTACATTTTTACCCCTTTCTCCTACGTTGACACCTGTCGGTGACCCCTTACACTATAAAAGGAGGCCCATGCACAACGTGGAGGGGGTTCGGAACCTAGATCACTCTCGAGCTTGGTGTAGCTGCTTCTTCAAGCTCCCGAGCGCCCAAACTCAATACACATCCAAGCAGGAGTAGGGTTTTACGCGTCTACCGCGGCCCGAACCTGGGTAAAACTGCCCGCGAGCTCGCTACGATCTGCTCTTTGTGCTCCCTCCGCCCTCGTACCGCACAGACAAGGGGCTCCGGTCCCATAGGTGTTCGTGGCGGACAGTTTCCCCCGACATCTTTGGCGCGCCAGGTAGGGGGCGTCGAGGTTGTGCGAACCTGATCCGGCGTTCGCGCGGGCGCATTCTTCATCAACCTCTCCAGCTTCATCAGCAACTTCATCAGCGACAACTCCATGGCCCCGAAGAAGAAGGCTTCGGAGGTCGGAGGCCCGTCTGCGTCTCACCCGCCGCCACCAGAGCCAACGGTGGGCGGGGGAGATGCCGTCGGAAGGGTGACCGCCGGTGAGGACACTCACGGCGCCACCAGATCCAAGAACAGGACGGACGACCGAACTTCGGTCTCCGTGGACGCGCCGCGTCCATCCCAGCACACGACGACCCAGCAGCGCCATACCACGGGAGGTGGTATCCGCCTGCTGGGGCAAGGCCAAACCGGAGGTTCGCAGGACGCCCCAGACCCCCGTCCGGGCACAAGCAAAGCGAAGGCGCCGGCGCGGGACCCCGCTCCTTCTAACGTTGTTAGAAGTCCGAGCGTATCCCGCTCCTCGCACCGCTCGCCCGCGTTCCCCTCCACTCCAGCGGAAGCGCTCGCAAGAGCGCAACTGCTCCTCGACTTTCCTCCAGCGGCCGACAAGGCCGAAGAATGGAGGGCCACTATACGGAGCCTGATAGACTTCGCCAACAACGATTCTCCACAGCAGCCGTCGGCCTCACGGCCGCGGCAAGCTGAGAAGACGAAGGCTGTCGGCGACAAGACTGCCGGGGGTGCGACAAGCGTGCATTCCCCGCCGCAGAAGCAGAAGACGCCGCCCCGCCGGAACAACCCCGACGACGGCTCCACAGCCTCGTCGGACCCGCGGGCCCGTCGGGACCAGCGCCAAGTCCTCGACGACCGGCGAGATGAAGATGCTCGGACCACAATCGAGCGCCGCCGAGAAGCTCGGCGACAATCGGACAAGAGAGCTGGGAACACTGTCGACGCGCACGCGCCCGGTGAACCAGGCGACTTGCCGTACGCGGCAGGCTGCCCTGCGTTCACCCGCGAGCTACGGCGCGTCCAGTGGCCCAGCATGAAGAATTTCAAGCCCGACGTACCGGAGAAGTACGACGGCAAGACGCACCCCTCGGAGTTTCTCAGCGTCTACACCATCGCGGTGCAAGCTGCCGGGGGGCGCGACGAGAAGATCTTGGCGAATTACTTCCCGCTCGTGCTAAAGCCGAACGTCCGTTCGTGGCTCATGCACTTGCCGGAAGGTTCCATCTCTTCTTGGGCCGACCTCTGCCACCAGTTTGTTGGCGCCTTCACCGGCGGCCACAAACCCCATGGCCAGGAGAGCGATCTCCATATCTTGGCCTAGAAGGAAGGCGAGCCCCTGCGCAAGTATATCCAACGCTTCAGCCGGGTGCAGCACAACATCCCTGACGTTCACCCTGCCGCGGTTATCAGCGCGTTCCATCAGAACGTGCGTAACCGCCGCATGCGTGAGGAGATGGCGATGACGAAGATTCGGGATGTCAGCGAGCTCTATGCTCTTGCTGACAAGTGCGCACGCGCAGAAGAGGGGAGGAGACTCCCCGGGGAGGATACTGGCGCGGGAGGAAGCGACAGCGACGACACCGCCCCGGCAAAGAAGAGCCGGCGGCGGAACAACAGAAAGAAGGGCAAGAAGGAGGTGCTTGCCGTCGAGAAGTCCGGCAAGGAGGCTCCCGCCAAGCAAGCGCAGGCTGGCGGCTCCGGCAAGGAGCCTGCCCCTGCAGCGGCGGCCGACAAGCCGGGTAGCTCCGACAAGCAATACTGTAAGATCCACCGCACCAAGGGTCATGATCTCTCCAACTGCAAGCGCGTCGAGTACCTCGTCGAGCAGCAGAAAGCTGAGTACGAGAGGCGCGACAAGGAGAAGGCCCAAGGTGGCGGGGAAGAGCCCAGCAAGAAGCGGCCGTTCAACGGCCGGGGAGGACGCCGCGGCAAGGCTAAGCAGCGGCAAGGTGATCGACCTCCCCGGGGCCGCGACAACGACGAAGAAGACGACGATGAAGACATGGAGGACGACGAGAACAGCGAGCAGGAGTTCCAGAAGGCCACGGAGGTCCTGTGCGTCGACGGTGGCGCCTCCCTGCATACCTCCCACCGCCAACTCAAGCAGTGGGTGCGTGAGGTAAACGCAGCGGAGCCGTCCATGGAGTCGCGCAGGCTCCTCAAATGGTCCAGCACGCCCATCGTTTTTGACCTTGAGGATCACCCTGACCGCACCACCGCGGTCGGGTGCTTGCCGATGCTGGTTTCTCCCACCATCCGCAACCTCAAGGTCACCAAGATGTTGGTTGACGGCGGGGCCGGGCTGAACTTGATCTCCTCTGCTGTGATCAAGAAGCTCCAGATTCAAGATGGCGAGCTCGAAGAGACCGGTTCATTCCAAGGAATCAACCCGGGAAGGAGCAAGCCCAAGGGAAAGATCACTCTGCCGGTGACCTTTGGCGGGGAGCTCAACTTCAGGACTGAGCGCATCACTTTCGACGTCGCCGATATTCCATTGCCCTACAATGGAATACTTGGACGTCCTGCCCTCGCAAAGTTCATGGCAGCTTCCCACTATGCCTACAACGTATTGAAGATGCCGGGGCCGATAAGCGTCATCACTGTCCACAGCGACAAGAAGGATGCGCTTATTTGCGCCGACAAGATTTACCGGGATGCGGCAGCTGCGGCCGAGAAGGATACTCTTGCCGCTGAAGCTCCCGGGGGGAAGAAGACGAAGACCAAGTCCGGCAAGTGCTCTGGGACCCACTCCGGCAACCGCACCTCTTCGGAGTGCTGCGCTGCCGTCGAGGACGTTCCATCGAGCTCCATCGGCAAGAGTAAGAAAGGAATGGCTGCTCCTCCGGCAACCAAGAAAGTGTCCGCAAAGGAGGACGGCACTGGTGGTACCTTCACCATCAGTGCCACCCTTGACAGCAAATAGGAAAGCGCGCTCGTCGCCTTCCTGCGGGCGAATGTCGATGTGTTTGCCTGGCAACCATCTGACATCCCCGGTGTTCCCAGGAAGGTGATTGAGCACAAGCTTGCTGTCTGTCCTCACGCGCGGCCCATCAAGCAGAAAGTGAGGAAGCAAGCCGTGGAGCGCCAAGAGTTCATCAACGAGGAAATCAAGAAGCTAGAAGCAGCAGGCCTAGTTAGAGGCGTGATCCATCCGACGTGGTTGGCAAACCCAGTCGTCGTGCGCAAGGCCAACGGGAAGTGGAGACTGTGTATAGACTTCACCGATGTCAATAAAGCATGTCCCAAGGATCCATTCCCTTTGCCGCGCATTGACCAGATCGTTGACTCCACTGCCGGATGTGAGCTACTCTGTTTTCTTGATGCATACTCAGGCTATCATCAGATTTTCATGGCCAAGGAAGATGAAGAGAAGACTGCATTTATCACTCCGTGTGGCACTTATTGCTTTATCCGCATGCCATTTGGATTGAAGAATGCAGGCTCAACCTTTGCAAGAGTAGTGTACACTGCTTTTGAGCCACAGATCCACAGAAATGTAGAAGCTTACATGGATGACATCGTGGTGAAGAGCAAGAGCAAGGAAACCCTGATTCAAGACTTGGAAGAAACGTTTCAGAACCTGCGCAGGATACAGCTCAAGTTGAACCCCGAGAAGTGCGTCTTTGGAGTTCCCTCCGGCAAGCTTCTCGGGTTCTTTGTATCACAGAGGGGGATTGAAGCCAACCCCGACAAGATCAAAGCCATTGAGCAGATAGAGGCCCCGAAGCGCGTCAAGGATGTCAGAAGGCTTGCAGGTTGTGTTGCTGCCCTCAGTAGGTTCATTTCAAAATCTGCAGAACGCGCCCTACCTTTCTTCAAAATCTTGAAGAAGGCAGGTCCCATGAGGTGGACTCCGGAAGCGGAGGCGGCGTTGCAGGATTTGAAACGGTACCTGTCCTCCACTCCTATACTTGTCGCACCTAGACCACAGGAAAAGTTGTTGCTATACTTAGCGGCAACCAACCAGGTGGTTAGTGCTGCGTTAGTAGCGGAGAGGGAGTCCGACGAGGAATCAGCACCACCGGCAAGTGAATCCAGCGACAAGCAGGGGGCTGCTCCGACAAGCCCTGGCCCCGACAAGGATGACTCTGCGCAGGAGCAAGAAGAGGTGCGGAAGAAGATGGTGCAGCGCCCAGTGTATTTTGTAAGTTCCCTTCTCCAGGGGGCTAGATCAAGGTACTCTGGTGTGCAAAAGTTGCTTTTCGGCCTCCTCATGGCCTCGAGAAAGCTGCGCCATTACTTCCAAGCCTATGAGATAACAGTGGTCACTCGCTTTCCGTTGAAGAGAATATTGCACAACCCAGAAGCAACAGGCAGGATCGTTGAGTGGGCACTGGAACTGTCAAGCTTCGGACTCAAGTTTAAAAGTACTTCAACCATACAGAGCCGAGCTTTGGCAGAATTCATAGCTGAGTGGACCCCAACGCCGGATGAAGAGGTTCAAGAAACAAGCACACCCGTACAAGAAGCGACAAGTGAATGGGTAATGTATTTTGACGGTGCCTTCTCGCTGCAAGGCGCCGGTGCCGGCGTGGTACTCATCGCGCCCACCGGAGAGCACCTCAAATATGTTATCCAGATGCACTTTCCCAGGGAGCAAGCGACAAACAACACTGCAGAATATGAAGGCTTGCTCGCCGGCCTCAGGATTGCGGCCGAACTTGGGATCAGAAAGCTGATTGTGCGGGGCGATTCTCAGTTGATGGTCCGGCGAGTTAACAAGAGCTATCAGAGCCCTTTGATGGAAGCTTATGTCGATGAAGTGAGAAAGCTTGAAGAGCACTTTGAAGGTTTGCAGATGGAGCACGTCCCGAGAGCTCAAAATGAAATTGCAGACGGCCTTTCAAAGTGCGCTTCGATGAAGTTACCTGTGGAACCAGGGACCTTCTTACTCAAGCTGACTCAGCCATCCGTTACACCATCAGTTGGGCAACCCAAGAAGAGAAAGTTGGTCTCCGGCGACTACTTGCCGGCGGATCTTCCTGAAACCGCCGCCAAGGTCCCCAAGATCAACAACCAGAACGCTGAGCAACAGTTTGCTCCTGCAAGCCCTCGGGCTTGTACAGTTGAAGCAAGCGTTCCCGGCAAGCCTCGCCCCGGCGAGCTTGCCGGGGGACCGTCAGCTCCGGCAGAACCAGAGGTCCTTGCCGCAGAAGCTGAGGTTCCCGCAGCGGCCCTCGAGCCTTTAGTCCTTGCCGTTGAGCCTCGGGCTCCGGCATGGGCGCAGCAGATCGTCCGCTTCCTTCAAACTGGAGAACTTCCCGACGACCCTCAAGAGATAGAGAAGATCACCAGGCAGTCGAGTATGTATCAGTTCGTGGATAACGAGCTGTACAGAAGAAGACTCAATGGTGTCAGGTTGAAGTGCATCTCCAGGGAAGATGGACAGAAGCTGTTGGCGGAAATACACGGAGGCATATGCGGCCACCACATTGGCGCAAGGGCGCTTGCCGGGAAAGCTTTCCGGCAAGGGTTCTTTTGGCAAGAAGCCCTCCAAGATGCAACTGCACTAGTAACCAAGTGTGAAGCGTGCCAGTTCCATGCGAAGCAAATCCATCAGCCAGCTCAAGCTCTCCAAACAATCCCTTTGTCATGGCCCTTCTCGGTCTGGGGGCTCGATATCCTCGGCCCTTTCCCTCGCGCTGTCGGGGGCTTTGAGTACTTGTACGTTGCAATCGACAAGTTCACAAAGTGGCCAGAAGTGGAGCCGGTGAGGAAGGTGACAGCACAGTCA
Organism: Secale cereale; assembly: GCA_902687465.1. Lineage (NCBI taxonomy): Eukaryota > Viridiplantae > Streptophyta > Magnoliopsida > Poales > Poaceae > Secale > Secale cereale. The sequence continues at coordinate 769,705,891 of LR738710.1, forward strand.
GCAGTCAGGTTCTTCAGGTCGATTTTTTGCCGTTTCGGGATCCCTAACAGGATTATCACCGACAACGGTACGCAATTCACTAGTCGCACCTTCATGCAGTACGTCCAAGACCTTGGCGCCAAGGTCTGTTTCGCTTCTGTTGCTCACCCGAGGAGCAACGGTCAAGCGGAGAGGGCAAATGCTGAAGTGCTGCGCGGACTCAAGACAAGGACCTTCGACAGGCTGCACAAGTGCGGAAGAAATTGGATAGAGGAGCTACCGGCGGCTCTTTGGTCAATCAGAACGACACCAAGTCGAGCCACCGGACAGACACCCTTTGCTCTAGTCTATGGAGCAGAGGCAGTTCTCCCCACGGAACTCGTATACGGATCTCCTCGAGTGCTCGCTTATGATGAGCTCGAGCAAGAGCAACTGCGGCAAGATGACGCACTGCTCCTTGAGGAGGGACGTCTCCAGGCTGCTGTACGAGCTGCTCGATACCAGCAAGCTTTGCGCCGCTACCATAGCCGCAGAGTCAAGGCCAGGAGTCTCGAGGAAGGCGACCTTGTTCTTCGGCGTGTTCAGTCCGCCAAGAATTCCAACAAGTTGACGCCGAAGTGGGAAGGCCCTTATCGGGTGAGACAAGTTACGAGGCCCGGCGCTGTCCGCCTCGAGACCGAAGAAGGCTTACCGGTGAGCAACTCCTGGAACATAGAGCATCTTCGCAAGTTTCACCCCTAAGGCGCGGTTGCCGTGATCCGCTCCGGCAACCACCTTTTGTACAAGCTTTGCCGCTGTTGCATGTAACCCTTTGTACAAAGCCGGGCGCAGACCCCGTGCATCAGTAAAGTTTTCGTGTTTTTTCGCATCGATTGCCTTTTGCATGCTTCTCTTTGCTGTTTGCATGTTCTGTTTGGCATTTGGTGCAACACTCAGATATGCGGTAAGCACTAGCACGCCGAAAGGCCATATACTTGTTTCCCTCTCCCTTTTCTTTCCTCTTAAGCAGAAAGAACGTTCCTCGCGCACAAGTTTGCCGGGGGGGAAGAAGGTGGAGGAGGAACCAAGTGCTGTTCAAGAAAGAGAAGCCTTACCGGAAAGCAAGCAATATAAGCAAGCAACATATGAGAGATAAGTTGATAGAATTTGACCAGATCAAATTTTAAATTTTAGTTGTCTTCCTTGAACGATCACATTTTGTATGGAAAACCTGTGCGCGGAGGAACCTACCCGTAGCTTGCCGCACCCTTATCTTGTTTTCGAGTTCACTCAACGATTTAAGTGAGCTGCGACAAGTGTCGCGCCCTTGCTTCGTTTCCGAGTACGCTCAGCAAGTTAAGTGCGCTGCGACTAGCTGCGGCAAGGTTGCTTGCCGGCGAGGACCTTGGCCAGCAGGCTGCTCAGAGTCCCAGCACTCAGCGCTCGCGGCAAAGGCCCCTTCCCGGCAAGCTCCCCGGGAGCGTAGGGTAAAAAAACATACAAAGTCAAAGATTGAGACAAGGAAGATAACATTGCACTGATTGATCGAAATAAAGTAAATATCTTACAAAGGATAAATTGTCGCGATGGACTAATAAGTTCATGACATAATGTGCAGCAACAAAAAGATAAAGATAATGGAGCCCTAGTCTACACGGTCGCCTTCCTTCCTGCCAAGCTTTGCCACCTTGGCGATGATGTGGCCGACCTGCTCCTTCAGGGCCTCCGTGTCTGCATCAGCCGGCAAGCTGCGAAGAACGTTCGTGAGATTGATCCCCGGGTTGCGGTACACGATCTTCGTCAGCACCCGCTCCAGAGTTCCCGCGTAGAGCAGGCGCGACTCCTCGGCCAGCTGCGCGGGGATGCGGTTCCGGAGACCTGCAAGGGCCGGCGCGATTCCTCTGAAGAAGAGGCTGAGCTTGGCGCTGTGCGGGAGATCCGGGTCCGGCGAGTAGATGAGGTGTTCGACCTTCAGCGCCAGCAGCTCCTGGTCAATGTTGGACGCAGAAGAAACCAAGTCTTCGGTCCATACCTCGATGGTCTGGCGGAAGAGCTCGGATGCCTTGTTGACGCTGTCCACCAAGGTCCGCTCCTTGCGGAGCTCCTCCTTCAACTTGTTCTCCTGAACCCGGGCAGCGTCGAGCGATTCCTTAAGAGTGGTGACCTTCAGTTCCAAGTCTTCAATGGAGTCCTTGGCGGCCTTCAACTCGTCGCCCCTCTTGGAGAGACTCACTTGAAGCTCGGAGTTTGTGTGAGCATCCTTCTCGCGCTCCAGGACGAGCGCGGCAACCTTCTCTGCGCTCACCTTCAACGCTTTCTCCAACTGTCCAACCTTGGCGGCAAGCTCCTTCTTGGCGTCTTCCGCGGCAACCGCGGCGGCTTTCGCCTCTTTCAGCTCCCCGCCAAGGGCAGCCTCGCGAGCGGCAAGGTCCTCTTCATGGGAGTCCAGCTCGACCTTCCGCTGCGCGAGCTCTCCCTCTCGCCGGGACATCTCCACCCCGGCGAGACGCTGCTGTTCTTCAGTGTCAGCCTTCTCGAGTACCCACTCCTGGTACTCGCCGGCGAGACGCTCCCGCTCCTCCGCCACCTCGCGGAGGGCCGCCTGATTGGCGGCGCTGAGCTCCGCCGCACGCTTCTCCATTTCCGCCGCGGCCTTGGCGGCAAGAGCCTCCCGGGAGGCGAGCTTCGCCTGCCTGGCCCGGTAAAGGGCCAGGAGCTGGTGGAGCAACCTCTCCTCCTCGGGCCCCTCACTCCCGCCGGGCGCCTCGACGATCTTCAGACCTGCGGAGGCGAGGACTTCTCCGTCGAACGCCTCGCCCTCCGCAGGAGCTCGCGATGAAGACCCCCAAGGCATCTGGATGAAGACGCCGTTGGGGGCCTCAAGATAATACCCCTGCTCCTTGCTGGCGGAGGGGCCGGTGGCCGGTGTAGCATCCGATGCTCCCGCCGCCTCCGGGCCGGCGGTGCGGTCGCCGCCCTCCTCCCCAGCCGCTGCGTCCGCAGCCGGGGCAGTCTCCTGCGCGGCCGGCTCGGCGGCCTCGGCTATCTCCTCGACGACAGGAGCGTCGCCGCCGCCGCCCTGCGCGCCCTCCTCCTCGAGGTCGATAACCTCCGTCTCCATGGGCGCAGGAGGAGGAAGATCTAAAAAGAAGAAGAAAAAGAAGTTCAAGACTCAAGCAAATATCCAAAAAAGAGGCAAGCCAAGAAGACAAGTCACAAAACTTACCTTGGCGGACGTCCTCAGCGGCGGGCTCCCTCGCCGGGGTGCTCGACCTTGTCGGAGTAGTCACCCTCGCCGGGCTGCTCGCCCTTGGCGGGGTACTCTGCCTCGGCGGAGTACCCGCCCTTGGCGGAGCACTCTCCCTTGCCGGAGAGTTTTGCCTTGGCGGGGACGACGGGGCCTGCGGCTCCTCGACGACAATCTCCGGGCGCTCTTCCCGCTGTGGCTCCACCTCTGCACAGAACAAGACAAGAGATGTCAAGACATGAAGACAAAACAAAATCCGCAGGCGTCCCCCGACAAGCGAAAAGAGAAAAACCCAGACTTACGCTGGGGGCTGCGCTGCGGGCTACGCTGGGGGCTGCTCCTCGGAGCAGCGCTCGGGTCCGGCAGGCTCGGTTCCGGCACACCCCCTGTTGCCGCCGCTGCTGAGTCTTCCGCGACCTCGGCTTCGGGCGCCTTGGCCTTCTTCGCCGCGCGATGGGCCAGGGTCCTGAAATCAGGGCAATAAATAGAGTCAGCATCAACAAAAAAATCAAGACAAAAATCAAGAAGATATAAGGTCTTGGATTCTTACTCCTGGTCCTCCTCGTCGTCCTCGCTCAGGGCGGAGAAGTCATACTCCACCGTGGGCGCGTCGGCGCGAGGAGCGGAAGACGAAGACTCCCTCGCGCGCTTGGTATTCACCGGGGCTGGGGGCTGCGAAGACCCAGCCCCTGTGGTCGCCGGCGCCCGAGGGGCGGGCGGAGCCGCTGCTCCGCTCCGAGAAGACCCCTGCCGGCTCGCTGCCGGCCTGCGAGGCGCCTCCGTCGTGGTCCGCGCACGGGCCGCCTCCGCTGCGGCTGGGGCGCCGGTCGGCCTTGGCGCGGCTTGGCTCCCCCGGGGAGCTGCCCGGCGAGCTGGCTGTTGCCGGGGCGCCTGCGCCCTTTCCCCCGTCGCCGCCTTGCGGAGACGTTTCGCCGGGGACTGCCTCGGGCTTGCCGGGGGCGGGGAGCTCTCCGACGAGGAGAGGTCGTTGGCGTACAACTCCGTGGATCCGCCGGAGTCCGCGGCCTCCTCCTCCTCCTCCTCTTCCCCGGCCGGCTCACTGGGCCCAGCGTCCTGCGCTGCGGCCCCCTTCCCCTTGGCGCCTCCGCCCCTCGCGACGCCTCTGCTCCCTCCGGCGGTACCCTCCATTGCCGCGGCCTCGGTCGCGATCCCGCTGATCCCGGAGTGCCTCAACGAGGGAACCCCGGCAAGCGCGTCGGGAGGAAGATTCAGCAACCTGCGGATCTCCGCCTCCTCCGCCTGGGTGGACGCGTCCGCAGCCTCCGCCTGTTCCGGCGAGTACCCGAAAATTCCTGCCGCCGCGGCTGCGGCGGCCTCTTCAGCCCGGGAAGCTATGTAGGCGATCTCCTGCTCGGTGGTGTCCCGTGTGTGCAGCTTGAGGTCATCCTTGTTCCTCTCCACCTCTGCGAGGTTGTCGTAGAAGTTGAGGACGTCGATGGGCTTCGGAGCAATCCACGTGCGGTCCAGGCCGTGCGAGTCACACATGGGCATCATGGCGAGGATCCGATCCCTGACGCTGCTGTTACAGAGCGGCACCACTTCCCGGGGAGTCCTGAACCACTCGGGGTGTGCCGGGTCGTACTTGAAGAGTTCCCGGACCATTCCCCTCGGCTCCAGCGTGGTGAAGTTGAAGTTGAGCCCGGGGCGCAGCCTCATGATGTCTGCCGGGCCGCCGTACTCCCAGGCCGGCCTCTTCCGGTCTTGGAGAGGGGCGATGCGCCGGCGGAGGAAATCTGCGCCCACCTCAGCAACTGACAGATTGGCTAACCGAAGACGAAGAATCCGGACAAGGGCGATGTTGAGCTTGACGTCGTCCGAGTCCAGCTCACTCCAGTCCCTGCCGCGCACGATGGGCGTTGTGCGCGGCGCGGTGAAGGCTTGCGGCTGGTCCTCTACGATCCAGCACCACTCCGCTCGCCATTCCTCCCACTTGCCGCGGAGCTCCCCCGGCAAGTACGCCCCCTTTTTATTCAGACGGAAGACCCAAGAAATTCCTCCGGAGAGGGGGGCATCTGCCTCGGCTCTAGGAGTGAAGAAGTGTCTAAAGAGGGCTACATTGGGGTGGACTCCTATGAAGTTTTCGCACATGTGTGCGAAAACAGCCATGGTGAGAATGGCGTTGGGGGTGAAGTCAAGCAGATGGAGGCCATATGTGTTCATGGCGTCGCAGAAGAAGTTCGAGAAAGGAGGACAGAGACCACAATGGAAAAAGGCAGCAAAGAAGTAGTACCCGCCGGGATAGCTGTCCTTGGCGGCGGCCGGATATGCTCGCGTGCGGGGGTGCGCGTCGGTTTCCTTGGACCAGAACAAGTAATACTTGTTCCAGAGCTCCCGCGCGCCGAGCTTCGGCGGGAAGACGACATGCCGCTTCCGGTACGCGATGAGCTTGGCCGCTTGCTCCGATTTCTCCCGCTTGGACTTCTCCACCTTCGCCTTGTCGGTCTTTGGGGCCATGGCGGACGCGGCGGAAGGAGGGGAACGAAGAGCTCGGCGGCGGCGGAGATGTGGAGGCAGAGCGCAAGAGGGAATCTTTGGAGGAGGAAGACGATGTAATGAGAGCGCAAGGAGGGGAACCGCGCCCGCTACCTCTGCTTTTATGGGGGAGTGGGGGGCGTTTCGCCCTTTCCATTAAGAGATCGTGGGCACGTCCCATCCCACGGCGCCGCGATCGACGCGTGCCGTTACCGTGGGGTGCGGCGGATATGGAAGTGGATTCGGCGCGCCGCGGGCCGCGGGTGCCCGTGCACTGTTTTGGGCCTGGCCCAACAGCGCTCGGCACCGTGTGTGGCCCATGCCCGGGGGCTCCTGTCGGTGTACTAAGGTAGGGGTACCTCAGTACCCCAACTTGTGCACGGGCAGTTGCAGCTTCCCGCGGCAAGGTTTTCTGCGTGCTCGCCGGAGACCTTCCTGCTCCATATTAAACCATTCAAAAACAAAGTATACAAGACATAAGACCAAGACCCCGGCAAGAGGAGCTTGCCGGGAAGGCCGTACCAGGCTCAAGACTGCCCCGCTAACATAAGACCCTGGCAAGAGGAGCTTGCCAGGAAGACTAGAAGACAACGCCTCGGCGTCATATGCGCCCCGGCAAGGGGCCCGGGGAGCGACAAGCTCCCGGGCCCGGCAAGATCAAGGCCCCGGCAAGGTGCTTGCCGGGGAGGCTGCGCTGTGTGCTCGCGCTCCAGCTCATCGGCCCACGCGTCGCCCTGGGGCCTATCCAGGGACGCGTGGCGGATGGCTGTGCAGCCTGGGGTACATGGTGGCACTCCACGGTGATGGATCCATCGCCGTGGCGGACGGAGACGCAAAGGCGGGAGCTTTTGGGGTCGACGGCGACGGGCATTAAATGCCCTTGTCCCCCACTGTCAAAGTAGGTATAGACCACTGTTCCGCACTGTAGCTCCACTGTTCCCGCACTATTACAACTACCACCTCTTTTACATTTTTACCCCTTTCTCCTACGTTGACACCTGTCGGTGACCCCTTACACTATAAAAGGAGGCCCATGCACAACGTGGAGGGGGTTCGGAACCTAGATCACTCTCGAGCTTGGTGTAGCTGCTTCTTCAAGCTCCCGAGCGCCCAAACTCAATACACATCCAAGCAGGAGTAGGGTTTTACGCGTCTACCGCGGCCCGAACCTGGGTAAAACTGCCCGCGAGCTCGCTACGATCTGCTCTTTGTGCTCCCTCCGCCCTCGTACCGCACAGACAAGGGGCTCCGGTCCCATAGGTGTTCGTGGCGGACAGTTTCCCCCGACACATAGGCATCACGTCCAAGATTAGTAGACCGACTCCTGCCTGCATCTACTACTATTACTCCACACATCGACCTCTATCGAGCATGCATCTAGTGTATTAAGTTCATGGAACAACGGAGTTATGCAATAAGAACGATGACATGATGTTGACAAGGTCTATTTATGTAGAAGTAGACCCCGTCGTTTTATCCTTAGTAGCAACGGTACATACGTGTCGGTTCCCCTTCTTTCACTAGGATAAAGCACCGTAAGATCGAACCCACTACAAAGCACCTCTTCCCATTGCAAGATAAATAGATCACGTTGGCCGAACAAAACCCAAATAGCAGAGAAGAAATACGAGGCTATAAGCAATCATGCATATAAGAGATCAAAGAAGACTCGAATAACTTTCATGGATATAAAAAGATAGATCTGATCATAAACTCATAGTTCATCGAATCCCAGCAAACACACGGCAAAAAGAGTTACATCATATGGATCTCCAAGAGACCATTGTATTGATAATCAAAAGAGAAAGAGGAAGCCATCTAGCTACTAACTACGGACCTGTAGGTCTACAAAGAACTACTCACGCATCATCGGAGAGGCACCAATGCAAGTGGTGAACCCCTCCGTGAGGATGTCTAGATTGGATCTCATGGTTCTGGACTCTGCGATGGCTGGAATTAATTTTTGTCGACTCCCCTAGGGTTTCTGGAATATTCGGGTATTTATAGAGCAAAGAGGCAGTCCAGGGGGCACCCGAGGTGGGCACCAGCCACCAGGGCGCGCCCTGGTGGGTTGTGCTCCCCTCGGAGCAGCCCCCAGGCGCTTATCCGGCCCACTGGATGTCTTCTGGTCCAAAAAAATCCACAAAAAGTTTCACTGCGTTTGGACTCCGTTTGGTATTGATTTCCTGCGATGTAAAAAACATGCAGAAAACAGCAACTGACACTTGGCACTGTGTCAATAGGTTAGAAAATGACTATAAAATGATTATACAACATCCAAGAATGATAATATAACAACATGGAACAATCAAAAATTATAGATACGTTGTAGACATATCAGCAGCTCTGCTCGTCGGTCTTATGTTGAACCAAGTGAAAAGTCCATATGAGATGCCCTTACCCAATCATGCTTGTGGCCTTGTAATGAGTATATGATATTTGCCTGCGCCCACTCTCTTTGATTATCATAGCAGGGGAAGATATTTTGTTCTTGAGAACGAGGCCCGAGCCTACAACGCGGCGGTTGTGGATGCAAGACAGGCTGAGGCATCCACACCAAGAGCCTTCATGAGCTACCACTCGAATCATTACGCAAGATATTGATTGATTACCAAGCTAGGCAAAAATCCTAAGCTTGGGGGAGTACGTGTTTCTCACCGGCTGTACATTCATGTCCACATATTTTAGTTGTCGATGTTCACACTTTTTCATTGTATTATCCATGCTTAATTTTATTTTCTCGCTTTCTTCTTGTGTATTTGAAAAACTTGAGAAAATTCAAAAATATTTCCTACTTCCTTTTGCTTTTATTTCTAGAATAGCTAGCCATGGCACTAAAAATAAAACCCAAAAAGATTACCTTGTTTTTCTTTTACCTGTTGGGAGCTTTCCCGTGTAAATAGTTTTTCTCGTTTTGCTTTCCCTTTTTATTTGCTTGTTCAAGAAAATCATAAACTCCAAAAATATTTCAGTCTGTTTCTCTGAATTTACTTTCCTTTTTATTGAGTCGTACCAATGAGAAGACCACTATGAAAATGTTGAGTGGCTCTCGTTTGCATAATTGTTGATCTAACAAAGAGCCCATTTTACCTTGTCTTCTTCTGTTGAATAAAATGTTTGCAGATTCCAGCTTGGTCCACGACACTCTTGCACTATTATTGTTTTCATATTGTTCGGTCGTGCAACTGAAAGGCAATAATGAAGACATTCGATGAACTGGTTGTAGCAGAGAGAAACGGGTATGAACTCGACTTGTTATTCTTTTGTAAATATGTTTAACTTAGTATCCATGATTCGGCCCATTATGATTAAACATGTTTGTAATGAAAATTAGGGATTATAGTTTCTCATGCCATGTATAAGTAGGTAGGAGTGGATAATGATTTATCTTGGATATCAACATTGCGTTAAAATGATTGTGATATAGTATGATGATATGGTATCCTCCTCTTAATGTTTGAGTGGCTTGACTTGGCACATGTTCATGCATGTAGTTGAATCAAAACCAACATAGCATGTATGATATTTATGTTCATGGTGTTCATATCCCACTCATGCTAGTGTCCAATGTTATTTATGCATAATGCATGTTCATGACCATTGTTGCTCTCTAGCTGGCTGCTTCTCAACCTATTTGCTAGCCTTCGCCTATACTAAGTGGGAATTCTGCTTGTACCTCAAAAACCTTGAACCCAAGTTATTCCAGATGAGTCCACCATACCTACCTATATGCGGTATTACCCTCCCGTCCTAAGTAAATTTTCATGTGCCATCTCTAAAACTTCAAATAAATATCCTTTTTGTGCGCCTGGATCGTTCATGGAATGATAGGAGGTAGTCAGTATCTTCCATGCTAAGTGGATTATTCTCAGGTTGAGTGTTTATTCACTCGCCGTCGCACGAGAAAAGGGCGGTAATAGGGACGCCCAGTCCCAAACTTCAAAAAGAATTGATCTCTCAAATAATCAAACAAAAACTCCCAATGGAGTCATAACCTTCACTTTTCCTCTTCGGGACCGCCACTAGCGTGTTAGGCATGGAAGATATTGATAACTGATAATCGTGAAGTAAATGAGAAGGGTGCATGTCTCAAAATATCATTTACCTGTGTTTTAAAAACATGAGCTCTGGCACCTCTACAGATCACTACTTCCCTCTGCGAAGGGACTATCTATTTACTTTTATGTTGTGTCATCGCTTATAAAATAAGCGCCAGAACCCGAGAGCACTGCTGTTATGCTGATGCATTGAGTGTAGCTAATGTTAGGTGCATCATGACTGGATCTTTTCTACCATGAATTACAATGTCTAGTTGCTACTTGAGCTTTGGAGGTGCTCTGCATTTATGCTTTGCAGTCTCAGAAATGGCTCGCGAAATACCACTATTTTTATATTATATCATAGTTGTTTTGATAACGTGTTGTTGTTCGGGATATCTTATTATTGCTCGCTAGCTGATTATGTCATTGATATGAGTTAATATAATTTTCAGAGTTATTGTCGACATGTTTAGTTATAATATTGGCTAAAAACATGGGTGCTGATTAAGCTTATTTATGCAAAAAAGAGCAAAAGAGTTCGTAAAAGTTTTTCTTTCTCACTTTCAGTTTATCAACTGAATTGCTTGAGAACAAGAAAAGGTTTAAGCTTGGGGGAGTTGATACGTCTCCAATGTATCTACTTTTCCTAACGTTTTTCCTCATGTTTTGGACTCTAATTTGCATGATTTGAATGAAACTAACCCCGGACTGACACTGTTTTCAGCAGAACTACCATGGTGTTGTTTTTGTGCAGAAATAAAATATCTCAGAATGGAACGAAACTTTGCGAGGATTTTTTATACAAACAAAGAGAATTTTTAGAGCCGAGAACCACCGGAAGGGGGCACCTGGGTGGACACAACCCACGAGGGCGCGCTTGGGGGTGTCCCCGCCTGGTGGCCCCGCAGACCCTGAAACCGAAGCTATAAAATCCTATTTTTCTAGAAAAAAATGAGGGAGAAAGAATTATCGCGTTCCACAAGATGGAGCCACCGCCACCTCCTGTATTTCACCGGGAGGCCAGATCTGGAGTCCGTTTGGGGCTTCGGAGAGGGGGATCTTCGTTCTTCTTCATCACTAGCCCTTCTCCATCTCCAATTCCATGATAGTTTCGTGGTGTCTGGGCTCCGTTTGATATTGATTTCCTGCGATGTAAAAAACATGCAGAAAACAGCAACTGGCACTTGGCACTATGTCAATAGGTTAGTACCAAAAGATGATATAAAATGACAATAAAATGATTGTAAAACATCCAAGAATGATAATATAACATCATGGAACAATCAAAAATTATAGATACGTTGGAGACGTATCACTCCCCACCGGGAGTGATAATTCCTTTGTAGGCTCGCTTGTCAGTGAGGAGTTGGATGATATTCATCATGTAATCTAGTTAGTTCTATTAGGGCCGATCCCTAGTATCCACTGTGTTATGAGATTGATGTTGCTATGACTTTGCCATGCTTAATGCTTGTCACTTTGGGCCCGGGTGCCATGATTTCAAATCTGAACCGTTTATGTTATCACCATTATATCCATGTTGTAGATCCGATCTTGCAAGTTATAGTCACCTACTACATGTTATGATCCAGCAAACTCGGAGTGACAATAGTCGGGACATCTCCCGGTGATGATCGTAGTTTGGGGAGTTCATGTAATCATCTTATGTTAATGCTTTGTTCCGGTTCTCTCTTAAAAGGAGGCCTTAATATCCCTTAGTTTCTAATTGGACCCCGCTACCACGGGAGGGTAGGACAAAAGATGTCATGCAAGTTCTTTCCATAAGCACGTATGACTATTTACGGAATACATGCCTACATTATATTTATGAACTAGAGCTAGTGTCGTATCACCCTAGGTTATAACTATCACATGATGAATATCATCCAACAAATTGCCGGTCCAATGCCTACGAATTTATCCTATATTGTTCTTGCTAAGTTACTACTGCTATCGTTACTGTTGCACTTGCAACAAAACTATTGATATCACTATTACCGTTACTATTGCTGCTACCACTACTATCAAAACTATCATATTACTATGCTACTGATCACTTTGCTACAGATAATTAATCGCCAGGTGTGGTTGAATTGACAACTCAGCTGCTAGTACTTACAAATATTCTTTGGCTCCCCTTGTGTCGAAACTATAAATTTAGGTTGAATACTCTACCCTCGAAAACTGTTGCGATCCCCTATACTTGTGGGTTATCAGTGGGTTGTGCTCCCCTCGGAGCACCCCATGTACTTCTTTGGCCCATTGTGTGTCTTCTGGCCCAGAAAAATTGTCCAAAAAGTTTTGCTGTGTTTGGACTCCATTGGTATTGATATTCTGCGATGTAAAAAACAAGCAAAAAACAACAACTGGCACTGGTCACTATGTCAATAGGTTAGTCCCAAAAATGATATAAAGTTGCTATAAAATGATTATAAAACATCCAAGAAGGATAATATAACAACATGGAACAATCAAAAATCGTAGATGCATTGGAGACGTATCATTACTTGTTACTATGGAGAACCATCCTTTGAGGGGATTGTTCGGGGTATCTTCACCTCAACCAGAAGCACAATTATTTGCCCCTCAACCTACTTCACCTACTGAAAATATTGGCTATGAAATTCCTTAGGGTATGATAGAGCAACAGCTAACTAATCCTTAACCGAACATCCTGTTATGCACTTGATATATGTGGATGAAATTTGTGTATTAATTAAGCCTGCAGGTTTACCCAGAGATGAAGCTAAGAAGAAGGTTTTCCCTTTTTCTTTGAAGGGAAAGACATTGACATGGTATAGGCTATGCCATGATATTGGATCTTGGAACTGGAATCAATTGAAATTGGAATTTCACCAAAATAATTATCCTATGCATCTAGTTGATCATGATCGGAATTACATATATAATTTTTGGCCTCATGAAGGAGAAAGTATCGCTCTAGCTTGGGGAGGCTTAAGTCAATGTTATATTCATGCCCCAATCATGAGATTCCAAGAGAAATTATTAATCAGAATTTTTATGCTCGGCTTTCTCATAATGATCGGTCCATGCTCGATACTTCTTGCACCACTTATTTTATGAAGAAGGCTATTGAATTCTGATGGGAACTTTTGGAAAGAATTAAACGCAACTATGAAGATTGGGAACTCGACGAAGGTAAGGAGTCAGGTATAAACCTTGAGTTTGATTGTGTTAAATCTTTTATGAATACTGATGTTTTTCATGAATTTAGCACTAAATATGGACTTGACTCTGAGATAGTAGCTTCTTTCTATGAATCATTTGCTACTCATGTTGATCTCCCTAAGGAGAAGTGGTTTAAATATCATCCACCCATTGAAGTAAAAGTAGTAGAACCCATTAAGGTTGAAGAAGAAACCATTACTTATAATGATAATCCAGTTGTTCCTACTGCTTATATTGCGAAACCACCTTTCCCTGTTAGGTTAAAGGAACATGCTAAAGCTTCAACCGTGGTTCGTAAGAGTTATGTTAGAGCACCTAGACCCCCTAAACAAATTAAAGTAGAGCCTCATGTTGCTATGGTTAAGGATCTCTTTATCGATAATATTGATGGACATGTTATTTACTTCGTTAGTGAACCTCCTAGAATTGCCAAACCCGATGGGAAAGATAAACATAGACCTGTTGTTGGTATGCCTGTTGTCTCAGTTAAAATTGGAGATCATTGTTACCATGGTTTATGTGATATGGTGCTAGTGTGAGTGCTATTCCATTTACTCTTTATCAAGAAATTATGAATGATATTGCACCTGTTGCGATAGAAGATATTGATGCTACTATTAAACTTGCTAATAGAGATACCATCACACCACTTGGGATTGTTAGAGATGTTGAAGTCTTGTGCGGGGAAACAAAATGTCCTCCTGATTTTCTAGTTCTTGGTTCCCCACAAGATGACTTTTGTCCCATTATCTTTGGTAGACATTTCTTGAACACTGTCAATGCTACTATAAATTGTCATAAACAAACTGTTTGTGTTAGCTTTGGTGATGAGTCTCATGAATTATTTTTTCCAAGTTTAAAAGAAAACCTCGTAAGAAATAATTACCTAGTAAAGATGATATAATTGGTCTTGCTTCTATTGTTGTGCCTCCTACTGATCCACTAGAACAATATTTGCTAGACCATGAAAATGATATGGACATGCACGAAAGAAGTGAAGTAGATAGAATTTTCTTTGAACAACAACCTCTTCTTAAACACAATTTGCCTATTGCAACTCTAGGAGGACCTCCTCCACCAAAAGGTGATCCTGTGTTTGACCTAAAACAATTGCCCGACACTTTGAAATTTGCTTATCTTGATGAGAAAAAATATATATCTTGTTATTATTAGTGCTAACCTTTCAGAACACGAAGAAAAACGATTATTGAAAATTCTGAAGAAGCACCGAGCTGCTATTGGATATACTCTTGTTGATCTTAAGGGCATTAGTCCCACTCTATGTCAGCATAAGATTAATATGGAACCTCATACTAAACCCGCTGTTGATCACCAACGTCGTTTGAATCCTAAGATGAAAGAAGTGGTAAGAACTGAAATACTAAAGCTTCTGGAAGTAGGTATAATCTATCCCATAGTTGATAGTAGATGGGTAACTCCCGTTGATTGTGTCCCTAAGAAGGGAGGTATTACTGTTGTTCCTAATGATAAAAATGAACTTATTCCACAAAGAATTGTCACTGGCTACCGAGTGGTAACTGATTTCAAAAAATTAAACAAAGCAACTAGAAAAGATCATTACCCTCTACCTGTTATCGATCAAATGCTAGAAAGACTATCTAAGCACACACACTTTTGTTTTATTGATGGATATTCTGGTTTCTCTGAAATACCTATTTCACAACTTGATCAAGAGAACACCACCTTTACTTGTGCTTTTGGAACTTATGCTTATAGATGTATGCCTTTTGGTTTATGAAATGGACCTGCTTCCTTTCAAAGATGCATGACTGCTATATTCTCTGATTTTTGTAAAAAGATTGTTGAGGTTTTCATGGATGATTTTCCATCTATGCAAAGTCTTTTGATGATTGTTTAAGCAACTTGATCAAGTTTTGCAGAGATGTGAGCAAACTAATCTTGTCTTGAATTGGGAGAAGTGCCACTTTATGGTTAATGAAGGTATTGTCTTGGGTCATAAAATTTCTGAACAAGGTATTGAGGTGGATAAAGCTAAAGTTGATGCAATTGAGAATATACCATGTCCTAAAGATATTAAAGGTATTCATAGTTTCCTTGGTCATGTTGGTTTCTATAGGAGGTTTATTAAAGACTTCTCTACAATTTCTAGGCCTCTTACAAATCTTTTACAAAAGGATGTTCCATTTGTTTTTAATGATGATCATAACACTTCCATTAAAATGCTTAAAGAAGTTCTTTTCCCTAGGTTTGGAGTCCCTAGATATTTAATGACTGATGGTGGTTCACACTTTATTCATGGCGCTTTCCGTAAAATGCTTGCTAAGTATGATGTTCTCCATAGAATTGCATCACCCTATCATCCTCAATCTAGTGGTCAAGTTGATCTTAAAAACAGAGAAATAAAATTAATATTACAAAAGACTGTCAATAGGTCTCGAAAGAAATGGTCTAAGAAATTGCATGATGCACTTTGGGCCTACAGAACAGCATATAAAAACCCTATGGGTATGTCTCCGTATAAAATGGTCTATGGAAAAGCTTGTCATCTGCCTCTTGAGTTAGAACATAAAGCATATTGGGCAATTAAAGAACTCAACTACGATATCAAACTTGCCGGTGAAAAGAGGTTATTTGATATTAGCTCACTAGATGAATGGAGAACCCAGGCTTATGAAAATGCTAAATTATTCTAAGAAAAGTTAAAAGATGGCATGATAAAAGAATCAAAAATTCAGAAATTTGAAGTGGGTGAATATGTTCTTTTGTACAACTCTCATTTTAGATTCTTTGCAGGGAAACTTCTCTCCAAATGGGAAGGACCATATATCATCGAAGAGGTTTATCGTTCTGGAGCTGTCAAAATAAATAATGTTGAAGGTAATAACCCAAAGGTGGTCAACGGGTAAATAATTAAACACTACATCTCAGGTACACCTATTAATGTTGAAAGCAATATTATTCAAACCATGACACCGGAGGAACACATAAAAGAAACCTTCCGGAACACTCCAAAATCATGGAAAAAGAGGAGGTATGTGATATGATAAGTAAATAGACTCTGAAAAATCCGCAATAATATTTTTTGTCAGTTTTGGAATATTACAAAAAATAGGAAAATAATAAATAATCAGGAAGGCAATCGAGGAGGGCACAAGACACCACGGCACGCCTCGCTTGCCTTGCATGCCCAGGTGGCTTGTGCCCACCCCAGTCACCTTCCTGACTACGTATTCCCTTCGTTTTGCTTGCTTCCCAAGATAAAAAAAATCTTTATATACCCCTCGAATGTATTAACCATCGTATCGCGGAGAAATCCTCTGTTCTTCTTTCTTGTTGTTTCCTCACAGATCTAGATTGCCATGGCCACTGGGAGCTCCTCCAAGGAACAGTTCTACGAGAGGGTAATTAACCCCTACTTGTCGCAGGTGATGAAGCACCCTCAAACCATTGAGATGCGTGAGCGTGTGCTCCACATTCGGGATGTTCAAGGTCCCAAGGGGAAGGGAACCATGGAGGCCAGACTCGAAGCCCTGTAGCAAGAGGTCTTCAAGTGCAAGGGGGTGGTGGAGCGTGGACTAAGTACTAATCACCGCATAATTATGGATTTCACCGGTGATCACAAGGTGGATGGCCGGTCCATGAAGGATGTCGTTTGCGCCCTCACCGAGCCAATCAACTTTCAACTAAGCTAAATCTACGATCTCCAAAACCAAGTCTTTGAATATGAGGCAAGGTTTAAAGGTATTAGTTTGGCTGCTAGTTGCAGGACTCGCGAGACTCGTGCTTCATCTTATGATGGTGAGCCACTACCATGGAGGTTGGAGGATAAGCTTGTTGGGGAACGTAGTAATAATTCAAACAAAATTCCTATGTGTCACCAAGATCAATCTAGGAGATGCTAGCAACGAGAGAGAGGGAGTGCATCTTCATACCCTTGAAGATCGCTAAGCGGAAGCATTACAAGAATGCGGTTGATGGAGTCGTACTCGCGGCGATTCAAATCACAGAAGATACGATCCAAGCGCCAAAGGACGGCGCCTCCGCGTTCAACACACGCACAACCCGGGGACGTATCCTCCTTCTTAATCTAGCAAGGGGGGAGGAGAAGTTGAGGGAGAGCTCCGGCAGCACGACGGCGTGGTGGTGGAGCTTGCGGTTCTCCAACAGGGCTTTTCTAAGCACTACGGAGGAGGAGGAGGAGTTGGAGGGGGGAGGGCTCGCCAGGGGAAGGGTGCAGCTGCCCTCCCACCCCTCACTATATATAGGGGGAAGAGGAGAGGGGGTCGGCCCCTCTAGATGGATCTAGAGGGGGGGCGGCTGATGGCTGCTGAAGCTATGTCGGGTTTTCCCCGAAGAGGAAGGGATGATGCAGTATTGCAGCGGTAGGTATTTCCCTCAATAATGAAACCAAGGTCATCGAACTAGTAGGAGAACCAAGCAACACAACGTAAACAACATCTGCACACAAATAACAAATACTCGCAACCCGACGTGTAAAAGGGGTTGTCAATCCCTTTCGGCTAACAGACATGAGAGAGATATAAATATTGGTAGATTGGATGGTAAATAAGATAAATTGCAGCAAAATATTTTTGATTTTTTGGTTTAATAGATCTAAAATAAAAGCAAAGGAAAAATAGATCGCAAAGGCAAATAATATGAGGAAAAGACCCCGGGGCCGTAGATTTCACTAGTGGCTTCTCTCGAGAAAATATCAAATGGTGGGAAAACAATTACTGTTGGGCAATTGGTAGAACTTCAAATAATCATGACGATATCAAGGCAATGATCATTATATAGGCATCACGTCCAAGATTAGTAGACCGACTCCTGCCTGCATCTACTACTATTACTCCACACATCGACTCCTATCCAACATGCATATAGTGTATTAAGTTCATGGAGAAACGAAGTAATGCAATAAGAATGATGACATGATGTAGACAAGATCTATTTATGTAGAAATAGACCCCATCGTTTTATCCTTAGTAGCAACGATACATACATATCGGTTCCCCTTCTATCACTTGGATCAAGCACCGTAAGATCGAACTCACTACAAAGCACCTCTTCCCATGGCAAGATAAAGAGATCAAGCTGGCCAAAAAAAACAATATCGGAGAAGAAATATGAGGCTACAAGCAACCATGCATGTAATAGATCAAAACAAGACTCATATAACTTTTATGGATATAAAAAGATAGATCTGATCATAAACTCAAAGTTCATCGGATCCCAACAAACACAACACAAAAGAGTTACATCATATAGATCTCCAAAAGACCATTGTATTGATAGTCGAAAGAGAGAGATGAAGCCATCTAGCTATTGACTACGGACCCGAAGGTCTACAAGGAACTACTAACACATCATTGGAGAGGCACCAATGGAAGTGGTGAATCCCTCCGTGATGGTGTCTAGATTGGATCTGGTGGTTCTGGACTCTGCGGCGGCTGGAATCAAAATTCCGTCTGCTGCCCTAGGGTTTCTGGAATATTAGGGTATTTATAGAACAAAGAGGCGGTCCGGGGGGCACCAGAGGTGGGCACAACCCACCAGGGCGCGCCTGGGCCTCCTGGCGTGCCCTGGTGGGTTGTGCTCCCCTCGGAGCACCCCCCCCCTAGGTGCTGCCTTGGACCATTGGGTTTATTCTGGTACAAAAAAATCTCCAAAAAGTTTCGCTGCATTTGGACTCCGTTTGATATTGATTTCCTGCTATGTAAAAAACATGCAGAAAACAACAACTCGCACTTGGCACTATGTCAATTGGTTAGTACCAAAAACTGATATAAAATGACTATAAAATGATTGTAAAACATCCATGAATGATAATATAACAGCATGGAACAATCAAAAATTATAGATACGTTGGAGACGTATCAGCGGCGGTCAGCGTGGGGGGAACTTCCCCCCCCCCCCCCAAGCAGGTGGGGGCGCCCCCACCCCCTAGGGTTTCCAACCCTAGGCGCCTCGGACCCTTGGGAGATGCACCAACCCACTAAGGGGCTGGTCTCGACCCATATTCAGCCCACTAAGCCCTCCAGGGCAGGTGGACCTCGGAACCCTTTCGGTAGTCCCGGTACAATACCGATGAACCCCGAAACTCTTCGGGCGATAGAAACTCGACTTCCCATATATAAATCTTTACCTCCGGACCATTCCGAAATTCCTCGCGACATCCAGGATCTCATCCGAGACTCCAAACAACCTTCGATAACCACATAAAATTTTCCGTTACAACTCTAGCGTCACCGAACCTTAAGTGTGTAGACCCTACGGGTTCGGGAACCATGCAGACATGACCGAGACACCTCTCTGGCCAATAACCAATACCGGGATCTGGATACCCATATTGGCTCCCACATATTCCAAGATGATCTCATCGGATGAACCACAATGTCGGGGATTCAATCAATCCCATATAGAATTCCCTTTGTCCATCGGTATGTTACTTGCCTGAGATTCGATCGTCGGTATCCCTATACCTTGTTCAATCTCGTTACTGGCAAGTCTCTTTACTCGTTCCGTAACATATGATTCCGTGACCAACTCCTTAGTCACATTGATCTCATTATGATGATGCATTACCGAGTGGGCCCAGAGATACCTCTCCGTAATACGGAGTGACAAATCCCAGTCTTGATTCGTGCCAACCCAACAAACACTTTTGGAGATACCTGTAGTGCACCTTTATATTCACCCAGTTCTGTTGTGATGTTTGATACTCCCAAATCATTCCTACGGTGTCCGGGAGTTGCACAATCTCATGGTCTAAGAAAATGATACTTGACATTAGAAAAGCTCTAGCAAACGAACTACTCGATCTTGTGTTATGCTTAGGATTGGGTCTTTTCCATCACATCATTCTCTAATGACGTGATCTCATTATCAATGACATCCAATGTCCATGGTCAGGAAACCACAACCATCTATTGATCAACGAGCTAGTCAACTAGAGGCTCACTATGGACATGTTGTGGTCTATGTATTCACACATGTATTATGGTTTCTGGTTAATACAATTATAGCATGAACAATAGACAATTATCATGAACAAGGAAATATAATAATAACCATTTTATTATTGCCTCTAGGGCACATTTCCAGCAGTCTCCCACTTGCACTAGAGTCAATAATCTAGTTACATTGTGATGAATCGAACACCCATAGAGTTCTAGTGTTGATCATGCTTTTCTCGTGGAAGAGGTTTAGTCAACGGGTCTGCAACATTCAGATCCGTATGTACTTTACAAATATCTATGTCTCCATCTTGAATATAACCACAAATGGATTTGAAGTGGCGCTTGATGTGCTTGGTCTTTTTGTGAAACTTGGGCTCCTTGGCAATGGCAATAGCTCCAGTGTTGTCTCAGAAGAGAGTCATCGGGCCTGACGCATTGGGAATTACTCCTAGTTCAGTGATGAAATCCTTTATCCAGACTCCTTCATGCGCTGCTTTCGAAGCAGCTATGTACTCTACTTCACATGTAGATCCCACCACAACGCTTTGCTTGCAACTGCACCAGCTGACTGCCCCACCATTCAAAATATACACGTGTCTGGTTTGTGACTAGGAGTCATCCGGATCTGTGTCTAAGTAACATCGATGTAACCCTTTACGACAAGCTCTTCGTCACCTCCATAAACGAGAAACATATCCTTAGTCCTTTTCAGGTACTTCAGGATATTCTTGACCATTGTCCAGTGTTCCATTCCGGGGTCACTTTGGTACCTCCCTACCAAACTTATGGCAAGGTTCACATCAGGTATGGTACACATCATGACATACATAATAGAGCCTATGGCTGAGGCATAGGGGATGACACTCATCTTTTATCTATCTTCTACCAAGGTCGGGCATTGAGCTGCGCTCAATCTCACACATTGCAATACAAGCAAGAACCCTTTCTTGGACTGACCCATATTGTACTTCTTCAATATCTTGTTACGGTATGTCCTTTGCGAAAGACCAATGAGGCGTCTCGATCTATCTCTATAGATCTTGATGCCTAATATGTAAGTAGCTTCTCCAAGGTCCTTCATTGAAAAACACTTATTCAAGTAGGCCTTTATGCTTTCCAAAATTTCTATATCATTTCCCATCAACAATATGTCATCCACATATAATATGAGAAATGCTACAGAGCTCCCACTCACTTTCTTGTAAATACAGGCTTCTGCATAAGTCTATATCAACCCAAATGCTTTGATCACTTCATCAAAGCGAATGTTCCAACTCCGAGATGCTTGCACCAGCCCATAGATGGAGCGTTGGAGCTTGCATACCTTTTCAGCATTCTTAGGATTGACAAAACCTTCCGGCTGCATCATATACAATTCTTCCTTAAGGAAACCGTTAAGGAATGCCGTTTTGACGTCCATTTGCCAGATCTCATAATCATAAAATGCGACAATTTCTAGCATGATTCGGATGGACTTCAGCATCGCTACGGGTGAGAAAGTCCCATCGTAGTCAACTCCTTGAACTTGTCGATAACCCTTAGCGATAGGCCAAGCCTTATAGATGGTAACATTACCATCCGCGTCAATCTTCTTCTTAAAGATCCACTTATTCTCTATGGCTTTTCAATCATCGGGCAAGTCCATCAAATTCCATTCTTCGTTCTCATACATGGTTCCTATCTCGGATTTCATGACTTCAAGCCATTTGTTGGAATCTGGGCCCGCCATTGCTTCTTCATAGTTTGAAGGTTCACCGTTATCTAACAACATGATTTTCAGGATAGGGTTGCCGTACCACTCTGGTGTTGAATGTGTCCTCGTGGACCTACGAAGTTCAGTAGCAACTTGATCCAAAGTTTCATGATCATCATCATTAACTTCCTCTCTAGTCAGTGTAGGCACCATAGAAACATCTTCCTGTGCTGCGCTACTCTCCGGTTCAAGAGGGGGTACAATTTCCTCATCAAGTTATACTTTCCTCCCACTTACTTCTTTCGAGAGAAACTCTTTCTACAGAAAGGATCCTTTATTGGCAACAAAGATCTTGCCTTCGGATCTGAGGTACAAGGTATACCCAATAGTTTCCTTAGGGTATCCTATGAAGAAGCGCTTTTCTGATTTGGGTTCGAGCTTTTCATGTTAAAGTTTCTTGACATAAGCATCGCATCCCCAAACTTTCAGAAACCACTGCTTAGGTTTCTCCCCACACCATATTTCATATGGTGTCGTCTCAGCGGATTTAGACGATGCCCTATTTAAAGTGAATGCGGCAGTCTCTAAAGCATAACCCCAAAATGATAGCGGTAAATCGGTAAGAGACATCATAGATCGCACCATATCTAGCAGAGTGCGATTACGACATTCCGACACACCATTACGTTGAGGTGTTCCAGGTGACGTGAGTTGTGAAACAAATCCACATTTCCTTAAGTGCGTGCCAAACTTGTGACTCAAATATTCTCCTCCACGATCAGATCATAGGAACTTTATTTTCCTGTCACATTGATTCTCTACCTCACTCTGAAATTCCTTGAAATTTTCGAAGGTCTGAGACTTGTGATTCATTAAGTAGACATACCCATATCTACTTAAGTCACCAGTGAGGGTTAGAACATAATGATAGCCACCGTGAGCCTCAACGCTCATTGGACCGCATACATCAGTATGTACGATTTCTAACAAGTTGGTTGCTCGCTCCATTGTTCCGGAGAATGGAGTCTTAGTCATCTTGCCTAAGAGGCATGGTTCGCACATGTCAAATGATTCATAATCAAGAGACTCCAAAAGTCCATCTGCATGGAGTTTCTTCATGCGTTTGACACCAATATGACCAAGGCGGCAGTACCACAAGTATGTGGGACTATCATTATCAACCTTACATCTTTTGGCATTCACACTATGAATATGTGTAACATCACGTTTGAGATTCAATAAAAATAAACCATTGACCAATGGGGCATGACCATAAAACATATCTCTCATATAAATAAAACAACCATTATTCTCGGATTTAAATGAGTAGCCATCTCGCAGTAAACGAGATCCAGATACAATGTTCATGCTCAAAGCTGGTACTAAATAACAATTATTAATGTTTAAAACTAATCCCGAAGGTAGATGTAGAGGTAGCGTGCCGACAGCGATCACATCGACCTTGGAACCATTCCCGGCGTGCATCGTCACCTCATCCTTCGCTAGTCTCCGCTTATTCTGCAGCTCCTGTTTTGAGTCACAAATGTGAGTAACTGCACTGGTATCAAATACCCAGGAGCTACTATGAGCGTTGGTAAGGTACACATCAATAACATGTATATCATGTATACCTTTTACCTTGCCAGCCGTCTTATCCACTAAGAACTTGGGGCAGTTCCGCTTCAAGTGAGCATTTCCCTTGCAATAAAAGCACTCTATCTCAGGCTTGGGTTCATTCTTTGGCTTCTTCACGGCAACTGGCTTACCGGCTGCGGCAACTCCCTTGCCGTCCTTCTTGAAGTTCTTCATACCCTTGCCTTTCTTAAACTTAGTGGTCTTTGATACGTCTCCAACATATCTATAATTTTTTATTCTTCCAGGCTGTTATATTATCATTCTTGGATGTTTTATAATCATTTTATAGTCATTTTTTGTACTAACCTATTGACATAGTGCCAAGTGCCAGTTGCTGTTTTCTGCATGTTTTTTACATCACAGGAAATCAATATCAAACGGATCCCAAACACCGCGGAACTTTTTGGAGAATTTTTATGGGCCAGAAGATACCTGATGGGCCAGAGCTGCACCTAGGTGGTGCCCCAAGGGGGGCACAACCCACCAGGGCGCACCAGGCCCCCCAGGCACGCCCATGTGGGTTGTGCCCACCTCGGTGGCCTCTGCACCGCCTCTTTGCTCTATAAATACCTCAGTATTCCGGAAACCGTAGAGGAGTGGACGAAATTCTATTCCAGCCGCCGCAAAGTCCAGAACCACCAGATCCAATCTAGACACCATCACGGAGGGGTTCACCATCTCCATTGGTGCCTCTCCGATGATGTGTGAGTAGTTCCTTGTAGACCTATGGGCCCGTAGTCAGTGGCTGATACGTCCAAAACGTATCTATAATTTCTGCTTGCTCCATGCCACTTTTGGGTGATATTGCTATGATATTTATACACTTCCATACACTTTTGATCATATTTGGACTAACCTACTAATCCAGTGCACCCCAGTGCCAATTTCTGTTTTCGGCCGTTTTTGTATTTCAGGTTTTCACATTACGAGAACTGCCAGGAAAAATCCAGAAAAATTATATAAAAAATCAGCGTTCCAGAACCTACCTTGCGCCCGAAGGACAGCCGGGGGGGCCACCAGGGCCCCAGGCGCCCTGGCGGCGCCCCCCCCCCCCCTGGGCCGCGCCGGGGGGGCGCCTGGGCCCCCCGAGCCCCGTCTGGTGCCCCCCTTTGGCATATATTTAGAGCGTCCTTCGAAACCCTCGGGACGGGAACTCTTTTTCGCGATCTCATCTCTGTTCCGCCGCCGCCGCCGCTTCCAAGATCGGGAGCACCAGAAGAACTTTTCCCGGCACCCTGCCGGAGGGGAGGATCATCATCGGGAGCCTCTCCACCACCATGGACGCCTCCCGGATGAGTTGTGAGTAGTCTCCCTTGGACCATGAGTCCATGACCAGTAGCTATGTGATGTTCTCCTCCCGTTCTTGTGCTTCACTAATTAGTCCTCGTGAGCTGCCCTACATGATCGAGGCACATATGTAATCCTTATGTCGTTGCTATGTTGAGTTTGCTGGGATCCGATGGATTATGAGATTATGTTCAGATTGTGATTGAGTAATATATTTGATCTACCTCTTTTATATTTATGTTTGTAAGTAATTCTTGCATGTTCTCCGTTGTTATTTATTGCTTTGGCCAAGTAATAGGTAGTGACTCCAAGAGGGAACGTTATGCTTGATTGTGGGTTCATGCCCCTCGATGACTAGCTTGAGTGACAAAAACATGAGTCTAGGGGATGTGTTGTTGCCACAAGGGGGAAAACAACGGTGCTTGTGCCCGCGGGTGCAAGGATTGTTTACTTTACGCAAAGTTCTTTTAATGCAGTTCTGTTGCTTTGAGTTTACACTATGGGTAGGGCTCGCAACTTAATACCAGCGAGATGTTCTGGATAGATATCTCAAGGTGGATGATTAGTAGTAGATATTGATGGATTTCGGTCTACTTACTTTGGCGTACCGCCCATGCTTTGAACCTCAACCTTTCTTGCAATGTAATCAGCATTGGTTTGCGTTCGTGGTCCTGTCAATTGCCCAGCTGTAATTCGTTTACCTCACATAGCTGTTTTATCGTCTTTTGGGAGAGAGACATCACTAGTGAACATCATGAGACTCCGGTCCATATTACCATCATTGATCACATCCGCTACTTACTTTTCGCTATTACTTACTATTGCAAACATTATCTATCACTACTATCATTTGCATTTAATCCTTTGTGAACTACAATGCCGGAGGGATTGACAACCTCTCTGTACTCGTTGGGAGCAAAGTTATTTGTATCTGTGTGCAGGTCCACGTTGATTGCTAATATCTGGCGCCGTTAGCAGTTGACACCTACTTGTTGAACCTAGGAGTCTCTGGGGATTCGATCCTTGGCATCTTTGCTAAGGGAAAAACTTCCATAACACTGCATCTCACACCTTCCACTTGGGGTAACCAACGAGGGGTTAGAGGCCCATCAAGGAGTTTTTCTGGCGCCGTTGTCGGGGACTCCACTCTTCAGGATAGGGGAGTTGCATGCTATCTTTTACCTTTGCTTTTTAGTCTTGTTAGTTTACCTTTCAGTTTTTGCTTTAGTACCTTTTATCGAAAATCACAAAAATAGTTATCTCGTTCTTTAGTTGTCATTATG
This sequence comes from Secale cereale, assembly GCA_902687465.1. Lineage (NCBI taxonomy): Eukaryota > Viridiplantae > Streptophyta > Magnoliopsida > Poales > Poaceae > Secale > Secale cereale. Next base: position 769,731,660 of record LR738710.1, read on the forward strand.
TCGGGTCCTTTTGTCTTTGACGAGGCAGAAGTTCGCACCTTTAAACAAAGAGGTGGGGAAAGTTTGAAAGATGCTTGGTATAGAATTAATGATTCACAAAAAAGAGCCACCAAGAAGCAACCTACTACTATCTTCCTTAGAAATTTTTATGTTGGAATTACTTCTTGGAATAGGTTTATTCTAGATACTGCTATCAATGGGAATTTCCTAGAGGCCTTAGTTTGGGAGTCTCTTAGTATTATTGAAAATCTTGTTGGGAATCTCCCTGTTGTTAGCATTCGAGAGGACATCACCCTAGCTCACATTATGAAAAAACTTGAAAAGATAGAGCTAGAGATGCCAAGCATTAATAAGATAAATGAGTTGGATCGTAAGATCCAAGGGAATTTGAATAGACTTGATAGCTCCATGCATAAAAATTTAAAAATTTTGGAGACCGTCAAATTCCATGACTTGGACTCTTCTAGGATAGACAAGATTGAGGAAATATTTGATACCCTAGGAACTACCTTCTCCTCGATCAAAACCAAAAAGGTAGAAACTCCGGCAAAGAGGGAGCCTAAGTTCGTTCACGTTCCAAAGGCTCCCCGTTCTAAAACTAATCCATCTATTGCCAAAGGGGTTGAAACTGTAAAGACCTTGGAAGAAACACCTGTCTTTGATAAATTTATAAATGAATCTTCCCTTGACTTTTATCCTTTTGGTCTTCTACCTAGGAGTATCTCTATGAGGCCTTTATTTGAGAGTCCTCTTAAGACTAGTTTTATTATTGAAGAGCTTTTTGATGATCTTGATGATGGTTCAATTGATACAACTTGATCTCTATGCATTATGCCTAGCTTAAAGGCATAAAAGAAAGCGCTTTTGGGAGGCAGCCCACATGAATAAATTTTTATATTTTGCTTTTGTTGTGTCTTGATGTTGTTTACTACAGTAGCATCATCATTGTATCTTTTCTTTTCATATTTGTGTCAAGTATAGCCTCTGATTGCTAGAAAGTTCAAAAGTTGTGAGGTGCTGTCCAGGAAACAGATTATGTCCTTGGATAGAAAAATTCGTATAAAATCACCAGATCATCTTTTTGGTCTGAATTTTTTCGATATCGTTCTCTATATAATTGTCTTTCGTGCGTCTGTTCTGAGTTTTTTTATTTGAGTTGCAGAAGTACCCCGAACAAATCATTTACTACCTGCTGTTCTGTTTTTCACAGATTCTGTCCTGTTTTGTCTTTCCTTCATTTTGCAAACCAAGAGCTTGCTTTTTCTTTGCAAAAACCTTTTGGCAATCTTGAGAAACAGTAGAACTTCAATAATATCTTTATTTCCAGCAAGGAACAATTATTTTATTAAGGGTACTAACCTCGCTAATCAGATTATGATGAGTTATGTATGAAGGGAGTTTTCAAGTGTGAGAGGGAAGATGATAAAAAGATTCAGGAGTGTCAAGCGCTCAAGCTTGGGGATGCCCCTGTGCACCCCCAAGAAATATTCAAGGAGACTCAAGCGTCTAAGCTTGGGGATGCCCCCGTGCATCCCCTTCTCCATCAACATTATCAGTTCGTCTTTCGTTCCGCTATATTTTTATCACTTCATCTGTTAAGTGCTATGCTTGGAGCGTCTTAGTTTTAGTTTCCTTTTTAGTTTTTCATAACGAGTCGGAACTCAGCTTTCTTTATGTGGGAGAGAAACACGCTCCACTTCTACCTAGAACATAACATAGAATTTTCATGTCTATCTTTGTTGTGTGTGTTCTTTGTCTTTTAATAGCTACTATCATGCTCAGCTCTTAGTATTCATGCTTATCTTTTAAAAGAGCTTGTGTTTAGTTGGTTGCTTGAACTCTCTTTAAATATCATGTTCACCTTATTAAGAGAGTTTGCTTCCGTTGCATTGGTTAATATGTCTATGATAAAGATGCTACGTGCATAATGGCGCTTAGTAGTTCAGGTTTTCTTATGGTTAGTCTCAAATAGCTGGGGGATTCCCAATGTGTTATTGGAGTACCAACATGATTTGTTTGCCCATGATGTGGTATGGTTTAGTAATATCTTCCTTCAAGAATTTATTTTGATTGACTTGGCGTATGCTCACGCATATTTAAGACTGTAAAGAAAGTCTGTCAAGCCTTGATGATCTTTTATTTCTGAGTAGCGATATAACTACCATGCCTGATTCAATGTTGCTTTGTCGCTCTGCATGATTATGACCGTCATTGCTCTCTTAGTTGGTCGCTCCCAGTCTTTTGCTAACCTCCACCTGTACTAAGCAGACTAACTTTGCAATACATAGCTCATGGGAAAGTAGCTTAAAAACTATTGTGGTAAAGAATATGTTGCCTATGTATCTTATTTCTTATAAGTTGCTTGCTGAGCGGTAACCATGTTTCTGGGGACGCCATCAACTGTCACACTTTTATTGAATATCATGTGAGTTGCTATGCATGTTCTTCTTGTCTGAAGTAAGGGTGATTTGCCATGGGTTGAATGAATATGCATATTGTTAGAGAAGAACATTGGGCCGCCAACCGAAGCCATGTATCATGGTGGAAGTTTTAGCTTGGACATTAATCCTCAATCTCATATGAGAATATGCTTAAGCATTAAAGAGGAGTCCATCATCTATTTTCTATGTTGTCCCGGTATGGATGTCCTCAAGTTGAGATCTATCAAAAACGAGAAATCAAATGCGATCTATCTCCTTGGACCTTTGTACAGGTGGCATAGAGGTACCCCTTTGTGACACTTGGTTGAAACATATGTAATGCAATGATAACCCATGGAAATCCGAGCTAATAAGGACAAGGTGCGAGCACTATTGGTATTCGATGCATGAGGCTTGCAACTTATAGGATGTCTTATGCATAACACATATGAAGTACTACTACCGTTGACAAAATTGCTTCTATGTTTTCAAAATAAAAAGCTCTAGCACATAACCATTCTTTTACTTTTATGTTGAGTCTCCACCTACTTTCTTCAAGCACCAACTACTGAGAGCATGATTGTCATTCTGAGTGTAATGTGCATTGTCCCAAAGTAGCATTGTCTTTTGCATGATGGTGATATCGTTTATTTTGAAATCATTGTATCTAGTCATCACTTAAACCTTGGAGGTGCCCCTGCATTTATGTTTTGCTTCACTAAAGGGGGCAAGCTAGATATCACTTTATCATATTTGCACACCATGTTCATTGCAAATCTTTTTGATGTTTCAGTTTCATATTGTAAAACTTTCAGTCCTTTGTGATTTTCTCATGAGGCAACTTAATTACTATAGAATCATTGTCTCAGTAAGCTTTTGTCATATGACTATGAAAAAGTCCTATATGGTTAATAGCATGTCACCACAGAAATTATTCTTGTTATCATTTACCTACTCGAGGACGAGCAGGAATTAAGCTTGGGGATGTTGATACGTCCAAAACGTATATATAATTTCTGCTTGCTCCATGCCACTTTTGGGTGATATTGCTATGATATTTATACACTTCCATACACTTTTGATCATATTTGGACTAACCTACTAATCCAGTGCACCCCAGTGCCAGTTTCTGTTTTCGGCTGTTTTTGTATTTCAGGTTTTCACATTACGAGAACTGCCAGGAAAAATCCAGAAAAATTATATAAATCAGCGTTCCAGAACCTACCTTGCGCCCGAAGGACAGCCGGGGGGGCCACCAGGGCCCCAGGCGCCTTGGCGGCGCCCCCACCCCTCGGCCGCGCCGGGGGGGCGCCTGGGCCCCCCGAGCCCCGTCTGGTGCCCCCCTTTGGCATATATTTAGAGCGTCCTTCGAAACCCTTGGGACGGGAACTCTTTTCCGCGATCTCATCTCTGTTCCGCCGCCGCCGCCGCTTCCAAGATCGAGAGCACCAGGAGAACTCTTCCCGGCACCCTGCCGGAGGGGAGGATGATCATCGGGAGCCTCTCCACCACCATGGACGCCTCCCGGATGAGTTGTGAGTAGTCTCCCTTGGACCATGAGTCCATGACCAGTAGCTATGTGATGTTCTCCTCCCGTTCTTGTGCTTCACTAATTAGTCCTCGTGAGCTGCCCTACATGATCGAGGCACATATGTAATCCTTATGTTGTTGCTATGATGAGTTTGCTGGGATCCGATGGATTATGAGATTATGTTCAGATTGTGATTGAGTAATATATTTGATCTACCTCTTTTATATTTATGTTCGTAAGTAATTCTTGCATGTTCTCCGTTGTTATTTATTGCTTTGGCCAAGTAATAGGTAGTGACTCCAAGAGGGAACGTTATGCTTGATTGTGGGTTCATGCCCCTCGATGACTAGCTTGAGTGACAGAAACATGAGTCTAGGGGATGTGTTGTTGCCACAAGGGGGAAAGCAACGGTGCTTGTGCCCGCGGGTGCAAGGATTGTTTACTTTACGCAAAGTTCTTTTAATGCAGTTGTCTGTTGCTTTGAGTTTACACTATGGGTGGGGCTCGCAACTTAATACCAGCGAGATGTTCTGGATAGATATCTCAAGGTGGATGATTAGTAGTAGATATTGATGGATTTCGGTCTACTTTCTTTGGCGTACCGCCCATGCTTTGAACCTCAACCTTTCTTGCAATGTAATCAGCATTGGTTTGCGTTTGTGGTCCTGCCAATTGCCCAGCTGTAATTCGTTTACCTCACATAGCTGTTTTATCGTCTTTTGGGAGAGAGACATCACTAGTGAACATCATGAGACTCCGGTCCATATTACCATCATTGATCACATCCACTACTTACTTTTCGCTATTACTTACTATTGCAAACATTATCTATCACTACTATCATTTGCGTTTAATCCTTTGTGAACTACAAGGCCGGAGGGATTGACAACTTCTCTGTACTCGTTGGGACAAAGTTATTTGTATCTGTGTGTAGGTCCATGTTGATTGCTAATATATGGCGCCGTTAGCAGTTGACACCTACTTGTTGAACCTAGGAGTCTCTGGGGATTCGATCCTTGGCATCTTTGCTAAGGGAAAAACTTCCACAACACTGCATCTCACACCTTCCACTTGGGGTAACCAACGAGGGGTTAGAGGCCCATCAGTGGCTAGATGGCTTCCTCTCTCTCTTTTTATTATCAATACAATGGTCTCTTGGGGATCCATATGATGTAACTCTTTTTGTGGTGTGTTTGTTGGGATTCGATGAACTTTGAGTTTATGATCAGATCTATCTTTTTTTATCCATGAAAGTTATTTGATTCTTCTTTGATCTCTTATATGCATGATTGCATATAGCCTCGTATTTCTTCTCCGATATTTGGGTTTTGTTTGGCCAACTTGATCTATTTATCTTGTAATGGGAAGAAATGCTTTGAAGTGGGTTCGATCTTACGGTGCTTAATCCCAGTGACAGAAAGGGAACCGACAAGTATGTATCATTGCTACTAAGGATAAAACGATGGGGTCTATTTCTACATAAATCGATCTTGTCTACATCATGTCATCATTCTTATTGTATTACTTCGTTTCTCCATGAACTTAATACACTAGATGCATGCTGGATAGCGGTCGATGTGTGGAGTAATAGTAGTAGATGTAGGCAAGAGTCTAGGGAATTAAGAAATAGCGGTCGATGTGGAGTAATAGCGATCGATGTTGTTTCTAGGGAATGAAGCCGAGTGACCTATGTTTTGCCGGATGTTGATTCATTTTCGTTCCGGCAAATTTCAGGTGCTCGATTTATCCACTTTTTAGCATGCCAAAATTTTCTGTGAATTTCGGCATGACTTGTGCTACAAACTAGGACATACCGAGTGCCCGGGATTTCCCGCTTGGAATGAATCAATGTTCCTGCAAAACATAGGTCTTTTTTATGTCACTATTTATTTTATTAGGTATATAATTAATTGAATAGATTTAATCCTAGGAAACATGGCTAGCAATGATGAAGGACAGGGTTCTGGTGATTGCAACGTCTACGAGGCGGCAAATGTTTATTTAAACCTTCTCGACGAGCAACAGTTGTTGTAGGGCCCACCTATCACATCCGAGACCAGCATCGAGACCTACGCCGAGACTGGCGTGGAGACCCAGACCGACACCGAGATTGGCGAAGCCGGTATAGAACCGAAATGAAGAGGAGACGTCGACACCCAAACCAGATCATCACTACTAGACTGGTGGTCACGGAGGTGGACGACGGCAATTTTGAGCCAACACAGCCTGTGGAAGCGCGCGCATGCTACAACAATCAAATAGGCTGCATCATACGGACAACCGCCACCATTAACGATGAGAAACTACAGAAGATAGAAAATATGAATCACTCCCTCCTAACGAAGCTGCACCAGGTATTGTTGTTCCCGGGCCAAGATGAAATCAAATATATTGATCCAGATAAAGACCCGGCAATGAAGAAGATAAACAAATGCGCCATGACCAAGTTTAGCGATGCGTTGGCCGCCTGGAAAGTAAGGGTGAAAGCAAGGATTCTCGACAAAAAGGAACCCTACTCCGAGATTGTAAAGGATAATCCAACAATTACGGAAGAGCAGTTTGAAATATTCAAGGCGTCTTGCATTGCCAAAGCTGCCCAAGAAAAGTCGAAGTACATGAAGGGGCTTCAAGAGAGGAACATGGGGTGCCACCACCTCGTAAGCCGTGGTTATGCGGGGAAGAGGTCCAGATGGGCCAAGGAGGACACGGAACGCGAAAGTCTGGGCATACCAGACCCCTTGGCGGATTTCATCATCACGCAGGAGCGTACCGTCATCAGGGCGCGGTGATAACCCACAAGTGTAGGGGATTGCAACAGTTTTCGAGGGTAAAGTATTCAATCCAAATTTATTGATTCGACACAAGGGGAGCCAAAGAATACTCTTAAGTATTAGCAGCTGAGTTGTCAAATCAACAACACCTGGAAACTTAGTATCTGCAGCAAGATAGTTTAATAGTGTAGGATCGAAAGTAGGTCTAGAGGGGGGGGTGATTAGACTACTTGACAATATAAAAATCTGCCTTTAGATCATGCAAAGTTTTTGGCAGTTTCACAAACAAGATCAGTTCAAGTAACACCCTACACATGCAATTCTAGAGTTTATGCAGCGGAAAGTAAATTGCACATGTAAAAGAGAGGTGGAGAAGATCAAACGCAGTTTGGTGACACGGAGATTTTTGTCGTGGTTCCGATAGGTGGTGCTATCGTACATCCACGTTGATGGAGACTTCAACCCACGGAGGGTAACGGCTGCGCGAGTCCACGGAGGGCTCCACCCACGAAGGGTCCACGAAGAAGCAACCTTGTCTATTCCATCACGGCCTACGCCCACGGAGGACTAGCCTTACTCGGGGTAGATCTTCACGAAGTAGGCGATCTCCTTGCCCTTACAAACATCTTGGTTCAACTCCACATCATCAAGACGGAGGCTCCCAAGCGACACCTAACCAATCTAGGAGGCACCACCCCCCAAAAGGTAATAGACGGTGTTGATGATGATGAACTCCTTGCTCTTGTGCTTCAAGTGATAAACTCCCCAACACTCAACTCTCCTCACTGATATGGCTGTGGTGGAAGAAAGATTTGAGTGGAAGGCAACTTGGGAAGGCTAGAGATCAAGTTTCATATGGTAGGAATGGAATGGCTTGATCTCAACACAAGGGTAGGTGGTTCACTTCTCAGAAAGTGTATGGTAGAAGTGGTGGTACTTTCTGATGGCTCTCCTCACGAATGAGGAGGGGGTGGAGGGGTATATATAGCCTCCACACAAAATCCAACCGTTACACACACATTTGACCAATCTCGGTGAGACCGAAGTGAAACTCGGTCAGACCGAAAGTTCAAATATAGTGAACGTTGGGATTTTCGGTGGGACCGAAAATACCATCTCGGTGTGTCCGAAGTGAGTCAAAGGTTAGGGTTTGCCATCTCGGTGTGACCGAAAACAACAACTCGGATATTCCGAAATGCTGTCATTTGGTTACAGAAGGTTGGCAGAACATTTTCGGTGAGACCGAGACTCAGAATCGGTTTGTCCGAGATTACTTATGAGTGTGTTGTAAAGTGAAGAGTGCTGATAGTTGAGGGAGCTAGATCACCAAGCACTTGAGCAACAAGAACATTAACACAACCTCATCCCCTTTTAATAGTATTGGCTTTTCCTATGGACTCAATGTGATCTTTGATCACTAAACCAAAAATGGAGTCTTGAGCTTTTGCCAATGCTTGTCTTAGCATTTTGAGGGGTCCACTTCTTCAGACATTTCCATACCCATATCATCGAACTTTTCTGAAATGATTCTCAAGAGAATATTAGTTCAATGATATATATGTTGTTGTTAATTACCAAAACCACCCGGGGATTAGTTGCACTTTCAATCTCCCCCTTTTTGGTAATTGATGACAACATATAGATCAAAGCTTCGACAAGAGATATAATCAAAGAATAATATCGTCGCTTTGAGAAGTATGTGATAAACAAGAGCTCCCCCTAAATTTGTGCATTATTTAAAATTTGCGTTTGAATGCAAATGCACAATCGATTAGGATAATGGGTTACTCTTCCATGTCACATACATCTTGGTGGAGCGCACAAAATGATAAGAATGAATAACATGCACTCAATCACCAAGACAAGAGTAAATAGCCACACAATAAGAAATAGCATATGATAAGCAATAAGCACTCATTAAGGCATAGTATGACTAAGCACTCATTAAGGTAGCATCAAACGTAGTAGCAAGCACACATAAAGTATCTGGAACCAAAAGAAACCAATGTATCACAGGGAAAACCGGCAAAAGAACGAAAAGACGAAAGAGCACTCTCTCTCTCGAAGCCCTATGATCTATAGCAATTTCTCCCCCTTTGGCAACAAGTTACCAAAAAGTTCGAAAAGGTATAGAGCTAAGCGTCACTGCGGGCTCGGCTGGCTGCTCCCGTCTGGGTCGATGTCGGTGTAGAGATAGCTGCGTCGGCGAAGACTTCTGCTGATGTCTGCGCTGGAGGAGTGGATGCTGGAGCTGGAGCTGTGGCTGGAGCTGAAGTAACTGGGATAGCTGCAGACCTGGATCCTCTGGGAACTGGAGCATTCTGGCGATGAGAGTCCTGGACTATATCATCCTGCATAAGCTCTGCTCTCTCCTGCCTAGTCTCCTCCATGTCTGCCTCAAGCTTGTTGACAGACACCTGAATCTCAGTCAGCTTCACGTCTAGAGCGTGGATCTTGTCCTCGACAATCCTCTCAAGGCTCTCCTGAGATTGCTCAATGCTGGCCAGGCGTTGTTCAATTCTCTGGGTTACTTCAAGGATTTGCTCTCCAAAGCTCTTTGGCTTAGCTGCTGCTGCTGCTGCCTCTCTGTCAGCTTTGGCTTTCTTTGCAGCTTCGATCTTGGCTTGCCCTTCAACTGAGGTGGGATCCTCTTCATCCATCACAACTACGTTGTCCTCATGCTCTGGCTGCAGTGGCAAGTGCTTCCTATCCAACATGAATTTGCCCGTGCCAAACTTGGCGTTGATAAGCATCTGTATCTGCGGAGCAAACCCACATGACCTCTTCTGGTCAGCTGCAGTCCTCTTAATGGTCTCAACCATCAAGTCCATCACCTTAAAAGGTGCCTTCTCATCGAGAATGTGCAGCATGTTGATAGAATAGCCTCGTATCATCCGGTGGTCACCTGACTTAGGCATCAAAGTATGCCTCAGAATAGTGTTGGTGGTGGTCAGACCTGCCTGGAGATAATACACTGAGCCGAGCTTCCATCCTTCCAAATCAGCAGCTGGGATCTCCTTGTACATATTCTTCATAGAATCATGACTCTTCTTAGGAATCCCATAGACATCAATGTCGTCCTCTCTCTGCACTGGAGCATTCAGAATTTCTGCCCATTCTGCAACAGTTGAAGAAAACCGTTGACCTTCAGTCATCCAGGTGATCTTGCCATCGGGGTTGAAATGGGCTGTGGCATAGAACTGCATGATCATCTCGTCATTCCAGGCTGTTAGTTCTTGACCCACAAAATCAGCAACTCCACATGCAGTAAAGCTCTCATGCACATGGGGAAAGAAGTCCCGATGCTCTCTGCTGTCAATGTACTTCCAGTCAACATACCTGGTGTCAGCAACAATGGGCTTCTTATCCATTAGCACGGTCTCATAGAAATCCTGCTGCTCTCTGGTGTGGAATCTGGGGTCCACAGCAGTCCTTCTTCTTACGGCATATGGATCAGACTGTCTCCATAGCCTGAGACCTTTGTCCTTTCTTGCCTTCATATCCTCAGCTTGAGGATGAGCATCATTGTGGAGTGGCAACTTGGGACGGAGCTTGAGCAACACATGCTCTTCATCTGACTCAGAAGGTGGCATCTCACCTTTGTTCTTCTCAGAAGCTGGAATGCTTCTGGTTGTCCTCTTGGGCTTGGCTGGAGCTGCCTTAGCTGGAGCAGGCTTCTTGGGCTTGGAGGAGGCTTGAGCCCGAATAGCATCACCCATGAACTTAGCTTTCTGAGGAGGAGGCTGGGGTGCATCTTCTTCTTCTTCTTCAGCAGCATCAACTTGAGGTTCAGCATAAACAACTCTCTTCCTCTTGGATGTCTTTTTCACCTTACTTGGAGCAGGCTCTTCCAAGTTGAGCTTCTTGGCAACTGCAGACTGCTTCACTTTGCTCGTGCCTTTCTTTGGCTGCTGCCCTTGGAGCTCTTTGGCAACCACTTGCCTCTTTGGCTTGGAGGTAACTTCCTCAGCAACAAAGTCGGAATCCTCAGAATCAGAAGTTCTCTTCTTCCTGGTTCTCGTAGCAGCAGGAGGTAGACCACTAGGGGTGCTCCTCTCACCATCATCACTAGAGCTGCTAGCCTCAGGACTTGTACCTGCTTCTGGAATCTCAGCAAACGGTGACTCAGACCTGTTCTGGCTGTCACTGACATCTGACATGGCTGAAAACACCTGTGAATAGATAAGGTATAGGCAGAGTAGAAGAGTTATCACAACTGCAGAAGTTTTTGCAAAAAAAATTGAGTTAAAAACTTAGTTTTGAGTTTTCACAGAATGTATTTCGGTCAAACCGATTTCAAGTTTCGGTGTAACCGAAGTGTTCAACAGAACCTACACACCACTTTCGGTCAGACCGAAATGGGTTTCGGTCCTACCGAAAACTTAGGGTTTCACAGAAACTTCAATTCGGACATTCCGATTTTCACAACTCGGTCAGACCGAGCTATGTAGTGCAATGGTCAGAGACCAAATCGGTCAGTCCGAGTTTCAGGAATCGGCTTCACCGAGATGCATTCCGTGGAAACCTAAACCTAAGAATTTTCCTCGAAACTAAACGATCTGAACAATGTATTGGGAACATATCAAACGTGGATTGAATCAGGGCAGTCCTATCATGCAAGAATCAGAAGTGGAGCATGAATAGGGATCGGGACACACCCTAACTTGGTGGTGTCCCTCTACGGCGGCAACGGAGGAGAAGATTACCGTTGACGGCGGCGGAGACCTGCGGCAAGGGCACACAGGCGACGAAGGCGACGATCCTTAGATCAGGGCGGCGGCAGCAGGGGTCTTGGAGGGCGAACGGTTTGAAAGGAATAGATCGCGCGCAGCCCTCAGTATATATAACCCCGTACTGTCGGTGGGACCGAGTTGAAAAACTCGGTGTCACCGAGATGTATTTCTGCTGTGCAGTTACACATATCGGTCAGACCGAGATTTTGAACTCGGTTTCACCGAGATGAAAGCTAGATCAATCTAAGTGTTTCGGTTGGACCGAGATTGAGAAGCCGGTCAGACCGAAATAGACTTAGAAGGTTTTGGAAGTCAGCCTTAGACGAATCGGTGGTTCCGAGTGCTCCTCACTCGGACTGTCCGAAAAAGACTTGTTCAAAGTTGTGATATAAGCATGAATAGAATTTTGAGACAAGATAGCATAGATAGCTAGGGAAGGTGCTTAGGCATTCTTGTCCATCCATTTGGCCAGAAAAATCAAAACAATCAAAACAACAAATGGATGTCCTTGAATGGATGAAATCATGCATTCAACATGCTCACACAATAAGATAGCAACTGAAATATGTGTCAAACATGCACAACCAAAACTCTAGCTACTAGCACACAATTTGTCGATGACTAGGTCATCTATATATGAGTATATTGACTTAGGAGTCAAATGAGAACATTTGATCATAGGTCATACTCATCGTTTAAGCACAAGTGGGGTTACCACTTTTACATAAAGCATTTATGTGTTCACATCATTTGGAGATGCTTTTAGCTCAATTTTTAGAGCAAAGCTCCCCCTAGATGTGAGAACCCCTTTTAAAGGGTCAAACTAACCTTGGGTTGTCGTAGAAGACTTCATGTAGATGTTGAAGATGTGGATGCTCAATGTTGATGTAGACCATCAAGAGTTAGGAGCAATCATTTGGATTAGGGCACTTTCAATACCTACATGGGTTAGTCCCACAAGGAACAAACAAGAATATCCATGGACATAGAGTGAAGTACACAAAAGATGATGTCCATGAAAGCAATGATTACCTTGTCCCTTGACTTACCAACAAGAGGGTTTGTGACTCCATGAACAAGTGCATGATGTGGAAGTTGATTGCACAAGTTCTTGCCAAAATGAATATGAGTGAAGTTTGTTGGCGGAGTCACCCTCGAGAACCTACTAGTTCTTCTTCTTTGGGATCCACATCATCTTGATGGGAATCCTTGGTGTTGTAGTTGAGCTTGACGAAGTAGAACTTGATGTGTCCTTGGGAACCCACTTGACCATGGCTTGAGGTGCTTCAATGAATGCATCAATCTCTTCTTGAAGCTTGTCCTTGGCCTTTAGCTTGTGGTCTTGTGGTGGAAGGTCATCCTGAGCTTGTTCCACATTGGAAGAAGTAGGATCATACTTCTCCTTTTGTGAGACAAACTGTGGAGTAGGGTATTGACCTTCTTCCCACTCAACACCTTTGGCGTTGAACTTTCGCTCAAAACCAATCCCTTGATTCTTCCGGTGTCTTCCTTGTTTGCGAACAATCTCCTCAAAGTTCTTGCTTCCGGCAAGACTCTTGTAGACACCTTTCTCTATGATTTCCTTCAATAAGCTATTTTCTTGCTCAAGTGTAACTTGGCTTGAAACATTGTTAGTGGAATCAAGAGAACTACTAGAAGTAACAACATTAGATTTAACATTGTTATTGTTACTACTAGAGGAAGAATTTTTCTTATGCTTGTCATGCTTAGTCTTAATAGGTGGCAAGAAATTAGACAAGAGAAGTCGTTTGGCAAGATATTAAGAACTCTTCTTTCGAAGATCGTCATTGATCGCTTTTAGAAACTCATGTTCTTGCTCTAGAGTGAGCTTCTCGAAGCGTAGCTTCTCATGAGATCTTAGGAGCTCTCTATGATCTTCTTGAGTTGTTTCATGAGCTAACTTAAGAGTGTTTAGTTCTTTAGTTAGACGCTCAATCTCCTTCATAGCATTGTCATTCGACTCTTCTCGACTATAAAGACTACTAGCATTTTCATCATTACTAAGCTCACTAGATTTATCATGCAAGAGCTCATCTTCACCAAGCAAGTCATCCTCATCACTATCAAAGTCAATGAATTCAGGGTGTGTTACCTTGGGGCCTTTAGCCATGAAGCATCTTCCAATTCCCTCATTTGGTGAATCAAATAAGTCATAGGAGTTGGAGTTGGAGGATACTAGTGCAAGTCCGGCAACACCTTCATCTTGACTATAGTCGGAGTCGGGGTGATAGCTTCCATCGGATTGACTGTCAGAGTCGGAGCCGGAGACCCATTCACCAACATGAGCTTGATGTCTTCTTCTTGTATAGCTCCTTGATGACTTGTCTTTCCTCTCCGAGTCCTTGCTTCTCCGAGAAGGTCTTCGTTCATAACGATCATCTCTACTCCTTCTCTCTCTCCGAGGTGACTCATCTCTTGCTTTCCTTCTTGGAGACTCTTCTCTTCTCTTGTGGGGAGCCGTACACTCATTTGAGAAGTGTCCGGGTCTTCCACAATTGTAGCAGTTTCGATCACGACTAGAAGATCTCTTTCCATCATATGATCTAGACTTTGAGCTTCTTTCTTTGCCTCTATTCTTGTAGAACTTGTTGAAGTTCCTGACCATTAGGCTTATGTCTTCATTGGAAACTAGCTTGTCACTTGAGGTAGTAGGAGCATCACTTGTAGCTTTGTAAGCACCACTTGACTTGTTGTGAAGCTCTTCCTTATCCTTAAGTGTCATCTCATGAGCAACAATCCTTCCAATGACTTCAGTTGGCTTGAGAGTCTTGTAATTTGGCATCATTTGGATCAAAGTGCACACGGTGTCATACTTTCCATCCAAAGCTCTGAGAATCTTCTTAATGATGAATCGGTCGGTCATTTCTTCGCTTCCTAAGCCAGCAATCTCATTTGTGATGAGAGCAAGCCTAGAGTACATTTCAGCGACTCCTTCACCATCCTTCATCTTGAACTTGTCAAGTTGACCTTGAAGAATATCTAGTTTTGATTCCTTCACAGATTCAGTACCCTCGTGCATTTCAACCAAAGTATCCCAAATCTCTTTAGCATTCTCAAGACGGCTGATTTTGTTGAACTCTTCGGGACACAAAGCATTGAAGAGAATGTCACAAGCTTGAGCATTGTTTTGCAACATCTTCAGTTCTTCGGGTGTAGCTTCGCGATCTGGAACTTTTCCTTCTTCAAAGAAGTCACCTTGCATGCCAACACAAATAATGCCCCATGCGGCTGGGTTATGACCAAGAATATGCATTTTCATTTTATGCTTCCAACTAGCAAAATTTGTACCATCAAAGTAAGGACCTCTACGATAATTACCCTCACTAGACGCCATACTCTCCTAGGTTGTGAAACCAAGCTTATGGAGTCCAATGCAATGGAAACCAAGGCAATGGAGACCAAAGCTCTGATACCACTTGTAGGATCGAAGTAGGTCTAGAGGGGGGGGTGATTAGACTACTTGACAATATAAAAAATCTGCCTTTAGGTCATGCAATGTTTTTGGCAGTTTCACAAACAAGATCAGTTCAAGTAACACCCTACACATGCAATTCTAGAGTTTATGCAGCGGAAAGTAAATTGCACATGTAAAAGAGAGGTGGAGAAGATCAAACGCAGTTTGGTGACACGGAGATTTTTGTCGTGGTTCCGATAGGTGGTGCTATCGTACATCCACGTTGATGGAGACTTCAACCCACGGAGGGTAACGGCTGCGCGAGTCCACGGAGGGCTCCACCCACGAAGGGTCCACGAAGAAGCAACCTTGTCTATTCCATCACGGCCTACGCCCACGGAGGACTAGCCTTACTCGGGGTAGATCTTCACGAAGTAGGCGATCTCCTTGCCCTTACAAACATCTTGGTTCAACTCCACATCATCAAGACGGAGGCTCCCAAGCGACACCTAACCAATCTAGGAGGCACCAGCCCCCAAAAGGTAATAGACGGTGTTGATGATGATGAACTCCTTGCTCTTGTGCTTCAAGTGATAAACTCCCCAACACTCAACTCTCCTCACTGATATGGCTGTGGTGGAAGAAAGATTTGAGTGGAAAGCAACTTGGGAAGGCTAGAGATCAAGTTTCATATGGTAGGAATGGAATGGCTTGATCTCAACACAAGGGTAGGTGGTTCACTTCTCAGAAAGTGTATGATAGAAGTGGTGGTACTTTCTGATGGCTCTCCTCACGAATGAGGAGGGGGTGGAGGGGTATATATAGCCTCCACACAAAATCCAACCGTTACACACACATTTGACCAATCTCGGTGAGACCGAAGTTAAAACTCGGTCAGACCGAAAGTTCAAATATAGTGAACGTTGGGATTTTCGGTGGGACCGAAAATACCATCTCGGTGAGACCGAAGTGAGTCAAAGGTTAGGGTTTGCCATTTCGGTGAGACCGAAAGTATAAACTCGGATATTCCGAATTGATGTCAACTGATCACAGAAGGTTGACAGCCCTTTTTCGGTGAGACCGAAACTCAGAATCGGTTTGACCGAGAAGCTAGGGTTTGGAGAAACAACTGAAGTGGTTCATCTCGGTGGGACTGAGTTGGAGAAATCGGTGTGACCGAGATTACTTATGGGTGTGTGTTAAGTAGTGAATAGTGCTGATAGTTGAGGGAGTTAGATCACCAAGCACTTGAGCAACAAGAACATTAACACAACCTCATCCCCTTTTAATAGTATTGGCTTTCCTATGGACTCAATGTGATCTTTGATCACTAAACCAAAAAGGAGTCTTGAGCTTTTGCCAATGCTTGTCTTAGCATTTTGAGGGGTCCACTTCTTCAGACATTTCCATACCCATATCATCGAACTTTTCTGAAATGATTCTCAAGAGAATATTAGTTCAATGATATATATGTTGTTGTTAATTACCAAAACCACCCGGGGATTAGTTGCACTTTCAAATAGCAAAGTAATATGATAATGGCGGTAGCAGCAATAAAAGTAACGATAGTGTTTTTGTAGTTTTTGTAATAGTAGCAACGGAAAAGTAAATAAGCGAAAAGCAATATAGGTAAAGCTCGTAGGCATTGGATCGGTGATGGGAAATTATGTCGGATGCAATTCATCATGTAGAAGTTATAGCCTAGGGTGTGATGGGCCTCGAACCCCTCGTTGGTTACCCCAAGTGGAAGGTGTAAGATGCAGTATTGTAGAAGTGTTTTCCCTTAGCAAAGATGCCAAGGATCGAATCCCCAGAGACTCCTAGGTTCAACAAGTAGGTGTCAACTGCTACGGCGCCAGATAGCAATCAACGTGGACCTGCACACAGATACAAATAACTTTGCTCCCAACGAGTACAGAGAGGTTGTCAATCCCTCCGGCCATGTAGTTCACAAAGGATTAAAAGCAATGATAGTAGTGATAGATAGTGTTTTGCAATAGTAAATAATAGCGAAAAGTAAATAGTGGATGTGATCAATGATGGTAATATGGACCAGAGTCTCATGATGTTCACTAGTGATGTCTCTCTCCCAAAAGACGATAAAACAGCTATGTGAGGTAAACGAATTACAGCTGGGCAATTGACAGGACCACGAACGCAAACCAATGCTGACTACATTGCAAGAAAGGTTGAGGTTCAAAGCATGGGCGGTACGCCAAAGTAAGTAGACCGAAATCCATCAATATCTACTACTAATCATCCACCTTGAGATATCTCGCTGGTATTAAGTTGCGAGTCCCACCCATAGTGTAAACTCAATGCAACAGACAACTGCATTAAAAGAACTTTGTGTAAAGTAAACAATCCTTGCACCCGCGGGCACAAGCACCGTTGTTTTCCCCCTTGTGGCAACAGCACATCCCCTAGACTCATGTTTCTGTCACTCAAGCTAGTCATCGAGGGGCATGAACCCACAATCAAGCATAACGTTCCCTCTTGGAGTCACTACCTACTACTCGGCCAAAGCAATAAATAACAACGGAGAACATGCAAGAATTACTTATGAACGTAAATATAAAAGAGGTGAATCAAATATATTACTCAAGATCAATCTGAACATAATCTCATAATCCATCGGATCCCAGCAAACTCAACATAGCAACAGCATAAGGATTACATAGGTGCCTCGATCATGTAGGGCAGCTCACGAGGACTAATTAGTGAAGCACAAGAACGGGAGGAGAACATCACATAGCTACTGGTCATGGACTCATGGTCCAAGGGAGACTACTCACGAGTCATCCGGGAGGCGTCCATGGTGGTGGAGAAGCTCCCGGTGGTGATCCTCCCCTCCGGCAGGGTGCCGGGAAGAGTTCTCCTGGTGCTCCCGATCTTGGAAGCGGCGGCGGCGGCGGAACAGAGATGGGATCGCGAAAAGAGTTTCTGTTCTGAGGGTTTCGGAGGACCCTCTAAATATATGCCAAAGGGGGGAACCAGACGGGGCTCGGGGGGCCCAGGCGCCCCCCCGGCGCGGCCCAGGGGGGCGCGCCACCAGGGCGCCTGGAGCCCTGGTGCCCCCCCCCCCCCCGGCTGTCCTTCGGACGCAGGGTTGTTTCCGGAACACTGATTTTTTATATAATTTTTCTGGATTTTTCTGGGCAGTTCTCGTAACGTGAAAACCTGAAATACAAAAACAGCCGAAAACATAAACTGGCACTGGGGTGCACTGGATTAGTAAGTTAGTCCAAATATGATCAAAAGTGTATGAATATCATAGCAATATCACCCAAAAGTGGCATGGAGCAAGCAGAAATTATAGATACGTTTTGGACGTATCAACATCCCCAAGCTTAATTCCTGCTCGTCCCCGAGTAGGTAAATGATAACAAGAATAATTTCTGTGGTGACATGCTATTAACCATATAGGACTTTTTCATAGTCATATGACAAAAGCTTACTGAGACAATGATTCTATAGTAATTAAGTTGCCTCATGACAAAATCACAAATGACTGAAAGTTTTACAACATGCAACTGAAACATCAGATAGATTTGCAATGAACATGATGTGCAAATATGATAAAGTGATATCTAGCTTGCCCCCTTTAGTGATGACTAGATACAATGATTTCAGAATAAACGATATCACAATCATGCAAAAGACAATGCTACTTTGGGACAATGCACATTACACTCATAATGACAATCAAGCCCTCAGTAGTTGGTGCTTTAACATAAAAGTAAAAGAATGGTTAAGTGCTAGAGCTTTTTATTTTGAAAACATGGAAGCAATTTTGTCAACGGTAGTAGTACTTCATATGTGTCATGCATAAGACATCCTATAAGTTGCAAGCCTCATGCATCGTATACCAATAGTGCTCGCACCTTGTCCTAATTAGCTCGGATTTCCATGGGTTATCATTGCATTACATATGTTTCAACCAAGTGTCACAAAGGGGTACCTCTATGCCACCTGTACAAAGGTCCAAGGAGATAAATCGCATTTGATTTCTCGTTTTTGATAGATCTCAACTTGAGGACATCCATACCGGGACAACATAGAAAATAGATGATGGACTCCTCTTTAATGCATAAGCATATTCTCATAAGAGATTGAGGATTAATGTCCAAGCTAAAACTTCCACTATGATACATGGCTTTGGTTGGCGGCCCAATGTTCTTCTCTAACAATATGCATATTCATTCAACCCACGGCAAATCACCCTTACTTCAGACAAGATGAACATGCATAGCAACTCACATGATATTCAACAAAAGTGTGACAGTTGATGGCGTCCCCAAAAACATGATTACCGCTCAGCAAGCAACTTATAAGAAATAAGATACATAGGCAACATATTCTTTACCACAATGTTTTTTAAGCTACTTTCCCATGAGCTATATATTGCAAAGTTAGTTTGCTTAGTACAGGTGGAGGTTAGCAAAAAGACTGGGAGCGACCAACTAAGAGAGCAATGACGGTCATAATCATGCAGAGCGACAAAGCAATATTGAATCAGGCATGGTAGTTATATCGCTACTCAGAAATAAAAGATCATCAAGGCTTGACAGACTTTCTTTACAGTCTTAAATATGCGTGAGCATACGCCAAGTCAATCAAAATAAATTCTTGAAGGAAGATATTACTAAACCATACCACATCATAGACAAACAAACCATGTTGGTACTCCAATAACACATTGGGAACCCCCCAGCTATTTGAGATTAACCATAAGAAAACCTGAACTACTAAGCACCATTATGCAAGTAGCATCTTTATCATAGACACATTAACCAATGCAACGGAAGCAAACTCTCTTAATAAGGTGAGCATGATAATTAAAGTGAGTTCAAGCAACCAACTAAACAAAAACTCTTTGAAAAGATAAGCATGAATACTAAGAGCAGAGCATTATAGTAGCTATTAAAAGACAAAGAACACACACAGTATAGATAGACATGAAAATTCTATGTTATGTTCTAAGTAGAAGTGGAGCGTGTTTCTCTACCATATAAAGGAATGCTGAGTTCCGACTCGTTATGAAAAACTAAAAAGAAAACTAAAAGCAAGACGCTCCAAGCATAGCACATAACACATGAAGTGATAAAAATATAGCGAAACGAAAGACGAACTGATAATGTTGATGGAGAAGGGGATGCACGGGGGCATACCCAAGCTTAGACGCTTGAGTCTCCTTGAATATTTCTTGGGGGTGCACGGGGGCATCCCCAAGCTTGAGCGCTTGACACTCCTGAATCTTTTTATCATCTTCCCTCGCACACTTGAAAACTCCCTTCAAACATAACTCATCATAATCTGATTAGCGAGGTTAGTATCCCTAATAAAATAATTATACCTTGCTGGAAATAAAGATATTCTTAAAGTTCTACTGTTTCTCAAGATTGCCAAAAGGTTTTTGCAAAGAAAAAGCAAGTTCTTGATTTGCAAAGTGAAGGAAAGGCAAAACAGGACAGAATCTGTGAAAAACAGAACAGCAGGTAGTAATTGATCTGTTCGGGATACTTCTACAACTCAAATCAAAAAACTCAAAACAGATGCACGAAAGACAATTATATAGAGAACGCTGTCGAAAAATTTCAGACCAAAAAGATGATCTGGTGATTTTATACGAATTATTCTATCCAAGGACAGAATCTGTTTCCTGGACAGCACCTCACAACTTTTGAACTTTCTAGCAATCAGAGGCTATAGTTGGCACAAATATGAAAAGCAAAGATACAAAGATGATGCTACAGCAGTAAACAACATCAAGACACAACAAAAGCAAAAAATTTATTCATGTGGGCTGCCTCCCAAAAGCGCTTTCTTTTATGCCTTTAAGCTAGGCATAATGCATAGATCAAGTTTTATCAAGAGTAAAAGAATAGCTAGCCCGTACAACGGACTCAAAAGGTAACTTGATCTTCTTTCGAGGGAAGTGTTCCATCCCTTTCTTGAGAGGAAACTGAAATTTTATATTACCCTCTTTCATGTCAATGATAGCACCAACGGTGCGTAAAAAGGGACGTCCCAAAATAATTGGACATGAAGGATCACATTCAATATCCATAATAGTGAAATCAACGGGCACATAATTATCATTACAATAAGAACATCGTCGATCCTCCCCAAAGGTTTCTTTATGGAAGAATCAACGAGACGAACACCAAAAGAACAAGAATCATAAGGTTTCAATTTAAGCATATCATATATTCTTTTGGGCATAACAGAGGTACTAGCACCAACATCACATAATGCATAACAACAGAAGTCATTCAAATTAATTTTTATCATAGGATCCCAACCATCTTCTAGCTTTCCAGGTATGGAGGCTTCTACTCTAAGTTTCTCCTCCCTAGCTTTGATGAGAGCATTAGTGATATGCTCTGTAAAGGCAAGGTTAAGCGTGCTAGTGCGGGGATCTCTAGACATCTTGTGAAGGAAATCAATAACTTCGGTAAGAGTGCAATTATCAAAATCAAGGTCACGAGCATCAAGTAAAGTGGTAGTGGTGTCCTCAAGGTTCACTTGTTTGGTAGTTTCTATAGTCATAGCATCACCATTAATAGGTCCATTGGGACCAGGAGTACATTGGGTGCTAAGAGTGTGAACATCCTCAACAACTTGGATAGTAGCAACAGTGTGGTGGGTAGGAAGGCTCTTAATTCTTTCCTCTTCCTCCCTTTCTCTAGCCCATCTTTCTTTAAGTTTAGCCATCATCCTAATATTTTCATTAATTTGTACTTGAGTAGCATTAATAGGAATGACTTCCCTCTCCTCAAGAGGAGAAGTTTTAATTTTAAGCAATTTTACCTCATTGGCTAAATGGTCTACCTTAAAAGAAAGATCATCTAGTTTATGTAGTTTCTCTTCTACACTCTTATTAAAGGCTTTTTGGGTAGTGATGAAATCTTTAAGCATAGTCTCTAGTTCAGTATTGGAGTTCTTGGCACTAGGATAAGCATTATTGTTCCCATAAGAATTAGAGGGGAACGGTCTAGGATTGCTACCAAAATTACTCCTATAAGCATTGTTGTTAAAATTATTTCTAGAGATAAAATTCACATATACTTGTTCTTCAGCAATCAAAGAATTTAAAGGAACATCACGAGGATCAACAGTAGATTGCTTCGAAAGTAGAGACATGATCAAGTCAACTTTTTCATTAAGGGAGGAAATCTCCTCAACAGAGTTTACCTTCCTACCTGTTGGAGTGCGTTCGGTGTGCCATTGGGAATAGTTGGTCATCATCTCATCGAGAAGCTTCGTGGCAGCACCAAGTGTAGTTTACATAAAAGTTCCTCCCGCGGCCGAATCTAACAAGTTCCGCGAGGTAAAGTTCAAGCCTGCATAAAAAGTTTGGATAACCATCCAAGTAGTCAAACCGTGAGTAGGGCAGTTCTTGATAAGAGATTTCATACGTTCCCAAGCTTGGGCAACGTGTTCATTATCCAATTGTTTAAAATTCATTATGTTACTTCTAAGTTGGATAATTTTAGCAGGTGGATAGTATTTTCCGATAAAAGCATCTTTGCACTTGTCCCAAGAATCTATGCTATTTCTAGGCAAAGACTGAAACCAAATTTTAGCTCCTCCTCTCAAGGAGAAAGGAAAAAGCTTAAGCTTAACAATATTACCATCTATTTCTTGGTACTTTTGCATATCACAAAGTTCAACAAAGTTTTTCAAGTGTAAAGCAGCATCATCTCCAGCACCGGAGAATTGTTCTCTCATAACTAAGTTCAGTAAAGCAGGTTTAATTTCATATGAAGGTGCTGAAGTGGCAGGTGTAGTGATAGGTGTGCTGATAAAGTCATCGTTGTTGTGACTAGTGAAGTCACACAACTTGGTGTTCTCGGTGGAACCCATAGTAGCAAGCAAGCAAGATAACTATTTTTGTGATTTTCGATAAAAAGGTACTAAAGCAAAAATGAAAGGTAAACTAACAAGACTAAAAAGCAAAGGTAAAAGATAGCATGCAACTCCCCTATCCTGAAGAGTGGAGTCCCCGGCAACGGCGCCAGAAAATACTCCTTGATGGGCCTCGAACCCCTCGTTGGTTACCCCAAGTGGAAGGTGTAAGATGCAGTATTGTAGAAGTGTTTTCCCTTAGCAAAGATGCCAAGGATCGAATCCCCAGAGACTCCTAGGTTCAACAAGTAGGTGTCAACTGCTACGGCGCCAGATAGCAATCAACGTGGACCTGCACACAGATACAAATAACTTTGCTCCCAACGAGTACAGAGAGGTTGTCAATCCCTCCGGCCTTGTAGTTCACAAAGGATTAAAAGCAATGATAATAGTGATAGATAGTGTTTTGCAATAGTAAATAATAGCGAAAAGTAAATAGTGGATGTGATCAATGATGGTAATATGGACCGGAGTCTCATGATGTTCACTAGTGATGTCTCTCTCCCAAAAGACGATAAAACAGCTATGTGAGGTAAACGAATTACAGCTGGGCAATTGACAAGACCATGAACGCAAACCAATGCTGACTACATTGCAAGAAAGGTTGAGGTTCAAAGCATGGGCGGTACGCCAAAGTAAGTAGACCGAAATCCATCAATATCTACTACTAATCATCCACCTTGAGATATCTATCCAGAACATCTCGCTGGTATTAAGTTGCGAGTCCCACCCATAGTGTAAACTCAATGCAACAGACAACTGCATTAAAAGAACTTTGCGTAAAGTAAACAATCCTTGCACCCACGGGCACAAGCACCGTTGTTTTCCCCCTTGTGGCAACAGCACATCCCCTAGACTCATGTTTCTGTCACTCAAGCTAGTCATCGAGGGGTATGAACCCACAATCAAGCATAACGTTCCCTCTTGGAGTCACTACCTACTACTCGGCCAAAGCAATAAATAACAACGGAGAACATGCAAGAATTACTTATGAACATAAATATAAAAGAGGTGAATCAAATATATTACTCAAGATCAATCTGAACATAATCTCATAATCCATCAGATCCCAGCAAACTCAACATAGCAACAGCATAAGGATTACATAGGTGCCTCGATCATGTAGGGCAGCTCACGAGGACTAATTAGTGAAGCACAAGAACGGGATGAGAACATCACATAGCTACTGGTCATTGACTCATGGTCCAAGGGAGACTACTCACGAGTCATCCGGGAAGCGTCCATGGTGGTGGAGAAGCTCCCGGTGGCGATCCTCCCCTCCGGCAGGGTGCCGGGAAGAGTTCTCCTGGTGCTCCCGATCTTGAAAGCGGCGGCGGCGGCGGAACAGAGATGGGATCGCGAAAAGAGTTTTTGTTCTGAGGGTTTCGGAGGACCCTCTAAATATATGCCAAAGGGGGGCACCAGACGGGGCTCGGGGGGCCCAGGAGCCCCCCCGGCGCGACCCAGGGGGGGCGCGCCGCCAGGGCGCCTGGAGCCCTGGTGCCCCCCCCCCCCCCGGCTGTCCTTCGGACGCAGGGTTGTTTCCGGAACGCTGATTTTTTATATAATTTTTCTGGATTTTTCTGGGCAGTTCTCGTAACGTGAAAACCTGAAATACAAAAACAGCCGAAAACAGAAACTGGCACTGGGGTGCACTGGATTAGTAAGTTAGTCCAAATATGATCAAAAGTGTATGAATATCATAGCAATATCACCCAAAAGTGGCATGGAGCAAGCAGAAATTATAGATACGTTTTGGACGTATCAGGGTGACACAGAACTAGCTCCAGTTCATCAATGTAATGTAGGCATGTATTCCGAATATAGTCATACGTGCTTATGGAAAAGAACTTGCATGACATCTTTTGTCCTACCCTCCCGTGGCAGCGGAGTCCTATTGGAAACTAAGGGATATTAAGGCTTCCTTTTAATAGAGCACCGGACCAAAGCATTAACACATAGTGAATACATGAACTCCTCAAACTATGGTCATCACCGGGAGTGGTCCCGATTATTGTCACTTCGGGGTTACCGGATCATAACACATAGTAGGTGACTATAGACTTGCAAGATAGGATCAAGAACACACATATATTCATGAAAACATAATAGGTTCAGATTTGAAATCATGGCACTCGGGCCCTAGTGACAAGCATTAAGCATAGCAAAGTCATAGCAAAATCAATCTAAGAACATAGTGGATACTAGGGATCAAACCCTAACAAAACTAACTTGATTACATGATATATCCCATCTAACCCATCACCGTCCAGCAAGCCTACGATGGAATTACTCACACAAGGCGGTGAGCATCATGGAATTGGTGATGGAGGAAGGTTGATGATGACGATGGCGACGATCTCCACTCTCCGGAGCCCCGAACGGACTCCAGATCAGCCCACCCGAAAGAGATTAGGGCTTGGCGGCGGCTCCGTCTCGTGAAACACGATAATTCCTTCTACTTGATTTTTCTCTCCCCGAAAGTGAAGATATAGGATCTGGGGGTACGTCGGTGGACCACCAGGGGGGCCACGAGGCAGGGGGTGCGCCCCCACCCTCGTGGACAGGCCCTGGGCCCCCTGGTGTGGATCTTCTTGCAGTTATTTTTAATATTTTCCGAAATAATTCTCCGTTGATTTTCAGGTGATTCCAAGAACTTTTTATTCTGCACAAAAACAACACCATGGCAGCTCTGCTGAAAACAGCGTCAGTCCGGGTTAGTTCCATTCAAATCATGCAAGTTAGAGTCCAAAACAAGGGCAAAAGGGCTTGAAAACGTAGATACGTTGGAAACGTATCAACTCCCCCAAGCTTAAACCTTTGCTTGTCCTCAAGCAATTCAGTTGATAAACTGAAAGTGATAAAGAAAAACTTTGACAAACTCTGTTTGCTCTTGTTGTTGTAAATATGTAAGCTAGCATTCAGGTTTTCAATAAGATCATGAACTAACCACATTCACAATAACTTTCAGGTCTCAAGACTACTCACATCAATGGCATAATCAACTAGTGAGCAATAATAATAAACCTCGGATGACAACACTTCTCAAAACAATCATGATAAGATATAACAAGATGGTATATCGCTAGCCCTTTCTGAGACCGCAAAACATAAATGCAGAGCACCTTTAAAGATCAAGGACTGACTAGACATTGTAATTCATGGTAAAAGAGATCCAGTCATGATCATACTCAATGCAAATTAATAGTAATACATGCAACAACAGAGGTGCTCTCCTACTGGTGCTCCTTGATAAGAGGATGATGACTCTGCATAAAAGTAAATAGATAGGCCCTTCGCAGAGGGAAGCAGGGATTTGTAGAGGTGCCAGAGCTCGATTTTTAAATAGAGAATAATAACATTTTGAGCGGTATACTTTCATTGTCAACATAACAACCAAGAATCTCGATATCTCCCATGCTACGCACATTATAGGCGGTTCCCAAACAGAATGGTAAAGTTTATACTCCCCCAACCACCAACAAGCACACTCCATGGCTAGCCCGAAACAACGGGTACCATCCAAACCAGCAACAACCCTGGGGGAGTTTTGTTTAATTATTATGATTTTGAGCATGGGACTGGGCATCCCAATTACCAGCCATTTTCTCATGAATGATGAGCGGAGTCTACTCATCGTGAGAATAACCCACCTAGCATGGAAGATATAGACAGCCCTAGTTGATACATGAGCCGTTCGAGCATACAAAACAGATTTCATTTGAAGGTTTAAAGTTTGGCACATACAAATTTACTTGGAACGGTAGGTAAATACCGCATATAGGAAGGTATGGTGGCCTCATATGGAATAACTTTGGGGTATATGGAAGTGGATGCACAAGCAGTATTCCCGCTTAGTACAGGTGAAGGCTAGAAAGAGACTGGGAAGCGACCAGCTAGAGAGCAACAACGGTCATGAACATGCATTAAAATTAATCAACAATGAATGCAAGCATGAGTAGGATATATAGATCACCATGAACATAAATATCGTGAAGGCTATGTTGATTTGTTTCAACTACATGCGTGAACATGTGCCAAGTCAGATCACTTAAATTGTTCAAAGGAGGATACCACCCATCATACCACATCACAACCATTTAATATCATGTTGGCACGCAAGATCGACCATTATAAACTCTCAGCTAATTAAGCATGGCATAAGAAGCTATGATCTCTAATTGTCATTGCAAGCATATTTCATTCATTACAAGCTGAATCAAGAACGATGAGCTATCATATTTACAAAAACAAAAAGAGGTCGAGTTCATACCAGCTTTTCTCATCTCAATTAGTTCATCATATATCATCCTTGCTGCCTTTCACTCGCACGATCGAATGGTGTGGATAGTAATAATGGTGTACGTGCATTGGACTAAGCTGGAATCTGCAGACATTTAATACAAGAGAGAAGACAAGGTAATATGGCTCAAGGTTAAATCAACAACAAAGCATATGATAGCCACTAAGCATTTTCAATCATGTTCTTCTACTCTTAACCCCTAAGGAAAAGAAAAGAAACTATTTACACGGGAAAGCTCCCAACAAGCAAAAGAAGAACGGGAGATCTTTTTGGGTTTTCGTTTTAACTACTACTACAAGCAAAGAAAGTAAACTAGCTAGAAGCTACAACTAATATATTTTTGTTTTTCTGGGTTTTTCTAGCACACAAGAAAAAGACTAAGAAAAAGAAATTGAAACTAAGCATGGATGGTACAGTGCAAGAGTGTGAGCACCGACAACTAGAATAAGTGTGAACATGAATGTAAGGTCGGTGAGAAACACGTACTCCCCCAAGCTTAGGCTTTTGGCCTAAGTTGGTCTATGGCTAGGGATCAAAGCCACTCCCTCCAGTGTACTGAGATGCATCCTCTGGGTGCCACTTGTTGGCGAGCTCATCCAGCTCCCACCCATAAACAAATTGACGGGAGGGATCAAGTGGTGGTTCTGGCTCAGGCTCTCAAGCTTGTGCCCAGTCTTGGTACTTGTAGAAGGCATCTGATGTGATGAGGAATACGCCTGTAGACAGATCAAACCAAGATGGTGCAGGCAAGGTAACAATTTCACATTATATTTCATCAAACCTTAATTTATAATTAAGCTGCATATTCTTGTCTTTAACAATAAAATCATGAGCTAACATGCTCTTGTAGTCTAGATAAACAGGGCAAGCAATTTTTCTTCCTTCTCATGATGCCTAATAGGTATATTAAAATATTCAGCAAGGCGAGAAGCAAAGATGCCTCCAAAGACGGGCCCCTTTGAGCGGTTCAGACTCAATCGTTTTGCAACGACGGCGCCCAAGCTAAAAGTTGTGTGTTGAAACAAAGCATGGCGTAAAATGACAATATCATTGGTACTAAGGTTCCCGCTGTTCCCGCGACCAATTAAACATCTACTAGCAAATAAAGCAAAGTAGCGCAGAACAAGGAAGTGTATACTAGTGATTCTTGCCCCTGAAACTTGTCTAGTTTCCCCTACAGCTATCATATCAATAAACCCTTCAACGTCTTCACGACGTGGTTCGTCAAGTCTACCTCCAAAGGGTACTTTGCATATTTCGCAAAAGTCTAAGAGTGATATCTCCTTAATAACATCATATAAGTGAAACTCCACCGTTGGTGGTGTTTTCCTAGAATGAAAATGAAAGCTTTGCGTGAAAATATTGGTGAGTAAGAGATATTGTTCTTTCTGGTCATTGAGGAAGTCGATGAGGCCTGCATTATTTGCCAACCAATAAAAGTCTTTGTAAATACCGGCGGACATCATGAAATTATTACAAGGCCATTCGCATGGTCGAACTTCCGCCATGCGAGGAAGATTATACTTGGGCTTCTTATTTTCTTCTTTCTTCTTCTCCTCTGTGCTCTTGCTAGAGGAGCCCCTCAACAATCTCTTTAACATTTTCTTTTTCTGAAATTTTTAGTAACTTCAAAATAAAAGTTAACAAACTCAATAAGATTGATAGCAACAACTCATGTAAGTGCTTAGAGGCTATATCATGCATTAGAACTACTTGGGACCAAAAAAATTGACATGCAAGCTCAATGAACAAGGTCACCTAAGCAGCATAAATTTGCAACAAATAAAGCACTAGAACAAAAACTAATTGGACCAGTGGAGGAGTCACATACCAAGGAACAATCTCCCCAAACAGTTTGGTGAATGGTGCTTTGAGCAAGGAGATCGAAAATGACAGCAAGATGAGCTAGAACTCGGGTTTGAGCTGATTGGGGATTTTTTTTGGGAGGAAGAAGAAGAGCATGGGTGCAGGAATAAGTGGAGGGGGCCACATGGGGCCCACGAGGCAGGGGGCGCGCCCTAGACCCTCGTGGCCACGTGACGGCTCCCCTCGCTGTGTGTTCAGTGCCATATTTCCTCAAATATTCTAGAAAAAAAATCATATTTCATTTTCATGGCATTTGGAGAACTTTTATTTTCGGGATATTTTTTATTGCACGGATAAGTCTGGAAACAGATAGAAAATACTATTTTTGCTTTATTTATCTTAATTAACATAAAGTAAAAAGAAGGTACAGAAGGTTGTGCTATCTAGATTCACCTATCCCATGCTCATCAAAAGGAATCCATTAACAAGGTTGATCAGGTCTTGTTAATAAACTCTTTCCGAGTAACATGAAACCGGAGAATTTTCGAATAACACTAGGTTACCTCAATGGGGATATGTATGTCCCCAACAATAAGGATGTCATATGTCTTCTTGATAGTAGGAAGAGGAAATTCAAAATCTCCAATAGTAAGAGTTCAAATTTTTCCAATATAATTGATACTGTGGACCTGAGGTTGTTTCCTCGGAAAGTGTACCGTATGCTCATTACCATTGCAATCAATAACAGCTCCTGCAATATTCAAAAAGGGTCTTCCAAGAATAATAGACATACTATCATCCTTGGGAATATCAAGGATAACAAAGTCCGTTAGAATAGTAACATTTGCAACTACAACAGGCACATCCTCACAAATACAGATAGGTATAGCAGTTGATTTATCAGCCATTTGCAAAGATATTTCAGTAGGTGTCAGCTTACTCAATTCAAGTCTACGATAAAAATAGAGAGGCATAACAATAACACCAGCTCCAAGATCACACAAAGCAGTTTTAACATAGTTTCTCTTAATGGAGCAAGGCATAGTAGGTACTCCTGGATCTCCTAATTTCTTAGGCATTCCACCCTCAAAAGTATAATTAGCAAGCATGGTGGAAATTTCCACTTCAGGTATCTTTCTTTTGTTAGTAATAATATCTTTCATATACTTAGCATAAGGATTTGTTTTAAGCACATCAGTCAAATGCATACGCAAAAAGATAGGTCTAATCATTTCAGCGAAGCGCTCAAAATCATCATCATCCTTTTTCTTGGATGGTTTCGGAGGAAAAAACATGGGTTTCTGAACCATGGTTCTCTTTCCCTACCGTGCTTCCTAGCAACAAAGTCTCTCTTATCATAACGTTGATTCTTTGATTGTGGGTTATCAAGATCAACAGCGGGTTCAATCTCTACATCATTATCATTGCTAGGTTGAGCATCAGCATGAATATCATCATTAATATTATCACTAGGTTCATGTTCATTACCAAATTGTGTCTCAGCATCAGAAACAGATATATCATTGGGATTCTCAGGTGTGTCAGTTACAGGTTCACTAGGAGCATGCAAAGTCCTATCATTTTTCTTTTTCTTCTTCTTAGAAGAACTAGGTGCATCTAAATTAGCTCTCTAAGAATCTAGCTCAATTCTCTTAGGGTGGTGGTCAGGATATAGAGGTTCCTGAGTCATTTTACCACCTCTAGTTGCAACTCTAACAGCATAGTCATTATTCTTACTATTTAATTCATTGAGCAAACCGTTCTGAGCCTTAAGTACATGTTCTACTTGAGTGGTGACCATAGAAGCATGTTTACTAATAAGTTTCATTTCACCTTTAGCTCTAGACAGATAATCACTCAAGCGTTCAATTATATAAGCATTGTGTTGTAATTGTCTACCAACATAAGCATTGAAGTTTTCTTGTTTCACAATGAAATTGTCAAACTCATCTAAGCATTGGCTAGCAGACTTATAACGAGGAATATCATCTTCATCTAATCGATAAAAATAATTTACCTTTACTACCTGTGTCGGGTTATCAAGACCATGTATTTCTTCAATAGGTGGTAAATTCTTAACATCTTCAGCTTTAATACCTTTTTCTTTCATAGATTTCTTTGCCTCTTGCATATCTTCAGGACTGAGAAATAGAACACCTCTTTTCTTCGGAGTTGACTTAGGGGCTGGTTCAGGAAGTGTCCAATTATTTTCATTGGCCAACATATTATTCAATAGTAATTCAGCTTGTTCAACTGTTCTTTCCCTGAAAACACAACCAGCACAACTATCCAGGTGGTCTCTGGAAGCATCGGTTAGTCCATTATAAAAGACATCAAGTATATCATGCATCTCAAGAGGATGATCAGGCAAAGCATTAAGTAACTGGAGAAGCCTCCCCCAAGCTTGTGGGAGACTCTCTTCTTTAGTTTGAGCAAAGTTATATATTTCCCGTAAGGCAGCTTGTTTCTTATGGGCGGGAAAATATTTAGCAGAGAAGTAATACATCATATCCTGGGGACTACGCACACAACCAGGATCAATAGAATTAAACCAAGTCTTAGCATCACACTTCAACGAGAACGGAAATAGCTTAAGGATATAGTAGTAACGAATCTTTTCATCATTGGTAAACAGGGTGGCTATATCATTCAACTTAGTAAGATGTGCCACAATAGTTTCAGACTCATAGCCATGGAAAGGATCAGATTCAACCAAAGTAATTAACTCAGGATCAACAGAGAATTCATAATCCTTATCAGTAACATAGATATGTGAAGTAGCAAAAGCAGGGTCATGTTTCGTTCTAGCATTCAAGGACTTTTCTTTCAGCTTAGCTAATAACTTCTTAAGATCATAGCTATCATTGCAAGCAAGAAAGTCTCCAGCAGTTTCTTCATCCATAACATAACCCTCAGGCACAATAGGCAATTCATATCTATTGGGAGTAGTTTCATCATCACTTTCATAAATATCATCAATTTCAACATTTGCATTCTCCCTAACCTTAGCAATTTGTTCATCTAGAAATTCACCTAGTGGCACAGTATCAGGCATAGAGGTAGTTTCATCATACATAGCAGAAGTAGCATCATCAAGAACATATGACATATCAGATTCAATAGCAGAAGTAGGTGCCGCAAGTTTACTCATAACAGAAGGAGAATCAAGTGTAGAGCTAGATGGCAGTTCCTTACCTCCCCTCGTAGTTGAGGGTAAGATCTTGGTTTTTGAGTCCTTCAAATTCTTCATAGTGATCGACAGATATAAATCCCAAGTAACTTAAAGAATAGAGCTATGCTCCCCGGCAACGGCGCCAGAAAATAGTCTTGATAACCCACAAGTGTAGGGGATCGCAACGGTTTTTGAGGGTAAAGTATTCAACCCAAATTTATTGATTCGACACAAGGGGAGCCAAAGAATACTCTTAAGTATTAGCAGTTGAGTTGTCAATTCAACCACACCTGGAAAGTTAGTATCTGCAGGAACATAGTTTAATAGCAAAGCAATATGATAGTGGCGGTAGCAGCAATAAAAGTAACGATAGTGTTTTTGTAGTTTTTGTAATAGTAGCAATGGAAAAGTAAATAAGTGACAAGCAATATAGGTAAAGCTTGTAGGCATTGGATCGGTGATGGGAAATTATGTCGGATGCAATTCATCATGTAGAAGTTATAACCTAGGGTGACACAGAACTAGCTCCAGTTCATCAATGTAATGTAGGCATGTATTCCCAATATAGTCATACGTGCTTATGGAAAAGAACTTGCATGACATCTTTTGTCCTACCCTCCCGTGGCAGCGGGGTCCTATTGGAAACTAAGGGATATTAAGGCCTCCTTTTAATAGAGTACCGGACCAAAGCATTAACACATAGTGAATACATGAACTCCTCAAAACTATGATCATCACCGGGAGTGGTCCCGATTATTGTCACTTCGGGGTTGCCGGATCATAACACATAGTGGGTGACTATAGACTTGCAAGATAGGATCAAGAACACACACATATTCATGAAAACATAATAGGTCCAGATCTGGAATCATGGCACTCGGGCCCTAGTGACAAGCATTAAGCATAGCAAAGTCATAGCAACATCAATCTCAGAACATAGTGGATACTAGGGATCAAACTCTAACAAAACTAACTCGATTACAAGATATATCCCATCCAACCCATCACCGTCCAGCAAGCCTACGATGGAATTACTCACACACGGCGGTGAGCATCATGGAATTGGTGATGGAGGAAGGTTGATGATGACGATGGCGACGATTTCCACTCTCCGGAGCCCCGAACGGACTACGGATCAGCCCTCCCGAGAGAGATTAGGGCTTGGCGGCGGCTCCGTCTCGTGAAACGCGATAATTCCTTCTCCTTTATTTTTTTCTCCCCGAAAGTGACGATCTGGGGGTACGTCGATGGAGCACCAGAGGGCTCACGAGGCAGGGGGCGCGCCCCCACCCTCGTGGACAGGCCCTGGGCCCCCTGGTGTGGATCTTCTTGCAGGTATTTTTTATATTTTCCGAAATAATTCTCCGTTGATTTTCAGGTGATTCCGAGAACTTTTTATTCTGCACAAAAACAACACCATGGCAGTTCTGCTGAAAACAGCATCAGTCCGTGTTAGTTCCATTCAAATCATGAAAGTTAGAGTCCAAAACAAGGGCAAAAGGTTTGGAAAAGTAGATACGTTGGAGACGTATCACGCGGTACCATTGCAACCCAGTAAAGAAGGTTTTCGAGATGGATCCGGTCACAATGGAGTTCATGAGACTGATGGTAATTTTTAATAGACCCCCTAATTTTAGCTTCTGATCAATTCCATTGCACGTTTAGTCATATTTGTAAATGATCCTTGTTCCTTTGCAGAAAGAGAAGCACATGATTGCGGCCGAAAGCAACTCGCCGTCTGAGGCGTTGGCGAGGCCCAAGTGGGACACCCCATTCAACCGGGCTTTAAACATATTGAAAGGACTTCCGGTGGACACTCGGACGTTGTATGGACGCGTGCACGGCATCGAAGACGGCGCCACATGGAAGAAGTACTACCGTGAGACCACGGAGGAGAGAAAGGAAAGACGGAGGTTAATAAATGAAGAAAACGTCGACAAGAAGGTTGCGATTGCGGTTGATAAGAAATCAGTTACGACAATCAAAGCAGCGGTAGCTGCCGCAAAAGAGGAGTTTGCATCTTCGTATGGTCTCTTGGTTCCGGCTGTCGTCAGTTGGACCAAGCATAATCCAAATAATGATGCAGCGGACTTTCCCCTTTCCAACTTCTTGGGGAGCAGCTCGACTAGCATTGCACCTATTCCTGCACCGACTCCCGCACCTGCTCCTGCACCGGCTCCCGCACTTGCTCCTGCACTAGATCTCGCACCTGCTCTCGGCGGTGCTTTGTATTTGGCTGAGCTCGACGCCCTCGCGGTACATGTCACACTGGCCCTCTTCAATATATGTATAATCTCCCGTTTCCATTGCCTTTCAGATGTCTCACGTCGCAGACATGTCTTTGCAGGCCGACGTAACCCCGTGCACCATACTGTACAACATCAGCGACCAGAAGGTGGACGTGGGGAAGGCGACGATAATCAAGCCGAACGATCAATTGTTCCACAGCCGGCAGATCCCCCCGGACGTCTTCAAGGTTTCCGTGGCCAATGTCGAACCGGACCACGAGAATTTGCCTCCTCCGGTGGCACTAGGGGGAGATGACGATGAGACCCCGCGGCGGCTTGGCGATTGCAAGCGTTGGGTCCTGTTGTGGCCGAAGAGTCTGCTTCGTCAGGAGGCGGTCATGAGCCCTCAGCAAGGTATGAACACCAACACCCCACCTACCCAATTAGTGTTGCCTGTCATGCTGGGTGAGGAAGAGGCTCCATTAGTGGCTAATGATGTCGCCGCCGTCGAAGAAACAATGCATGATGCCATCGACGAGGATGACATTGACCCTCTACAGTTTCTCAATACTGGCACTTCTGACGACGTAGGATTGATGGCTCAGCAGTATGAGTAGTGCCTGAATTGTCGGAGGATGAACGTAATGTAGGCTCACTTCCAGTAGAAAAGAAGCATAGGAAGAGACCGAGGAAAGGCAACAAAGCTGCTTCTATGATCCAGCAGCCTCGGGTTCAAGACCGTATACCTATCCCCGATGCGGCAACATGTCATATCCCCGATAATCCGATCCTAACTAAGGAAGCATTAGATGCCATATACGTGAAGGAAATATGCCCTAAAGGCAATAATAAAGTTGTTATTTATATTTCCTTATATCATGATAAATGTTTATTATTCATGCTAGAATTGTATTAACCGGAAACTTAGTACATGTGTGAATACATAGACAAAACAGTATGTTCCTAGTATGCCTCTACTAGACTAGCTCATTGATCAAAGATGGTTATGTTTCCTAGCCATAGACATGAGTTGTCATTTGATCAACGGGATCACATCATTAGGAGAATGATGTGATGGACTAGACCCATCCGTTAGCATAGCACTATGATCGTTTAGTTTTACTGCTATTGCTTTCTTCATGACTTATACATGTTCCTATGACTATGAGATTATGCAACTCCCGAATACCATAGGAACACCTTGTGTGCTATCAAACGTCACAACGTAACTGGGTGATCATAAAGATGCTCTACAGGTGTCTCCGAAAGTATTCGTGGTGTTGGCATAGATCAAGATTAGGATTTGTCACTCCGAGTGTCGGAGAGGTATCTCTTGGCCCTCTCGGTAACACACATCATAATAAGCCTTGCAAGCAAAAGACTAATGAGTTAGTCATGAGATGATGTGTTACGGAACGAGTAAAGAGACTTGCCGGTAACGAGATTGAACTAGGTATAGAGATACCGACGATCGAATCTCGGGCAAGTAACATACCGATGACAAAAGGAACAACGTATGTTGTTATGCGGTTTTGACCGATAAAAGATCTTCGTAGAATATGTAGGAGACAATATGAACATCCAGGTTCCACTATTGGTTATTGACCGGAGATGAGTCTCGGTCATGTCTACATAGTTCTCGAACCCGTAGGGTCCGCACGCTTAACATTTGATGACGATCGGTATTATGAGTTTATGAGTTTTGATGTACCGAAGGTAGTTCGGAGTCCCGGATGAGATCACGGACATGACGAGGAGTCTCGGAATGTCTGAGACATAAAGATTGATATATTGGACGACTATATTCGGACACCCGAAGTGTTCCGGAAAAGTTTCGGATTTAACGGGATTGCCGGAGGGGGTTACCGGAACCCCCTACGAAGGGGGATGGTCCATAGTGGGCCTTAAGGGAAAGAGAGAGGCAGCCCATAGGGCTGGCCGGCGCCCCACCTAGGGTTCCTAGTTGGACTAGGATTGGGGGGCGCCACCTCTCCCTCTTTTCCTTTCCCTCTCTTCCTTCTTTGGTGATTCCTACTAGGAATAGGATTGCAATCCTATTCCTAGTAGGATTCCACCCCTAGCCGCACCAAACAAGGGCCGGCCGGCCTCCCCCCTTGCTCCTTTATATACGGGGGCAGGGGGGCACCCAAAGACACACAAGTTGAATTGTTCCAGCCGTGTGCGGTGCCCCCCTCCACAGAAACACACCTCGGTCATACCGTCGCGGTGCTTAGGCGAAGCCCTGCGCCGGTGAATACATCATATCCGTCACCACGCCGTCGTGCTGACGAAACTCTCCCGTGAAGCTCAACTGGGTCAAGAGCTCGTGGGACGTCATCAAGCTGAATGTGTGCTGAACGCGGAGGTGCCGTATGTTCGGTGCTTGATCGGTTGGATCGCGAAGAAGTTCAACTACATCAACCGCGTCACTTGACGCTTCCGCTTCCGGTCTACGAGGGTACGTAGACACACTCTTCCCTCTCGTTGCTATGCATCTGGTAGATAGATCTTGCGTGATCGTAGGAAAATTTTAAAATACTACGTTCCCCAACAGTGGCATCATGAGCCAGGTCTATGCGTAGATGATATGCACGAGTAGAACACAATGAGTTGTGGGCGATACTAGTCATACTGCTTACCAGCATGTCATACTTTGCTTCGGCGGTATTGTGAGATGAAGCGGCCCGGACCGACATTACGCGTACGCTTACGCGAGACTGGTTTCACCGTTACGAGCACTCGTTGCTTAAAGGTGACTGGCGGGTGTCTGTCTCTCTCACTTTAGCTGAATCAAGTGTGGCTACGCCCGGTCCTTGTGAAGGTTAAAACAGCACATACTTGACGAAACATCGTTGTGGTTTTGTATGCGTAGGTAAGAACGGTTCTTACTAAGCCCGTAGCAGCCACGTAAAACATGCAACAACAAAGTAGAGGACGTCTAACTTGTTTTTGCAGGGCATGTTGTGATGTGATATGGTCAAGACATGATGAGTTATACGGTTTTGTATGAGATGATCATGTTTTGTAAAGTTATCGGCAACTGGCAGGAGCCATATGGTTGTCGCTTTATTGTATGAAATGCAATCGCCATGTAATTGCTTTACTTTATCACTAAGAGGTAGCGATAGTCGTAGAAGCAATAGTTGGCGAGACGACAACGATGCTACGATGGAGATCAAGGTGTCGCGCCGGTGACGAAGGTGATCATGACGGTGCTTTGGAGATGGAGATCAAAAGCACAAGATGATGATGGCCATATCATGTCACATATTTTGATTGCATGTGATGTTTATCTCATTATGCTTCTTATTTTGCTTAGAATGACGGTAGCATTATAAGATGATCCCTTACTAAATTTCAAGGTATAAGTGTTCTCCCTGAGTATGCACCGTTGCGAAAGTTCGTCGTGCCGAGACACCACGTGATGATCGGGTGTGATAAGCTCTACGTTCAAATACAACGGGTGTAAGCCAGTTTTGCACACGCAGGATACTCGGGTTAAACTTGATGAGCCTAGAATATGCAGATATGGCCTCGGAACACTGGAGACGGAAAGGTCGAGCGTGAATCATATAGTAGATATGATCAACATAAGATGTTCACCATTGAAACTACTCCATCTCACGTGATGATCGGACATGGTTTAGTTGATTTGGATCACGTGATCATTTAGATGACTAGAGGGATGTCTATCTAAGTGGGAGTTCTTAAGTAATATGATTAATTGAACTTTAATTTATCATGAACTTAGTCCTGGTAGTATTAGCATATCTATGTTGTAGATCAATAGCTCGCGATGTTGCTCCACGTTTATTTTTTTATATGTTCCTAGAGAAAACCAAGTTGAAAGATGTTAGTAGCAATGATGCGGAATTGTTCCGTGATCTGAGGATTATCCTCATTGCTGCACAGAGAAATATGTCCTTGATGCACCACTAGGTGACAGACCTATTGCAGGAGCAGATGTAGACGTTATGAACGTTTTGACAAAAGCTCGGTATGATGACTACTTGATAGTTTAGTGCACCATGCTTTACGGCTTATAACCGGGACTTCAAAAACCGTTTTGAACACCACAGAGCATATAAGATGTTCCAAGAGTTGAAATTAGTATTTCATACTCATGCCCGTGTCGAGAGGTATAAGACCTCTGACAGTACTTTGCCTACAAGATGGAGGAGAATAGCTCAACCAGTGAGCATGTGCTCAGATTGTCTGGGTACTACAATTACTTGAATCAAGTGGGAGTTAATCTTCCAGATAAGATAGTAATTGACAAAGTTCTCTAGTCACTATCACCAAGTTAGTAGAACTTCATGATGAACTATAATATGCAAGGGATGACGAAGGTAATTCCCGAGCTCTTCGCAATGCTAAAATCGGCGAAGGTAGAAATCAAGAAAGAACATCAAGTGTTGATGGTTAATAAGACCACTTGTTTCAAGTAAAGGGCAAAGGGATAGAAGGGGAACTTCAAAAAGGAATGACAAGCAAGTTGTCACACCCATGAAGAAACCCAAAGCTAAACTCAAGCCTGAAACTAAGTGCTTCTACTGCAAAGGAAATGGTCACCGGAAGTGGAACTGC
The DNA here is from genome assembly GCA_902687465.1 of Secale cereale. Taxonomy (NCBI): domain Eukaryota; kingdom Viridiplantae; phylum Streptophyta; class Magnoliopsida; order Poales; family Poaceae; genus Secale; species Secale cereale. The sequence goes on from LR738710.1 coordinate 769,770,537, forward strand.
CCTAGATACTTGGCGGATAAGAAGGATGGCAAAGTGAACAAAGGTATATTTGATATACAGATTATTGATGTGTATTTTACTAGTGTTCATAGCAACCCCTCGGTATTTGATACTGGTTCAGTTGCTAAAGAGTAGTAACTCGAAATGGGAGTTGCATAATGAACAGAAACTAGTTAAAGGTGAAGTGACGATGTGTGTTGGAAGTGGTTCCAAGATTGATATGATCATCATCGCACACTCCCTATACTTTCGGGATTAGTGTTGAACCTAAATAAGTGTTATTTTGTGTTTGTGTTGAGCATCAATATGATTTGATCATGTTTATAGCAATACGGTTATTCATGTAAGTTAGAGAATAATTGTTGTTCTGTTTACATGAATATAACCTTCTATGGTCATACACCCAATGAAAATGGTTTGTTGTATCTCGATCGTGTGATACACATATTCATAATATTGAAGCCAAAAGATGCAAGGTTAATAATGATAGTGCAACTTATTTGTGGCACTGCCGTTTAGGTCATATTGGTGTAAAGCGCATGAAGAAACTCCATAGTGATGGACTTTTGGAATCACTTGATTATGAATCACTTGGTGCTTGCGAACCATGCCTCATGGGCAAGATGACTAAAACTCCATTCTCCGGAACTGTGGAGCGAGCAACAGATTTGTTGAAAATCATACATGCTGATGTATGCAGACCAATGAGTGTTGAAGCTCGCGGCGGGTATCGTTATTTTCTGACCTTCACTGATGATTTGAGCAGATATGGATATATCTACTTGATGAAGCACAAGTCTGAAACATTTGAAAAGTTCAAAGAATTTCAGATTGAAGTGGAGAATCATCGTAACAAGAAAATAAGAGTTTCTACGATATGATCGTAGAGGTAAAATATTTGAGTTAGCGAGTTTGGCCTTCAGTAAAAACAATGTGAAATAGTTTCGCTACTCACGCCACCTGGAACACCACAGTGTAATGGTATGTCCGAACGTCATAACCGTACTTTATTAAATATGGTGCGATCAATGATGTCTCTTACCGATCTACCACTATCGCTTTTGGGGTTATGCATTAGAGACAGCTACATTCCCATTAAATAGGGCACCATCTAAATCCGTGGAGATGACACCGTATGAATTGTGGTTTGACGAGAAACCTAAGCTGTCATTTCTTTAAGTTTGGTACTGCGATGCTTATGTGAAAAAGTTTCAACATGATAAGCTCGAACCCAAATCGGAGAAGTAAATCTTCATAGGATACCCAAAAGAAACTGTTGGGTACACCTTCTATCACAGATCCGAAGGCAAGATATTCGTTGCTAAGAATGGATCCTTTCTAGAGAAGGAGTTTCTCTCGAAAGAAGTGAGTGGGAGGAAAGTAGAACTTGATAAGGTAATTGTACCTTCTCCCGAATTGGAAAGTAGTACATCACAGAAAATTGTTCCAGTGATTCCTACACCAATCAGTGAGGAAGTTAATGATGATGATCATGAAACTTCGAATCAAGTTTCTGCTGAACGTCGTAGATCAACCAGAGTACGTTCCGCACCAGAGTGGTACGGCAACCCAGTTCTGGAAATCATGTTACTAGACCATGATGAACCTACGAACTATGAGGAAGCGATGATGAGCCCAGATTCCGCAAAATGGCTTGAGGCCATGAAATCTGAGATGGGATCCATGTATGAGAACAAAGTGTGGACTTTGGTTGAGTTGCCCGATGATCGGCAAGCCATCGAAAATAAATGGATCTTCAAGAGGAAGACCGATGCTGACGGTAATGTTACTGTCTACAAAGCTCGACTTGATGCGAAAGGTTTTCGACAAGTTCAAGGTGTTGACTACGATGAGATTTTCTCACCCGTAGCGATGCTTAAGTCTGTCCGAATCATGTTAGCAATTGCCACATTTTATGAAATCTGGCAAATGGATAACAAAACTGCGTTCTTTAATGGATTTATTAAAGAAAAATTGTATATGATGCAACCAGAAGGTTTTGTCAATCTTAAATGTACTAGCAAATTGTGTAAGCTCCAGCGATCCATCTATGGACTGGTGCAAGCATCTCGGAGTTGGAATATACGCTTTGATAAGTTGATCAAAGCATATAGATTTATACAGACTTGCGGTGAAGCCTGTATTTACAAGAAAGTGAGTGGGAGCACTACAACCTTTCTGATAAGTATATGTGAATGACATATTGTTGATCAGAAATGATGTAGAATTTTCTGGAAAGCATAAAGGAGTGTTTGAAAGGAGTTTTTCAAAGAAAGACCTTGGTGAAGCTGCTTACATATTGGGCATCAAGATCTATAGAGATAGATCAAGACGCTTGATAAGACTTTCGATAAGTACATACCTTGATAAGATTTTGAAGTAGTTCAAAATGGACCAGTCAAAGAAGGAGTTCTTGCCTGACTTGTAAGGTGTGAAGTTGAGTAAGACTCAAAGCCAGACCTCGGCAGAAAAATATAGAGAGAATGAAAGTCATTCCCTATGCCTCAGCCATAGGTTCTATAAAGTATGCCATGCTGTGTACCAAACATGTTGTGTACCTTGCCATGAGTTTGTCAAGGGGGTACAATAGTGATCCAGGAGTAGATCACTGTACAGCGGTCAAAATTATCCTTAGTAACTGGATGACTAAAGGAAATGTTTCTCGATTATGGAGGTGATAAAGAGTTCGTCGTAAAGGGTTACGCCGATGCAAGCTTTGACACTAAATCCAGATGACTCTAAGTATCAATCTGGATGCGTATTGAAAGTGGGAGCAATTAGCTAGACTAGCTCTATGCAGAGCATTGTAGACATAGAAATTTTCAAAATACATACGGATCTGAATGTGACAGACTCGTGCTAAACTTCTCTCACAAGCAAAACATGATCACACCTTATTACTCTTGGGTATTAATCACATAGCGATGTGAACTAGATTATTGACTCTAGTAAACCCTTTGGGTGTTGGTCACATGGCGATGTGAACTATGGGTGTTATTCACATAACGATGTGAACTATCAGTATTAAATCACATGGCGATGTGAGCTAGATTATTGACTCTAGTGCAAGTGGGAGACTGAAGGAAATATGCCCTAGAGGCAATAATAAAGTTGTTATTTATATTTCCTTATATCATGATAAATGTTTATTATTCATGCTAGAATTGTATTAACCGGAAACTTAGTACATGTGTGAATACATAGACAAAACAGTATGTCCCTAGTATGCCTCTACTAGACTAGCTCATTGATCAAAGATGGTTATGTTTCCTAGCCATAGACATGAGTTGTCATTTGATCAACGGGATCACATCATTAGGAGAATGATGTGATGGACTAGACCCATCCGTTAGCATAGCACTATGATCGTTTAGTTTTACTGCTATTGCTTTCTTCATGACTTATACATGTTCCTATGACTATGAGATTATGCAACTCCCGAATACCGTAGGAACACCTTGTGTGCTATCAAACGTCACAACGTAACTGGGTGATCATAAAGATGCTCTATAGGTGTCTCCGAAAGTATTCGTGGTGTTGGCATAGATCAGGATTAGGATTTGTCACTCCGAGTGTCGGAGAGGTATCTCTGGGCCCTCTCGGTAACACACATCATAATAAGCCTTGCAAGCAAAAGACTAATGAGTTATTCATGAGATGATGTGTTACGGAACGAGTAAAGAGACTTGACGGTAACGAGATTGAACTAGGTATAGAGATACCGACGATCGAATCTCGGGCAAGTAACATACCGATGACAAAAGGAACAACGTATGTTGTTATGCGGTTTTGACCGATAAAAGATCTTCGTAGAATATGTAGGAGCCAATATGAACATCCAGGTTCCGCTATTGGATATTGACCGGAGATGAGTCTCGGTCATGTCTACATAGTTCTCGAACCCGTAGGGTCCGCACGCTTAACGTTTGATGACGATCGGTATTATGAGTTTATGAGTTTTGATGTACCGAAGGTAGTTCGGAGTCCCGGATGAGATCACGGACATGACGAGGAGTCTCGGAATGTCCGAGACATAAAGATTGATATATTGGACGACTATATTCGGACACCGGAAGTGTTCCGGAAAAGTTTCGGATTTAACGGGATTGCCGGAGGGGGTTACCGGATCCCCCAACGAAGGGGGATGGTCCATAGTGGGCCTTAAGGGAAAGAGAGAGGCAGCCCATAGGGCTGGCCGGCACCCCACCTAGGGTTCCTAGTTGGACTAGGATTGGGGGGCGCCACCTCTCCCTCTTTTCCTTTCCCTCTCTTCCTTCTTTGGTGATTCCTACTAGGAATAGGATTGCAATCCTATTCCTAGTAGGATTCCACCCCTAGCCACACCAAACAAGGGCCGGCCGGCCTCCCCCCTTGCTCCTTTATATACGGGGGCAGGGGGGCACCCAAAGACACACAAGTTGAATTGTTCCAGCCGTGTGCGGTGCCCCCCTCCACAGAAACACACCTCGGTCATACCGTCGCGGTGCTTAGGCGAAGCCCTGCGCCGGTGAATACATCATATCCGTCACCACGCCGTCGTGCTGACGAAACTCTCCCGTGAAGCTCAACTGGATCAAGTGCTCGTGGGACGTCATCAAGCTGAACGTGTGCTGAACGCGGAGGTGCCGTACGTTCGGTGCTTGATCGGTTGGATCGCGAAGAAGTTCGACTACATCAACCGCGTCACTTGACGCTTCCGCTTCCGGTCTACGAGGGTACGTAGACACACTCTTCCCTCTCGTTGCTATGCATCTGGTAGATAGATCTTGCGTGATCGTAGGAAAAATTTTAAATACTACGTTCCCCAACAATACGGCGATCTTAGGAGACTTCATGACGACATGCTGGAGAGAGAGAAAAGCCTGATGGCCTCAGAAAATCTAGGATACCCGCTCTACGTGGTTAACATGCCGCGGCAAAGGTCATACATCGACACATTCCCCGAGGATAAGTTCTTCCTTCAATTCGATTACATCTTTGACATGTTTCACTTGAAGAAGCTGGATTTTATATTTGTCCGCCTTTTTGCCTTGTACATGAACAACATCATCCGGAGGGAGCAAATATCTGACATCTGTGTCGCTGACCCGTACTTCATGCACGAGAGCTTCTTGGCAGTCTGCCAAGAGCATCGTGATTACGCGAGTAACTACATCACCGATTTCATGGTCGGCAATAAGGAGAAGGAGATGATTCACGTGACTTATCATCCCATGTAAGTCATCCACTAATATCTTTCCTTCGAATTCAATCATTCATTTGCACGCGCGGAGGTGAATTTGAGGTGTACTTATATTCCGCAGGGACGGGCATGTCGTCCTCATCATCCTTTACCCCCGATTCTCCCACGCTCTTTTCTTGGACTCGCCGAAGAACTTGAAGAAAAAGGATTACACTGACATCAAGTATGTTCTCGACAAAGCGATCTTAAACTACTACATACAGGGAGGAGAGGTCAAGGTCATGAAGACAAGGAACCGTGCGCCCGCCTTCGGGTATAAGACCGACTTCCGCTGCATCCAGCAACCGACTCATACTCTCAGTGATGGATTCAGTGTCCTCCACTTCATTCTGGAGTACAGACAGGATCGCCAGAGACTTCGCATGTCACCTACATCTCGCGATGCCCATATTCTGCAATGGGAAAAGACACTAGGAGATATCTCGAATCACCGACTCCGAGCTGAGTTCTATCACATCTAGCGTGAACTTGCCCAAGTCATCATTAAGGATGGATGGCACGACCTGAAGCCTTTGACTAAGCTTGGGGACTATCTCCCTGATTTGGATGACTTGGCATGACCTGATAGAGTGATTGACGATATATGACAATGTGTTCGTTTAGTCCATACTTTCTCTATGACGAAACTTTGAGTTATGCACGACGAAACATTATTTGTGATGTAATTGAACTGTCCTCCTCAACTAGCGAAGATCACTCTAGTTAGGGCATTTTGGGTACAATTAACTTTGTTATTTATGCTTATGATATGTTGCTTCTATTTTTGCAAAGTGTGTCTCTTTCTGTTGCTCAACTATAGATGTTGCATATAATGGACTCATGTGACGATGCAGGTGCATATATCATCGATGGTGAATAGGTGCTACACCAGGACTATATATATACGACGAGTGGCCGGAGTGTCAGGCCCAGGAGTATACGACATCCAGTAGTTATTTTAGGTTCTCTCGTGTATATCATTGTTTAGATGGATGACGATGTAGTTGCAAGTATTCAAGACTTGTATCGCTATTTTCGAGATGATGACGAGAGATCACTTTCTGTTGGATGATGATTATGATGATGACATGATTTGATGAGACTATTTATATGTACATGTTATGATTACATTTGTATGTGTATGATATACTAAAGATTATTGTATAAAGCCTGTTGAAATACAAAACAAATATGAAAAAGAATCAGAAACAAATAGAACTAGCAGCAGCGTGCTCCTACCAGTAGCGCGGTCTACATCACAGTGTTGCAGCTATTAGCAGTAGCGCTTTCAAGTAAAGAACGCTGCTGCTAACCAGCTATAGCAGTAGCGCGTGCGGGAGAGCGTTACTAGTATAGGTTATCTGTAGCGTCGTATCAGTAGCGCAGGTACCCGTGCTACTGATACAGTTAAAACTCGTGGTACTACTAGGCTTTTCCTTAGTAGTGCCCCTCTATATATAGGGGGGAGGAGGAGGGGCGCCCCTAGAGTTTTCCCTAGAGGGGCATCCACAAGGGGAGGCGCACCCTAGGGTTTGGGTGCCCCCTAGGCCCCATGCCACCCAAGCAAAGGGGGGCGATTGCCCTAAGGGGGCGCGCCACCTCCCTGGCCGAGTGGGCTGGGGCGAGGGGAGGCGCCCAACCCCTTCTGGGATGGTGTGCCCGCTCCTCTAGCC
>LR738710.1:769777536-769830403 GCA_902687465.1 Secale cereale
CCCCCCGAAACCCCTTTCAGTCATCCTGGCAATAACCCGGTGCTCCTGGAACACTTCTGGACTCCGATTCCCTTCGTCCTATATATCGATCTTCACCTCCGGATCATTCCGGAGTTCCTCGTCATGTCTGGGATCTCATCCGGGACTCCGAACAACCTTCGGTTACCACCAAAACAACTCAACTATACTTATATCATCACCAAAAAGTGTGTAGACCATGCGGGTTCGAGAACTATGCAGACATGACAGAGACACCTCCACGGTCAACAACCAATAGCGGGACCTAGATGCCCATATTGGTTCCTACATATTCTACGAGGATTTTTATTGGTCAAACCTTGATGTCAAGGATTCAGCTAATCCCGTATGTAGTTCCCTTTGTCTATCGATATGTTACTTGCCCGAGATTCGATCATCGATACCTCCATACCTAGTTCAATCTCGTTACCGGCAAGTCTCTTTACCTGTTCTGTAATACAATATCATGTGTCTAACTCATTAGTCACATTGCTTGCAAGCTTATTGTGATGTTGTATTACCGAGTGGGCCCTGAGATACCTCTCCGTCATACAGAGTGACAAATCCCAGTCTTGATCCATACCAACTCAATAGACACCCTCGGAGATACCTGTAGAGCACCTTTAGAGTCACCCAGTTACGTTGTGACGTTTGGTACACACAAGGTACTCCTCCGGTGTCAGTGAGTTGCATGATCTCATGGTCATAGGAACATATACTTGACATGCAGAAAATGATAGCAATAACTTGATACGATCATATGCTACGTTTATAGTTTGGGTCTTTTCCATCACATCATTCTCCTAATGATGTGATCCTGTTATCAAATGACAACTCATGTCTATGGCTAGGAAACCATATCCATCTTTGATCAACGAGCTAGTCCTGTAGAGGCTCACTAGGGACATGTTGTTGTTTATGTATCCACAGATGTATTTGAGTTTCCAGTCAATACAATTATAGCATGGATATTAAACGATTATCATGAACAAGGTAATATAATAATAACCACTTTATTATTACCTCTAGGGCATATTTCCAACAAGATTATCTATGAATATTATTTGAGTCTACTCTGAATTCTTATATGGATGATTTGGTAGCTTTGTATTTCTCTCCGATCTATTGATTTGGTTTGGCCAACTAGATTGATTTTCCTTGCAATGGGAGAGGTGCTTTGTAATGGGTTCAATCTTGCGGTGTTCTCACCCAGTGACAGAAGGGGCAACGAGGCACATATTGTATTGTTTCCATTAAGGATAAAAAGATGGGGTTTATTTCATATTGATTGGATCTACCCCTCTACATCATGTCATCTTTATTAAAACGTTACTCCGTTTTTGAATTAATACACAAGATGCAGGTAGGAGTCGGTCGTTGTGCGGAGTAATAGTAGTAGATGCAGGCAGGAGTCGGTCTACTTGTCACAAACGTGATGCCTATATTCATGATCATTGCCTTATATATCATCATAATTATTTGCTTTTCTATCAATTTCTTAATAGTAATTTGTTCACCCACCGTATGCGTTCTTTCAAGAGAGAAGCCTCTAGTGAAACCTATGGCCCCCAGGTCTACTTTTATCATATTATTCTTGGATCCATAAAATCGAAAACACAAAAATATCTCGTTGAGTTTTATTTACTTTTATTTGTTTTACATCTATCACTATCAGATCTCATCCTTGCAAGTAACCGAGAAGGGATCGACAACCTCTTATCACGTTGGGTGCAAGTATTTGTTTGTTTGTGCAGGTGCTAGCATTGGAGACTTGTGTGATCCTCCTACTAGACTGATACCTTGGTTCTTGATTGAGGGAAATACTTATCTCTACTTTGCTGCATCACCCTTTCCTCTTCAAGGGAAAAACCAATACAAGCTCAAGAAGTAGCAGCAGGCAATGATCCAATTAGGCAGCACACAACTTGCTCTGGCTGATCTAAAGGAAGAGCTTGAGAAGAAAAAGATCACTGGCAAATAAATAACAAACATTCATCAGGTATTCAGGGCTAAGACCGAGAAACAGAGGGACCAAATCTTGCAGGAGAGGAACCAAGTCATTGAAGAGAGGGATCAATTGAAGCAAGAGAAAAGAAAGCTAGAGTACATGATTGGTGACTTATTCAAACACAAAGAGGGGGCCAAGGAGAAGATAAGGAAGCTTAAAGGGATGGTGAATGATTTTGACTAATCTTATGTTGTTGTTGTCCCAGTGTTAACTGAATTTGTCTGAGTATTTGCCTGTCAACTGAAATTTAAGTTAACTGAATTTGTGTGAGTGTTGATAGTTATGTGTGTCTGTTGTAGAATTTGTCAACTTAAATGGATTTTTTTGTTAACTGAAATATGTTGTGAAATTTTTTGAATCGAATTGGCCAGCACTGAACTTAACTGAAAAAGTTTTATGTTCAAGTAAGAAAGTAACATAACAACATTGCTATATATTCCACATACCAAGATAACAATTACCAAATGAGAACAAAGTGTAAGAAGAAACATTGAGACTTCATATTACTTGATCAATTATCCATTACAACCATCATAACATGCAGCCAAACCCAAAACAAGTAATTAATCTACTTATTTTGCTCACTTAAGAACAACATCTCACTTACAAACCCAAACATTGAGGCTCCAGTCTTCATATGACATACCACTGATTTAACAACATCTCACTTCTTCATAATTAAAATGAAACACATCACACAATGCACCATAACAATAGCTATCACCAGCTTTAGCATCATGCACTAGGATTTCTCTACCTAATCCAAGCAGCATAGCAACTTGATGCTTGGTAGCAAAGTTCTTCTCACTAGGGATGCCTAAATGTACTCTGCCTTCACCTCTCGCAGCCATTCCCCCAGCTATGCTTCTTGAGTTCATCGATTCAGTCCTCTTCCTCTCAAGCTCCTCCCTTTTGTCCTCAGCTGCTCCTATTGCATCCACAACAACATCACGAATAAGAACCTATGTTCAATCAGATGTTGCACATATTCTAGCTCCCAGCGCCAGAAATCACAGGTGACCTACATCAAACATTACATCTTTATTTCACAGGGACAAACAACTGAAGCAAACCAAGGCAAGTCTTTATAAAACAAAGGAAACCGAGCAAATTCAGTTAACTATAAAAGTTCGGTTAACTGAAAAGTTTAGTTAAGTATTATATGTGCAACCTGATGCAGTACCAACAATTACTTACATATCAAGCATCACATGATTTTTGTGCTAGCCACAGAAGAAGATCTACCTGATGTAGTACCAGTGAAGAAGATCTACCACACATGATTAAAATCGAACATGACCACCACAGAGAATAGAGGATTATAATCGAACATGCCACACTTACAGTGTGTTTGATGCACCTGTAGAAGACCCACCCGTCGTGCTCGTCGGTGGCAGAGCGGTAGAACTTGACCCGGTCGCCACAATCCGGGCACCCGATCAATTGAACTACAACGGAGGGGCCATGCAGCCCAGAGCAAACGCAGCTCGAAGATGACATGAGGACTACGGCGCCCACGCCGGTAGACGGAGTCCCTGCAGTCAACGGAGAGCGGTGGCAATGGATGCGGTGTCGGAGGGCGGCGGCGGCGACAGAGTTTGGGAGCTAGGGTTGGGGAGAGCATAGAGCGAGGGAGGGGGGTGGCTCGGTCCGACCATGTGTGCGGTTCGGTCCGATTAGGTGGGGGCAGCTCTTTTGTTCTAGCAATTTTGCAAAAAAAATAAAATTAATACCCTGCGTAGTTGAGTATTCAGGCGAGCAAGTGCATGTGACAGTGAGCGCACAACTGTCAGCGTTTGACTTGGGCCAGATCAGCATGTGTATGTAGAAAATCATATTTTGGACCGTAGATGACCCCCTAGCGCAAGTTTAGTGACTGTATTTTGGGTATTTCTAACCACAAGAAATAAAGTGACCACATGCCATGTAGTGATTTTTCTCTCTTTACTTAAACTAGATTCAAAATGTATGCAAATAGAGTTGGATGGCCGGCTCTCGTGTATGTTTGAAAATGGATGTGCGAGAAAATTTAGCGCTTCTTTGATTCGGAGGATTGCACAAAACATAGGAATAAGAAAAATGTAGGATTGAAATGGCATGTCCATTGGATCCCTATAGAATTTGAGTTTGTTTGATTGTGTCATGGAAAAAGCAAAGGAATTTTTCCAAGAGGTTGGAGTGGATGTTAGGATTCCTGTGAAATATAGTACAAATAAATCTGTAGGAAAAAATCCTACATTATTCAATCCTACGAATCAAACAACCAACGTAGGAAAAATTCCTAAGGATTCTAATTCTTAAAAAATCCTATGAAGATCCTTTGAATCAAAGAGACCCTTAGGCCTCGTTTGACAGGGGAGGTTTTGCAGCCCCGGAATGGAGGGGGATCTGAGAGGATTTGGTTAATCCCTCTCTTCCACCCAATCCCCTCAATTCCCCACTAATCCCTCCCCTCTCATAAACCCCTCTATTTGGTTAAACCTCCTACAACAGCAGCAGCATAGCAAGCGTCCAGTTCCCTGGATGCCTTGGGGGGTTTCTGTACCACATGGATTGAGGGGGATTCATGAGGATCGGAGAGGATTGGTCTGCTCAATCCCTACGTGTCAAATGGGCTGACAAGGATTTCTAGGAATTTTAAACCCTGCGAGGATATTCCCTCCAAACCTCCTCCATCAAACAAGGCCTTCGGGGGGTGACCGCTGCAGATGCCATGTGCCCTTTTGGAATGGTGTGCGTGCAGGTGCGCATGGATGGACCTGGTGACAACTCACGAGGGCCGGGCCAGGGGTATCCACCGTGCAGCTGCACTGTCAGGATCTGATCCGCCAATGGATGGATACGAGTCCTTTTCCGTATCCCTGTGGGGGCTTGATGGGGTTGCTGCAGCGTACCGGCGATGTGCTGTGCCGTGCCGTGCCTACCACCTTTTCATTATCAGCAAAGTTATTGGCCGATGATATGATGTCGCACCGACGACACAATCGCACATTTTCGAAAAGAAAACGAAGAAGATTGTGCTACGTTCGGTACTGATACGTTCTAATCATTTGTAGATTAATAAAGTGGTATGGAATCATTTGTTGCCGTCGGTTGGCATGATCATGGGCCGGGAGTTACGGAAAGGTGTCCCCTTCTCTTTATGCTACGTAAATGGGACAGATATTTTTGTTACAATTCTCACTCGATCTGCCAGTCTCTGTTGATCCTGTTTATAGCTGCTCTAAAAAGCAATATGGTGAACGCATAAGCAGAGTAAAAAGGGAGATTTTTTTCTTACTAATCCTCGCATTGGTTTATTTTTCAATGAAGTTTTTCTACACGATACATGTAAGCACTCACACATATGCGTATACAATCATTATGTCTCTCAAAGATACATGTATGAGTATTTTTAAGAGACTGAGCCGTTATATCATCTTGAGATTTATGAAGTCATCGTACACATCTCATTTTGGACGAAAACATCACCTTATACTGAAAGCGCGTCGGCGGAATAACGTGCCTGCATGAGCGGAGTAAAAAGAGAGATTTTTTTTTTCGTTTCTTGCTAATCCTCGCATCGGTTTATTTTCCAATCGAGGTTGTGTGTACAAGTGCTAACACATGCAAGTTAGCAAACTTTCTAGGATTATGTACGTACAGGTACAGCCCGTGTGGGCACGGGGCGCTCGATCTTGTCACGACGCGGCACACGCCACCGCGACGAGCTCGTGCGGCCGCCGTCAATGGCTGCGGCTACCTTAGTCTTTAGTGCGTCCAGGTTGGCGAGGGCCTTTTACTGAGCTGCCGCCGCCGCTGGCGCCTGGCGGTGCTGCCGCCGCTCCTCCCCGGAGGAGACGAGGAGGGCCTTCTCGAGGCACCTCTCGACCTGGTACCCGCCGCCGTGGCCCGCCTCCCTCTCCAGGTGCCGGCAGTAGCTCCGGAACACGCTAACGCTCACGTTGAGCCTGAACCGCATCAGGAAGAGGAAGTCCAGCTCCAGCGAGCTCAGCTCCGCCGCGCTCACCCCGCCCACCGCCGCGAAGTAGGAGTTCTTGTAGTTCCTGTCCTCCACGAACTTGGAAGCCACGAGGATGGCCGCGGTGAGCAGCCGCTGCGCGTTGGTCGCCGCGACGCGCACCACCCCGGCGCCGTCGCCGCCGCGGCGGAGCCGGTCCAGGTAGGCGTACGCCACCACGTACACCTGCGGCGACACGTGCGCGTACCGGGAGAACCGCTCCAAGAACTCCCGCATGCCCATGTCCAGCACCGTGCCGCCGTCGAAGGCCGCGGCCCTCCTCGCGTCCTCGCCGGTCGCCTCATGGCCATGGCCGGCCGTCGTCCCGGCCAAGGCCCTCTCATTGCGCGCGATGTGCCGCTCCAGCAGAGACGCGAGCACCGACACGACGACCGTCGGCGAGAGCGCGGCCATCGCGCCGTCGTCGCCGCCGCAGGGGAAGCCGCACGCGTCCGACCCTAGCTCGGCGGAAGCCATTTCTCGAAGAATTCTTTGGTGGTCACGGCACACGAGGATCTTGGACGCACCCAAAGCTTGGCTGGTTCTTACCGCCACGCCCGCACCACGTACACTCCCAGGTCCTCGAGAGCGCCGATACTTAAGCATTTGAGGGGGGCGGCAGGGCGTGGGCCAGTGGCTAAACAATGGAGGTTGGCGGAAAGCACGGCGAAAGCGATGGCATTAATATAATCACAGCGTGCACGTAACAGGGTGGCAAAGGACAACGGAGACGAAGGCTTCAAGCACCTTCTTCGACCTTGGTTGGCCTTGGTTGAGAGGCTCTGAGATTACGAAGCGTATAATAACGGCGGATTCGGGCGCGATGGCCTTGTCCGGCGGTGCGGTTGGAGCGGCATCCGTGATCGCCCAGGCCGGCGCCAAATTGTCTTGTCGGTGTCTGCCGGTGCCGGTGGATCGCCGTACGGCCATTAACTATTCCTGATCGACCTCTCCCTGCGTACGTGCTGCTACCTGCTGTTCTGGTATGGGCGTCTCGATGGCACGCATGACGCGTGGGCGTGAGCGTGGGCGTGGGCGTGGACGGATCCTCTTGCTTGCTTGCTTGCTTGCGAGAGAATAGATTATCATTGTTAATGGCGCGACGGGGGCTTCGGTTAAGACGTCGCAATGCACCGCCGGAGACAGTGTCGTTGGACGCGCCCTAACTAACAGCTCTTAACCACTTGGTCGCACGTTTTATATTTATATAAATTCGTCAACTCCAATCCAAATTTAAGAAATGTCAGATAAACAGCAGCTGCAAGGTACTCTACGCATGCGGAAAGGTCGTAAGTGGGCATTCGGGTATCTCGATTTTTGGGGTCTTTCTGCCATCTTGTTCGGATAATGCTGCCATGGGTAAGCTGGTACAGAGGACTTTCGGAACATTTTTGCTAGGAATGATGAAATCATCGCTGCCTAGCTCTGTGCGGAAGTTTCAGACAAGGAAATTTCAGACGCTCTCTTTCAATTCGGACCTTTGAAGGCTCCTGGATGTGATGGGCTGCCTGCAAAGTTCTTCAAGAGAAACTGAAGCATATTAAGGATGAGATCATCGCTGCCTAAGGAATTTTTTCCAGAACATGTATTATGCCGGAAGGGGTTAATGATGCGGTTGTTATTCTAATATACAAATGTTGATGATCCGACAAAAGTTATAGATTTTCGGCCAATAAATTTGTGCAATGTCATGTATAAAATTGTGACAGAGTACTTGATTAACCGGATGCGCCCTGTTTTGGATGATATCATACCCCCTTTTCGTTGTCTTTGTGCCAGGTCGTCTAATTTAAGATAATGCATTAGTGGCTTTTGAATGTATACATACTATTCATCAAGAGAAGAGACATGACAATAGATGTTGGGTTCTACGGCAGGGTGCGTAGACCATAAATTAAAAATTTCTACATGCAGAACACCCAGGAACATACTAAGGGAGATGGATTACGGATCGTTACCACTAGATGCGTAGTGCCGTGTAGTGGAAGAAGAGTTGGGGCATCGTGTCCGCGTGGTTCGTCTCCTCCTTGTTCGATCTCCCTCGAACAGCCGGTCATCGGATCCCACATAATGGTTCGCCGGAGCGGCGCAAGTGCACCGCCTCTAACGGTATCCGCGCGTGCAGGAGGAACACCGTGCGGCGGGCTGCTAGATCCGATCACACAGTCGACGGCGAGTGGAGGTGGCCATTCGCAATACATGCAGAACCTAGTCACGACGCCGAAGCGATCAACCAAATGAGTGTGCCACACCTTCACTATTTATAGGCATCCGCCGCGGGCTCAACACTTGGGCCTCGCACAGATCCTAAAGCCCACAAGTCTACTCGGTCACAATTCAAGTCCAGTTCGAATCACATCCGACCAGTGTCCTCGGACCCGACCTCGTAGGTTCCTTCCCTTAAGCACGCGACTCCTTGGGTTCAAGTCGGCTTGGTCGCAGGTCGGATTACCTCCGACCAATGGCGGAGCCAGAAAGTGAGTATAGAGGGGGCCAAAACATGTCATATAATGTTAGAGGGGGCCAAATCACCTAAACCTAGCGGATTCTGTGTGACAAATGAAGGATTAGGAGTACATATATGTGTACTTATGAGAGCATAGGGGGGCCAAGGCTCCTGCCAGCACCCCCTGCCTCCGCCACTGCCATCGACCTGCTCGGCTGGTAGCGGCCTCTAGCAAGGAGTGTCGACCACCAAGTAGACTATGAAGCTGGTTAGGCGAACATGTACAACGTGTCACACCTCTGTTCCCTTTGCCATACGATATATGTTGCCGTGCTCAAGGCGAGTCTATCATCCTTGTGCTAGCCCGACCTCTTTCTCGTTCCAGTGATACTGACAACAAACTGGATTATCTCATAATCCTTGTCGCATGGCCATGCTTATCCAGGTAGGATGACATGAGGGGCCCGGAGTATATCTCTCCTGGTCGGAGGGGCAAACTCCATCTTACTCGACCATGTCTCGCAGCATCGGTCTGAACAAGACCGAATCCTACCTTTGTAACTGTTGGGGAACGTAGTATTTCAAACAAATTCCTACGATCACGCAAGATCTATCTAGGAGAAGCATAGCAACGAGTGGGGAGAGTGTGTCTACGTACCCTCGTAGACCGAAAGCGGAAGCGTCTAGTAAAGCGGTTGATGTAGTCGAACGTCTTCGCAATCCAACCGATCCAAGCACCGACGTATGGCACCTTCGTGTTCACCACACGTTCAGCTCGATGACGTCCCACGAGCTCTTGATCCAGTTGAGCGTCACGGGAGAGTTTCGTTAGCACGACAGCGTGGTGACGGTGATGATGAAGCTACCGGCGCAGGGCTTCGCCTAAGCACTGCAACGATATGACCGAGGTGTGTAACTGTGGGGAGGGGCAACGCACACGGCTAAAATCAACTCGTGTGTCCATGGGGTGCCCCTGGCCACGTATATAAAGGATGGAGGGAGGAGGAGGCCGGCCCTCATAGGGCGCGCCAAAGTGTGGAGTCCTACTAGGACTCCCTAGTCCTAGTAGGATTCCTCCTCCCACATGGAATAGGAAAAGGGGAAGGGAGAAGGAGAAGGAAGGAAGGGGGCGCCCCCTTTCCCTAGTCCAATTCGGACCAGTCCATGCGGAAGGGGCGCGGCCACCCTTGAGGCCTTTCTCCCCTTTCTCGTATGGCCCATTAAGGCCCAATACGAATTCCCGTAACTCTCCGGTACTCCGAAAAATACCCGAATCACTCGGAACCTTTCCGATGTCCGAATATAGCCTTCCAATATATCAATCTTTACGTCTCGACCATTTCGAGATTGTTCGTCATTTCCGTGATCTCATCTGGAACTCCGAACAAACATCGGTCCTCAAATCACATAAATCATAATACAAATCGTCATCGAACGTTAAGCATGCGGACCCTACGAGTTTGAGAACTATGTAGACATGACCGAGACACATCTCCGGTCAATAACCAATAGCGGAACCTGGATGCTCATATTGGCTCCTACATATTCTACGAAGATCTTTATCGGTCAAACCGCATAACAACATACGTTGTTCCCTTTGTCATCGGTATGTTACTTGCCCGAGATTCGATCGTTGGTATCATCATACCTAGTTCAATCTCGTCACCGGCAAGTCTCTTTACTCGTTCCGTAATACATCATCTCGTGACTAACTCATTAGTCATTTTCTTGCAAGGCTTATTATGATGTGTATTACCGAGAGGGCCCTGAGATACCTCTCTGACACTCGGAGTGACAAGTCCTATTCTCGATCCATGCCAACACCACAAACACCTTCGGAGACACCTGTAGAGCATCTTTATAATCACCCAGTTACGTTATGACGTTTTATAGCACACAAGGTATTCCTTCGGTATTCGGGAGTTGCATAATCTCATAGTCATAGGAACATGTATAAGTCATGAAGAAAACAATAGCATTAAAACTAAACGATCATAGTGCTAAGTTAACGGATGGGTCTTTTCCATCACATCATTCTCTAATGACGTGATCTCGTTCATCAAATGACAAAACATGTCTATGGTTAGGAAACATAACCATCTTTGATCAACGAGCTAGTCAAGTAGAGGCATACTAGGGACACTCCGTTTTGCCTATGTATTCACACATGTACTAAGTTTCCGGTTAATACAATTCTAGCATGAACAATAAACATTTATCATGATATAAGGAAATATAAATAACAATTTTATTATTGCCTCTAGGGCATATTTCCATCAATCTCCCACTTGCGCTAGAGTCAATAATCTAGTTCACATCGCCATGTGATTTAATACCGATAATTCACATTGTTATGTGAATAACACCCATTGTTCACATCGCCATGTGACTAACACCCAAAAGGTTTATTAGAGTCAACAATCTAGTTCACGTCATCATGTGATTAACAACCAAAAGAGTACTGAGGTGTGTTTATGTTTTGCTTCGTGAGAGAAGTTTAGTCAGCGGGTCTGTTACATTCAGATCTGTATGTATTTCCCAAATTTCTAAACCTACAATGCTCTGCATGGATCTACTCTAGCTTATTGCTCCCACTTTTAATACACATCTAGATTGATACTTAGAGTCATCTGGATTAGTGTAAAGCTTGCATCGGCGTAACTCTTTACGACGAACTCTTTATCACTACCATAATCGAGAAACATTTCCTTAGTCATCCAGTAACTAAGGATAATTTTTGTCCGTTGTCCAGTGATCTGCTCCTGGATCACTATTGTACCTCCTTGCCAAACTCATGGCAAGGTACACAACAGGTTTGGTACATAGCATGGCATACTTTATAGAACCTATGGCTGAGGCATAGGGATTGACTTTCATTCTTTCTCTACCTTCTGCCGTGGTCGGGTTTTGAGTCTTACTCAACTTCATACCTTACAACTCAGGCAAGAACTTCTTCTTTGACTGACCCATTTTGAACTTCTTCAAAA
This sequence comes from Secale cereale, assembly GCA_902687465.1. Taxonomy (NCBI): domain Eukaryota; kingdom Viridiplantae; phylum Streptophyta; class Magnoliopsida; order Poales; family Poaceae; genus Secale; species Secale cereale. The sequence goes on from LR738710.1 coordinate 769,788,996, forward strand.
TCCTATTAAGGTATGTACTCATTGAAAATCTTATCAAGCGTCTTAATCTATCTCTATAGATATTAGTGCCCAATATGTAAGCAGCTTCATCAAGGTCTTTTATTAAAAAAACTATTTTAAACAATCCTTTATGCTTTCCAGAACATTCTATATCATTTCCGATCAACAATATGTCATTCACATATACTAATCAGAAGGGCTACAGTGCTCTCACTCACGTTCTTGTAAATACAGGCTTCACCACAAGTCTGTATAAAACCATATGCTTTGATCACACTATCAAAGCGTATATTCCAACTCCGAGAGGCTTGCACCAGTCCATCATTGGATCGCTGAAGCTTGCACACTTTCTTAGCACCTTTAGGATCGACAAAACCTTCTGGTTGCATCATATACAACTCTTCTTTAAGGAATCCATAAGGAATGCAGTTTTGACATCAATTTGCCAGATTTCATAAATGCGGCAATTGCTAACATGATTCAGACAGACTTTAAGTATCGCTACGAGTGAGAAAATCTCATCGTAGTCAACACCTTGAACTTGTCGAAAAACTTTTTCAACAAGTCGAGCTTTGTAGATAGTAACACAATCACCAGCGTCCGTCTTCCTCTTAAAGATCCATTTATTCTCAGTGGCTTGCTGATCATCGGGGCAAGTCCACCAAAGTCCACACTTTGTTCTCATACATGGATCCTATCTCAGATTTCATGGCCTCAAGCCATTTAGCAGAATCTGGGCTCATCATCGCTTCCTCATAGTTCGTAGGTTCATCATGGTCTAGTAACATGTCTTCCAGAACTGGGTTACCATACCACTCTAGCGCGAAACGCACTCTGGTTGACCTACGAGGTTCAGTAGTAACTTGATCTGAAGTTTCATGATCATCATCATTAGCTTCCTCGCTGATTGGTGTAGGAATCACTGGAACTAGTTTCTGTGATGTACTACTTTCCAATTCGGGAGAAGGTACAATTACCTCATCAAGTTCCACTTTCCTCCCACTCACTTCTTTCGAGAAAAACTCATTATCTAGAAAGGATCCATTCTTAGCAACAAATATCTTGCCTTCGGATCTGTGATAGAAGGTGTACCCAACAGTTTCCTTTGGGTATCATATGAAGACACATTTCTCCGACTTGGGTTCGAGTTTATCAGATTGAAGCTTTTTCACGTAAGCATCGCAACCCCAAACTTTAAGAAACGACAACTTTGGTTTCTTGCCAAACCACAGTTCATAAGGTGTCATCTCAACGGATTTAGATGGTGCCCTATTTAACGTGAATGCAGCTGTCTCTAAAGTATAACCCCAAAACGATAGTGCTAAATAGGTAAGAGACATCATAGATCGCACCATATCTAATAAAGTACGGTTATGACGTTCGGACACACCATTTGCTGTGGTATTCCAAGTGGCATGAGTTGCGAAACTATTCCACATTGTTTTCAATGAAGACCAAACTCGTAACTCAAATATTTGCTTGTGCGATCAGATCATAGAAACTTTATTTTCTTGTTATGATGATTCTCTACTTCACTCTGAAATTATTTGAACTTTTCAAATGTTTCAGACTTGTGCTTCATCAAGTAGATATACCCATATCTGCTCAAATCATCAATGAAGGTCAGAAAATAACGATACCCGCCGTGAGCCTCAACACTCATCGGTCCGCATACATCAATATGTACGATTTCCAACAAGTCAGTTGCTCACTCCATTGTTCCGAAGAACGGAGTTTTAGTCATCTTGCCCGTGAGGCATGGTTCGCATGCACCAAGTGATTCATAATCAAGTGATTCCAAAAGTCCATCAGGATGGAGTTTCTTCATGCGCTTTACACCAATATGACCTAAACGGTAGTGCCACAAATAAGTTGCATTATCATTATCAACTCTGCATCTTTTGGCTTCAATATTATGAATATGTGTTTTTACTACGATCGCGATTCAATAAACCATTCAACTTGGGTGTATGACCATAGAAGGTTTTATTCATGTAAATAGAATAACAATTATTCTCTCACTTAAATGAATAACCGTATTGCAATAAACATGATCCAATCTTGTTCATGCTCCACGCAAACAACAAATAACATTTATTTAGGTTTAACACTAATCCCGAAAGTATAGGGAGTGTGCGATGATGATCATATCAATATTGGAACTACTACCAACACACATCATCACCTCACCCTCAACTAGTCTCTGTTTATTCTGCAACTCCTGTTTTGAGTTACTACTCTTAGCAACCGAACAAGTATCAAATACCCAGAGGCTACTATGAACACTAGTGACGTACACATTATCAATATGTATATCAAGTATACCTTTGTTCACTTTGCCATCCTTCTTATCCGCCAAATATTCGGGGAACTTCCGCTTCCAGTGACCATTTCCTTTGCAGTTAGAAGCACTCTGTTTCAGGCTTAGGTCCAGCTTTGGGCTTCTTCACGGGAATGACAACTTGCTTGCCATTCTTTTTGAAGTTACCTTTCTTTTCCTTTGCCCTTTTCTTGAAACTAGTGGTCTTGTTAACCATCAACAATTGATGCTCTTTCTTGATTTCTACCTTTGTTGATTTTAGTATCACGAAGAGCTCGGGAATCGTTTTCGTCATCCCTTGCATATTATAGTTCATCACGAAGTTCCAGTAACTTGGTGATAGTGACTAGAGAACTCTGTCAATCACTATCTTATCTGGAAGATTAACTCCCACTTGATTCAAGCGATAGTAGTACTCAGACATTCTGAGCACATGCTCACTAGTTGAGCTATTCTCCTCCATCTTGTAGGCAAAATACTTGTCAGAGGTCTCATACCACCCGATACGGGCATGAATCTGAAATACCAATTTCATGTCTTGGAACATCTCGTATGATCCGTGGCATTCAAAACGTTTTTGAAGTCCCGGTTCTAAGCCGTAAAGCATGGTGCACTAAACTATCAAGTAGTCATCATACCGAGCTTTGTCAAATGTTCATAATGTCTGCATTTGCTCCTGCAATAGGTTTGTCACCTAGCGGTGCATCAAGGACATAATACTTCTGTGCAGCAATAACGATAATCCTCAGATCACGAACCTAGTCTGCATCATTGCTACTAACATCCTTCAACTTAGTTTTCTCTAGGAACATATCAAAAACATAGGGAAGCTATAACGCGAGCTATTGATCAACAATATAATTTTCAAATACTATCATGACTAATTTCATGATAAATTAAAGTTCAATTAATCATATTACTAAAGAACTCCCACTTAGATAGACATCCCTCTAGTCATCTAAATAATCACGTGATCCAAATCAACTAAACCATGTTCGATCATCACGTGAGATGGAGTAATTTTCAATGGTGAACATCTTATGTTGATCATATCTACTATATGATTCATGCTCGACCTTTCGGTCTCCAGTGTTTCGAGGCCATGTCTGTACATGCTAGGATCGTCAAGTTTGACCCGAGTATTCCGCATGTGCACAACTGTCTTGCACCCGTTGTATGTGAACGTAGAGCCTATCACACCCGATCATCACGTGGTGTCTCAGCACGAAGAACTTTCGCAACAGTGCATTCTCAGGGAGAACACTTGTACCTTGAAATTTTGTAAGGGGTCACCTTATAAAGCTACCGCCGTGCTAAGCAAAATAAGAAGCATAATAAGATAAACATCACATGCAACCAAAATATGTGACATGATATGGCCATCATCATCTTGTGCTTTTGATCTCCATCTCCAAAGCATTGTCATGATCTCCATCGTGACCGGCTAGACACGATGATCTTCATCGTAGCGTCGTGGTCGTCTCGCCAACTATTGCAACTACTACTATCTCTAACTCATAGTGATGAAGTAAAGCAATTACATGGCCTTCGCAATTCATACAATAAAGAGACATCCATAAGGCTCCTGCCGGTTGCCGATAATTTACAAAACATGTTCATCTCATACAATAACGTATAACTCATCACGTCTTGACCATATCACATCACAACATGCCCTGCAAAAACAAGTTAGACGTCATCTACTTTGTTGTTGCAAGTTTTACGTGGCTGCTACGGGCTTAGCAAGAACCGTTCTTACCTACGCATACAAAAACCACAACAATTTTTTGTTACATGTGCTGTTTTAACCTTCACAAGGACCGGGCGTAGCCACACTCGATTCAACTAAACTAAGAGAGACAGACACCCACCAGTCACCTTTAAGCAACGAGTGCTCATAACGGTGAAACCAGTCTCGGGTAAGCGTACGCGTAATGTCGGTCTGGGCCGCTTCATCTCACAATACCGCCGAATCAAAGTATGACATGCTGGTAAGCAGTATGACTATTATCGCCCACAAATCATTGTATTCTACTCGTGCATATCATCTACGCATAGACCTGGCTCATGATGCCACTATTGGGAACATAGTATTTCAAAAATCTCCTATGATCACGCAAGATCTATCTAGGAGAAGCGTAGTAACGAGTGGGGAGAGTGTGTCTACGTACCCTCGTAGGCCGAAAGCGGAAGCGTCTAGTGACGCGGTTGATGTAGTCGAACGTCTTCGCGATCCAACCGATCCAAGCACCGAATGTACGGCACCTCCGTGTTCAGCACACGTTCAACTCGATGATGTCCCACGAGCTCTTGATCCAGTTGAGCGTCACGGGAGAGTTTCGTCAGCACGACAGCGTGGTGACGGTGATGATGAAGCTACCGGCACAGGGCTTCGCCTAAGCACCGCAACGATATGACCGAGGTGTGTAACTGTGGGGAGGGGCAACGCACACGGCTAAAATCAACTTGTGTGTCCATGGGGTGCCCTGGCCACGTATATAAAGGATGGAGGGAGGAGGAGGCCGGCCCTCATAGGGCGCGCCAAAGTGTGGATTCCTACTAGGACTCCCTAGTCCTAGTAGGATTCCTCCTCCCACATGGAATAGGAAAAGGGGAAGGGAGAAGGAGAAGGAAGGAAGGAGGCGCCCCCTTTCTGTCAGGGATATTACTAGCAGGTATGAACCGGCTAGTATAAACCGAATTATAGTAAATATGTGTAATTGTAATATTTAGTAGAGGCTACGGCCCATGAGATCTTAGGCCCATGTATAGAGTTATGGTTTGTAAACCGCCCGATGATGTAACTTGAGAGATAAGGAAGAAAAGAGAAGAGACCGAGGCGGACATGAGTATGAGCCGGCCTCGGGATTCTGTAAACCGGACCAGGCGTCACCTCTATATAAAGGGACGACCCAGCGACGGTTCAGGAACAGGCCAGAAACAACCCGTCGAGACAGGCAAGCAAATTGCTCCCTGTTCATCGACGCCCAAACAATACCAAACCAAACTAGACGTAGGCTTTTACCTTCATCGAAGGGGCCGAACTAGTATAAACCCTCTGTGTCCTTTGTATGCTTTTAACCCCTTCAAGCTAACCTGTGCGATGGTTCCATCATCAAGTCCACTAAACCGGACATCTGCCGTGTTATTTCCACGACAGTTGGCGCCCACCGTGGGGCCTCCGCACGATGGTTTCGAGTTCTTGAAGGGCAGCTTCGAAGGGCTCAAGGGCTACGTGGTCGGCCGGATGACCAAGAGTCGCCGCGGCCGGATCTACATCGACGATGCAGATTGGGGTCCGGAGGCCGATTCAATCGAATACGGGTACCGGGTTCCCTTCGGTGGCATCCACGTCTTCATCGGCAAGATCGGCGAACCGGGACCTGAGCCGGACATCTTCCTCGACATCGTCGAGCCGGCTCAGCGTGGGAGATCGGCCCGGATTCAGCCCGCCATGAAGCACGTCTTCGTTGGAGCAGTCCACGGGGTCCAAACCGAGGACGGATCGGAGTCCGGTGGCGAAACAGTTATCTACTCCGACGACGAGTCTTCATCCGGAGAGACTGAATCTTTGTATCAGTTGCAGGACGGCCGGTCTGAGGGTGAGTCCAACGGGAACAGTATTCCGGACCCCTTTGACCCGCCAAACCGGGTGGCTGTCTTTATGGCCGGTTCACAACCCATGCAGCAATCCACGGTGAACGGGGCGACAGCAGAAGCTGGTGTAGGGGGGAGTGGCCAGGCCCTCTCACCCGCTGACGTTCTATCCACCTTACTCGAGGAGTTCACAGCCCGGGCCATGGCAGAGGTAGCTCCAGCAGACAAGGCGCAACATGATGCATAGCTCCTTCAGTTAAAGGGCCGGGTTGACCAAGCAAGGGATGATCTGAAAGCAGAGAAGGCTATGATAGCGATAAGGCAAGCGGAATTGAATGATCAGGCTTTTCACCTAAGGATGGAGCAGGCCTCTACACAGGGAGTAAGGAGTCGGAAGTACCAATCCCGTCTACCGCCGGTTTATGAAGCGACGGATCTGTTCAGGACGCCAGGGGCAGGGACTAGCAATAATCCAGCTTTAAACCGGAGGGCACCCCCAGCGAGGGACGAGCCGGTTCAGCAGCCTACTGCAGAGCAAGATCGACGGATCACATCTACACCTCACGTTCCTACCCCTCCGGGTCATTACTCGAATCCTTTGGACAATATCGTTGCAGCTGCTTCACGCTTGGCCGCTTTACCTATTGAGGGGACGTCTTCGGTGGCATTGGAGGCACGCAGGGTTAAGGATCTACTCGACACGGCGTTGATACAACAGCAAGCATATTCTCATAGCAGGGAGAGGTTACATTCAACACCACGTCCCAGCCGGAGTTACACTAGGCATTGGTAGGAACCAGAAGTGTCTATTAGTGAACGCAGACGGCATCGGCACAGACAGGATAATCCGGCAGGTGCGGCTGCACAAGCTCAGGATGTAAACCGGGTTAGGTCGGTAGCCCGGGAAGAAATCCGTCAGACGACGCCGGTTCACACGACCACGGCGGAGACAGGAGTCACAACAAGTTCCTTTGGGGTACAGTGTCTTATCCCCGCTTTACGGAGCATGAAGCTGCCCAAGGATTTCAAAGGGCCACGTAAGGTGCCTAATTACACCGCAGATTTGGCTCCTGAAGCTTGGGTTGAGAGTTACAAGATGGCCATGGAGATGCTGGATGTAGATGAAGCGGCTTGTGCAAAGTACTTTACTATGATGCTTGAAGGTACAACCCGGACCTGGCCTTCGCAATTCATACAATAAAGAGACATCCATAAGGCTCCTGCCGGTTGCCGATAATTTACAAAACATGTTCATCTCATACAATAACGTATAACTCATCACGTCTTGACCATATCACATCACAACATGCCCTGCAAAAACAAGTTAGACGTCATCTACTTTGTTGTTGCAAGTTTTACGTGGCTGCTACGGGCTTAGCAAGAACCGTTCTTACCTACGCATACAAAAACCACAACAATTTTTTGTTACATGTGCTGTTTTAACCTTCACAAGGACCGGGCGTAGCCACACTCGATTCAACTAAACTAAGAGAGACAGACACCCACCAGTCACCTTTAAGCAACGAGTGCTCATAACGGTGAAACCAGTCTCGGGTAAGCGTACGCGTAATGTCGGTCTGGGCCGCTTCATCTCACAATACCGCCGAATCAAAGTATGACATGCTGGTAAGCAGTATGACTATTATCGCCCACAAATCATTGTATTCTACTCGTGCATATCATCTACGCATAGACCTGGCTCATGATGCCACTATTGGGAACATAGTATTTCAAAAATCTCCTATGATCACGCAAGATCTATCTAGGAGAAGCGTAGTAACGAGTGGGGAGAGTGTGTCTACGTACCCTCGTAGGCCGAAAGCGGAAGCGTCTAGTGACGCGGTTGATGTAGTCGAACGTCTTCGCGATCCAACCGATCCAAGCACCGAATGTACGGCACCTCCGTGTTCAGCACACGTTCAACTCGATGATGTCCCACGAGCTCTTGATCCAGTTGAGCGTCACGGGAGAGTTTCGTCAGCACGACAGCGTGGTGACGGTGATGATGAAGCTACCGGCACAGGGCTTCGCCTAAGCACCGCAACGATATGACCGAGGTGTGTAACTGTGGGGAGGGGCAACGCACACGGCTAAAATCAACTTGTGTGTCCATGGGGTGCCCTGGCCACGTATATAAAGGATGGAGGGAGGAGGAGGCCGGCCCTCATAGGGCGCGCCAAAGTGTGGATTCCTACTAGGACTCCCTAGTCCTAGTAGGATTCCTCCTCCCACATGGAATAGGAAAAGGGGAAGGGAGAAGGAGAAGGAAGGAAGGAGGCGCCCCCTTTCTGTCAGGGATATTACTAGCAGGTATGAACCGGCTAGTATAAACCGAATTATAGTAAATATGTGTAATTGTAATATTTAGTAGAGGCTACGGCCCATGAGATCTTAGGCCCATGTATAGAGTTATGGTTTGTAAACCGCCCGATGATGTAACTTGAGAGATAAGGAAGAAAAGAGAAGAGACCGAGGCGGACATGAGTATGAGCCGGCCTCGGGATTCTGTAAACCGGACCAGGCGTCACCTCTATATAAAGGGACGACCCAGCGACGGTTCAGGAACAGGCCAGAAACAACCCGTCGAGACAGGCAAGCAAATTGCTCCCTGTTCATCGACGCCCAAACAATACCAAACCAAACTAGACGTAGGCTTTTACCTTCATCGAAGGGGCCGAACTAGTATAAACCCTCTGTGTCCTTTGTATGCTTTTAACCCCTTCAAGCTAAGCTGTGCGATGGTTCCATCATCAAGTCCACTAAACCGGACATCTGCCGTGTTATTTCCACGACAGTTGGCGCCCACCGTGGGGCCTCCGCACGATGGTTTCGAGTTCTTGAAGGGCAGCTTCGAAGGGCTCAAGGGCTACGTGGTCGGCCGGATGACCAAGAGTCGCCGCGGCCGGATCTACATCGACGATGCAGATTGGGGTCCGGAGGCCGATTCAATCGAATACGGGTACCGGGTTCCCTTCGGTGGCATCCACGTCTTCATCGGCAAGATCGGCGAACCGGGACCTGAGCCGGACATCTTCCTCGACATCGTCGAGCCGGCTCAGCGTGGGAGATCGGCCCGGATTCAGCCCGCCATGAAGCACGTCTTCGTTGGAGCAGTCCACGGGGTCCAAACCGAGGACGGATCGGAGTCCGGTGGCGAAACAGTTATCTACTCCGACGACGAGTCTTCATCCGGAGAGACTGAATCTTTGTATCAGTTGTAGGACGGCCGGTCTGAGGGTGAGTCCAACGGGAACAGTATTCCGGACCCCTTTGACCCGCCAAACCGGGTGGCTGTCTTTATGGCCGGTTCACAACCCACGCAGCAATCCACGGTGAACGGGGCGACAGCAGAAGCTGGTGTAGGGGGGAGTGGCCAGGCCCTCTCACCCGCTGACGTTCTATCCACCTTACTCGAGGAGTTCACAGCCCGGGCCATGGCAGAGGTAGCTCCAGCAGACAAGGCGCAACATGATGCATAGCTCCTTCAGTTAAAGGGCCGGGTTGACCAAGCAAGGGATGATCTGAAAGCAGAGAAGGCTATGATAGCGATAAGGCAAGCGGAATTGAATGATCAGGCTTTTCACCTAAGGATGGAGCAGGCCTCTACACAGGGAGTAAGGAGTCGGAAGTACCAATCCCGTCTACCGCCGGTTTATGAAGCGACGGATCTGTTCAGGACGCCAGGGGCAGGGACTAACAATAATCCAGCTTTAAACCGGAGGGCACCCCCAGCGAGGGACGAGCCGGTTCAGCAGCCTACTGCAGAGCAAGATCGACGGATCACATCTACACCTCACGTTCCTACCCCTCCGGGTCATTACTCGAATCCTTTGGACAATATCGTTGCAGCTGCTTCACGCTTGGCCGCTTTACCTATTGAGGGGACGTCTTCGGTGGCATTGGAGGCACGCAGGGTTAAGGATCTACTCGACACGGCGTTGATACAACAGCAAGCATATTCTCATAGCAGGGAGAGGTTACATTCAACACCACGTCCCAGCCGGAGTTACACTAGGCATTGGTAGGAACCAGAAGTGTCTATTAGTGAACGCAGACGGCATCGGCACAGACAGGATAATCCGGCAGGTGCGGCTGCACAAGCTCAGGATGTAAACCGGGTTAGGTCGGTAGCCCGGGAAGAAATCCGTCAGACGACGCCGGTTCACACGACCACGGCGGAGACAGGAGTCACAACAAGTTCCTTTGGGGTACAGTGTCTTATCCCCGCTTTACGGAGCATGAAGCTGCCCAAGGATTTCAAAGGGCCACGTAAGGTGCCTAATTACACCGCAGATTTGGCTCCTGAAGCTTGGGTTGAGAGTTACAAGATGGCCATGGAGATGCTGGATGTAGATGAAGCGGCTTGTGCAAAGTACTTTACTATGATGCTTGAAGGTACAACCCGGACCTGGCTAAAGGGTTTACCCCCAAATTCCATCGGGTCATGGGGAGAGCTACGTCGCCAGTTTATCAAAAATTTCAAGGATACATGCAAGCAGCCGATGTCAATAGTGGATCTAGCAGCATGTGTGCAAGGAGAGCAGGAATCTACAAGTGCATGGGTACGGCGAGTATCAGAGATCTTGCATTCTTCAAATAGTATCAATCCCAGTACGGCAATAGTGACTTTAGAGAACAATTGCCGGTTTGAGTCTCTAAAGCTAAAACTGGGACGGCTTAAACGAGATTGCAACGATATGGGAACTCTCATGAGTGCTCTGGTGAAATATGGGGACTCGGACAACACTAAGTACCCAGAAGCGGAGGGAGACAAAGCAGGGAAAGTTAGCAAACCCGGTAAACCGGCGCAGGGTAATCCGGCTACAACAAGCTTCTTCGGCAAGCGAAAGGCGGAGGGTGGCTCTGATTTCGTGGCCAATACCCAAGTTCAAGAGGGGTTCCAGCGCAATAGGGGCAAACCACCCCCACAAACCGGCGGAGGAAATGTTAGTTGGGACCAGGAGTTAAGTCAGCCTTGTCCGAAACATAGCACAAAGGGATGACCAGCGAAACACACTATAGGAGAATGCAGGCCCTTGATGGAAGCCATAGCGGGCCGCTTCAATTCTAATGACAGGCCTCCGAATGGTGGTTCAGGCCCAGGGTTCTATGGTCCGGGTCATCAGGGAAACAGCTCCGGATCAGGATATCGGGGCAATAGCAATGGTTATCATGGCCGGGCCAATAATCAATGTGGTCAAGGTGGTTATAATAACCAGGGTAATCCGCCGCATGGTCAGGGTGGCTACAATAACCAAGGCAGCCAACAGCAGGGCCAAGGTAATCACAATAACCAGGGTAATCAGCAGCGTCATCAACAGCAGCCGCAATCCGGATATCAGAGTAATCCGAAGGAGTTGAGCAGTGGGCAATATCATGTGTTCACCACGAGTCTATGTAAACGAGATCAGAAGGTTCTAAAGCGGGCAGTCCACGCGGTTGAACCGGCGACACCGCAATTCCTGCGCTGGTCAGAGCAGCCCATTGTATGGAGCAGGGAGGATCACCCGATGCGGGTAGATAATCCGGACCATTTCGCCTTGGTGTTGCCACCACAGGTGGGAGGTTATAAGTTCACTAAAGTTCTTATGGACGGCGGCAGCAGCATCAATATCTTGTATTACGAGACCTTCCGTCGAATGGGCTTGACGGATAAAAAGCTGAGGCAGTCAAACACGGTGTTCCACGGGGTGGTCCCAAGTAAGTTAGCTTATCCAGTTGGGAAAATTGACTTATAAGTTACCTTTGGAGATGAGCATGATTCCAGGTCAGAGATGATAACTTTCGAAGTCGTCAAGATCCGGAGCCCTTATCATGCTCTATTTGGGAGGACGGTTTATGCCAAGTTTATGGCCAGACCGTGTTATGTTTACCTGTAGCTCAAGATGCCGGGTCACAAGGGCACAATCACGGTTCACGGAAGTCGCAAGGTTGCGTTGGAGTGTGAAGAGGGAGATGCTGCTTACGCGGAGGCAGTATGTGCTACCGAGGAGTTAAAATTTTATAAGGATAATGTTGATCCGGCAGATATGACCCCGTTGAAGAAGCCAACTACAGAGCATGATCCGGCGCTGAAATTTAAATCGGCAGAGGAGACTAAGCAAGTTGATTTTGTACCGGGTGATTCATCCAAGCAGTTCACAATCAGCGCTAACCTTGATCCCAAATAGGAAAGCGCGCTCATCGAGTTCATCCATGAGAACCGGGATATCTTTGCATGGAAACCTTCTGACATGCCAGGTATACCGAGGGAACTCGCTGAGCACAGTCTTAATATTGATCCGAAGTTTAAACCGGTCAAGCAGTATCTGCGCCGCTTCAACGAAGAGAGGCGCAAGGCTATAGGAGAGGAGGTGGCCATACTTTTGGCTGCAGGGTTCATAGTGGAAGTTTTTCACCCAGAGTGGTTAGCTAATCCGGTGCTGGTGCTAAAGAATAATGGAAAATGGAGAATGTGTGTGGACTACACAAACCTCAATAAAGCTTGTCCAACGGATCCTTTTGCTGTACCTCGCATTGATCAGATCATCGATGCTACAGCGGGATGTGAGCGGCTAAGTTTTTTGGATGCATACTCGGGATATCACCAGATCAAGATGGCAGTTAAGGACCAAGAAAAGACAGCTTTCATAACTCCTTTTGGTGCTTTTTGCTATGTATCTATGCCTTTTGGGCTCAAGAGTGCCCAAGCAACTTATCAGCGTTGCGTGCGGAACTGTCTTAAGGGGCAGATAGGAAGAAATGTTCATGCCTATGTGGATGATATCGTGGTGAAGTCAAGGAAGGAAGAGACACTGATAGAGGACCTCAAGGAGACCTTTGACAATCTTCGGGCCTATAAGATGATGCTTAATCCGGAGAAGTGTGCTTTCGGTGTTCCGGCAGGCAAGCTCCTTGGGTTTTTGGTGTCAAACAGAGGAATAGAAGCTAATCCGGAGAAGATCAAGGCAATCACATCTTTAACAAAACCGGTTTGCATTAATGATGTTCAGCGTATCGCTGACCGGATTACAGCATTGAGTCGGTTTATTAGCCGTTTGGGGGACAAGGCGATTCCGCTTTATCAGATGCTGAGAAAGACGGATCGGTTTATATGGAGTGATGAGGCAAATGCTGCGTTTGAGGATTTGAAGCGACAGCTGGGAAGGCCACAGGTCCTGGCTGCCCCTGTTGATAACGAACCTTTGCTGTTATACGTCGCCGCCAACGCACGAGCAGTTAGTGTGGCGATCGTGGTGGAACGCAAGGAAGCAGGGAAAGAATATCCGGTTCAGCGTCCAGTTTATTATGTGAGTGAGGTGCTCATTGAGTCTAAGCAGAGGTACCCGCATTGGCAGAAGCTGGTGTATGGTGTGTTCATGGCAAACCGGAAGTTGAAGCACTATTTCCAGGGTCATCCGATAACCATGGTTAGTTCAGCACCGTTGGGGGACATAATCCAGAACAGAGAAGCTACGGGTAGAGTGGCGAAGTGGGCCATTGAGCTCAGCCCACATGAGTTGAAATATGTGCCACGCACCGCTATAAAATCTCAGGCATTGGTGGATTTCATCAATGATTAGACGGAATTACAAACACCTGAGGAGAAGCCGGATCTTACTTACTAGACGATTCACTTTGACGGTTCAAGACAGTTAGAAGGCTCGGGGGCTGGAGTTGTCTTGACTTCCCCGCGAGGTGATAAGTTTTGTTACGTCCTCCGTTTATTGTTTCCTTGTACTAATAATGCAGCGGAGTATGAAGCGTTACTTCATGGCTTACGGATGGCAAAGGAGATGAACTTGAGCCGGGTCAAGTGCTTTGGCGATTCAGATTTGGTGGCACAGCAAGTTTCAGGCAAGTGGGATTCAAGGGATCCTCTCATGGCAGCTTACAGACGAGAAGTGGAAGCAGTGGCTGGATATTTCAAGGGGTATCAAGTGGACCACATAGACCGGCGAAAGAATGAAGCGGCTGATGCTTTAAGCCGGTTGGGTTCTCAACGTAAACCGGTACCACCAAATACTTTTTTGGATGAGCTGCACAGTCCATCAGTACAAGTACCATCAGAGGAAGACCTGGTTGTTCCTGATCCGGAGGCACAACTAGTTGCGGCACTTCGTGTTATTCCGGATTGGACGCTGCCTTATTTGGCGTATCTGAGCCGAGGAGAGCTGCCGGATGACGAAATAGAGGCACGACAGATAGTCCGGCGTTCTAAGTCCATGACAATTGCAAACGGGGAACTTCATCATTGCAGCGTCTCTGTAGCATTTCAGCGGTGTGTATCAGCCGAAGAAGGTTGCGAGATTCTTCGCGAGATCCATGAAAGGGATTGTGGTCATCATGCTGGTTCAAAATCATTGGTGGCTAAAGCTTTTCGACATGGGTTCTATTGGTTAACAGCTCATGCTGATGCGGCAGATTTAGTCCGGAAGTGTGATGCTTGTCAGAAGTTTTCACGACGTGCTCTTGTTCCGGCACAGGAGCTCCGGATGATACCGATAACCTGGCCGTTTGCGACTTGGGGGATTGATATGGTTGGACCCTTTAAGCGATCCCAAGATCAGAAAACTCATCTACTTGTGGCGGTGGATAAGTTTACAAAGTGGATTGAGGCAGAGCCTGTGAGCAAGCGTGATGCAGCCACAGCGGTCAAATTCATCAAAAAGGTAATTTTCCGGTTTGGCTTTCCACACAGCATCATCACAGACAACGGCACCAATTTATCTAAGGGTGAGATGGAAGAATTTTGTCAACGAGAACATATTCGCCTAGATGTATCTTCTGTGGCTCACCCTCAAACCAATGGTCAAGCTGAAAGAGCAAACCAGGAGATTTTGCGAGGTATCAAGCCCCGTCTTATGACTCCCTTGCAAAGAACCCCGGGATGTTGGGTTCAGGAGTTACCATCTGTCCTTTGGAGTATCAATACTACGCCAAACCGGTCCACAGGTTATACACCTTTCTTTATGGTGTACAGTGCTGAAGCGGTCCTTCCAAGTGATATCCGTCATGACTCACCAAGGGTGACAGCCTATGTTGAAGCGGCCAACGAGCAGGTGAGACAGGACAGTTTAGACCGGCTGGATGAAGAGCGTGATATAGCAGCAGCACGGTCTGCGAGTTATCAACAAGACTTGCGTAGGTATCACAGCCGCCGGATCAAGAGCAGGACATTCCAGGAGGGAGACTTAGTACTCCGGCTCATCCAAGACCAAACAGATATGCACAAACTATCCCCACCTTGGGAAGGGCCCTTTGTGGTCAGCAAGAATCTGCACAACGGTTCATACTACCTGGTGGGCGTTCGAGAACACAAGGACTCACGGACATTGGAAGAGGAGACAAAGAGGCCGTGGAACATCGCCCTCTTACGGCCCTACTATACCTGAGCCATGAGCTCCACTGTATCCTATGTATATATTATGATTAATGAATAAACCGGCACCCTCGGTAAACCGGGGGTTCAGCCTTTTTTCCAATACAAAGATCTTATGAGGACAACCATACTTATATTATTATATGTCATGTTTCAAACATATCGATCGGTTTAAAACTGATTTTGCAGAATATATGCACTCAGAAGCAATAAAACTCCCTGAAGAGCGTAAGGACATATCCGGCTCAAAGAGGACGCTTGACGGAAGCCCTCTGGATGGTAATCCATCCAGTGATTGGCTAAAGATTTACCCATGGTTTCATGGAACCATGGAGGCCCTCTGGACAGGCGACAACCATCCAGTGATTGGCTCAAAGTTTTACCCATGGTTTCATGGAACCATGGAGGCCCTCTGGACAGGCGACAGCCATCCAGTGATTGGCTCAAAGTTTACCCATGGTTTCATGGAACCATGGAGGCCCTCTGGACAGGCGATAGCCATCCAGTGATTGGCTCAAAGTTTACCCATGGTTTCATGGAACCATGGAGTCCCTCTGGACAGGCGACAGCCATCCAGTGATTGGCTCAAAGTTTACCCATGGTTTCATGGAACCATGGAGGCCCTCTGGATAGGCGACAGCCATCCAGTGATTGGCTCAAAGTTTACCCATGGTTTCATGGAACCATGGAGGCCCTCTGGACAGGCGACAGCCATCCAGTGATTGGCTAAAGATTTACCCATTGTTTCATGGAACCATGGAGGCCCTCTGGACAGGTGACAACCACCCAGTGATTGGCTAAAGATTTTCTTATGGTTCCTATGGATGATTCGGCCACATCCATCGACCGGCCCTCTGGATGGCAAGCCCATTCCATTGATTGGCTGAACCTTGCTTTGAGTCTGTCAGCTCGTAAAAAGCCTCGACTACACGGTTTTATTTGCAAATTTGCATTTCTGATCTTTATGTGTTATGGTTCTTTAATCCGGAGTGGGACAATTCAAGAAATTGACCACACATCTACAAAGTTAAAGATCTGGGTCATGAGCACCAGCATGAGTAAAAAGTCTGGGTTATAAAACACCAGCAAGAGTTAATCCGGTGTTCATCATAGCCCAGAACAATCATGAGCTTCTATAAGACCAGGGATTATTAATGGGTCTATTCAAAGACTCCCTTCAAAGAGGCAAAATTCGCCGGATTAAGAGTATCAAGCATACTTGATCTCAGGTATAAAGTTATTTTTGATATAAGTATACACTTGTTTGATATGTTGTGAGAACAATTTAATGGGTCCAACGGTAAAACCGTTAGGACATATCTTCATTATCTATGCAGGAACAGATGATATATAAGATAATCCATATCAGACCAAATTGGCAATATCAAAACAAAAGTCGGAATATCCGGATCAACGCAGACAAATGTTTTCAACTATCCTATTACAAGGCATAGCAAGCCTGACGGATTAAAAATTGTTCGGCAAAATGAGGCTGCAACTACAAAGATATGCTATGAGCTACGCTCCCTCCTGCTGAGACGGCTGGGCATCAACTTGATCCAGAGTCTCCTCCTCTTCTTGAAGCGGCTGGAAGTCAGGGACGCACCAGTCGATTTTCGTTAAAGTACGAAAGTACATTTCTTCATTGATGAGTTCAGACGGATCGATATCTGGAGCGAAGGTATGAGGGCGCACTGGGGGATTAGATTGACGGTATCATAAACCGGCCGCTCCACCCGCTCGTTTTGCAAGTCATATCCCTGATGATACCTGGATAAATCTGATTCGGCCGCAAGTTTGCTGGCCAGAGGACGCATCAACTTCGTCAAGACATGGAGATCTTTCGCGGTGAAAGCCGATCCGTCTTCTTTGGTATTTGGATACCCATTAAAGGCTTCTTCCGGATCAAAGTCCGGAACCCACGCCTTCGCTCTGGTAAACGCCACGAGGGAACCGGCTCGAGCGGCAGACTTCTTAACTTCCTCCAAACGCACCGGCAAGACAGACATCTTTTGTAATGTACCTTGGATGGTAGTAGGGGCCGGTTTATTGAATGATGTTGCACTTATGATCCTTTGAGCGCCGGAATACAGCTGCTCGACCAAAGTATAACATGCCTTGAGTTTTTTCCATAAGTCATCCCCAAGATGGGTGACACGGCGCCCTGCATATGATTATCACAATTAAACCCGCACGGATAGAAGATTGCAAGGATGAAAGCAGGAATACAGATTAAATAGTTACCGAAGATTGCAGAAGTCATCAACTCTATTTGCCGCTTTAAACCGGATAACTCTTCAGTCACCGGATTAAGAGCTTCTTCAGCATCCTTGGCCCTTTTCTCCAGATCTTTCTTTTGAACCTCAAAGGCGGTCCGCTCTTCTTCAAAGAATTTCTTCAGCTGTTCAGCAGTCTTTAAACTCAGCTTCAAATCTTTCTTGGCCTTAGAAGCAGCAGCCTTCGTTTCAGCAAGTCTGCTCCGGAGTTCACTGATTTCTTCGTCCCTCCGGTTTAAATCAGCCTACAAGGAAGATCAAGTGGTAAGCGGAAGTAATTTAAAGACAAAGTCTCAAGCACACAAACAAGTTGTCTACTTGACACTTGGGGGCTAATGGGCAGTTGAAGCAATAAGCAGAAGTAATTCAAAGACAAAGTCTCAAGCAAACAAAACAAGTTGTCTACTTGACACTTGGGGACTAATGGATAATTGAAGTATTGAGGGAAAAGTCAGACAAGTCCCAGGCACATAAACCGAGTTATGCCCCTGGCACTTGGGGGCTAATGTAAGATCATTTGATTCATCAGGAAGTACCGGTTCACCTTCTAAACATAGCTAAACCGGAACTTGGGGGCTGATATGGTATAGACAGAAAGGCATTGAAAGTCAAAAGAAGATGCAAGGGATTACCTCATACTTGTCCTTCATCATGTTAATCAAGCCTGCTTCATAATCTCGACCAGTGTGGAGCCGGTTCAAGTACCCGGAATAGAGTTCCTGGGCACCCATGTCAGCAAAGCTGGACAATTCAGTACTCCATTTACCCTTTTCTTTGTGCAGCTTCTCCGCTTTAGCCGTATGTTTGGCTAAGACAGTGGGCTCAGCAGGAGCGGTATAAGCTGTGTGAGTTATTTCCACCTCCGGAGAAGCAGTTGTTGGGGGTGGGGTTGCAGTGCGAACCGGACTGGGAGGAGCCGGATTGGTCTGAGGAGAATTGGCCCGGGCAGGACTTGCCGGTTCACGAACATCCTCAGCATTAGGATTCTCAGGCATAGTAGTGTGATCGGCAGGAGCAGGATCTTCAAGTGGAATAGTAGGTTCACCTTCCAGAGGGATAGCTGAGTCCGGATCAGCCGCCGGATTATCAATGGCAGTCTCAGCAGTTGGTTGGTTGACTTTTGGTTTTTTTCTAGGTTTTGGCTTGCTGAAGGAAGTTGGAAAAACAAATTAGAGCTATAAGACAAAGTGCAATCATAAACCGGATAGATTTAAAGACTTACCCTGGGACAGTTTTCAGGGGTGGAAGCTGTGTGGCAGTTGATTCACCGGAAGAAGATAACGGAGTCTCCTGATAATCAGGGTCAGACGGTTTAAGAGGTTTGCGTATAAGCCCGGCCTTGGGATGAAGAAGGGTTGGAGAGAGTATAACCTCAGAGCGGCGCTTCCGGGCCGGAGTAAGAGATATTCCGGATGATTCCATAGCAAGGCCGCTGTGGCGAGTAGTCCGGCGAAGAGCTTCATGTTGCTGTTTCTTCAAAAGAAAATTAGGATCCAATTGAGCATACGGGTGAGAAAACTGATATTTCCTCACTGTCCGACAACTTTTTTGAGGAAGTGGTTCCGAATCGGAAGAAAGGATAGTTACCTCAATTTCGGCCGGTTTATCTCCTTCAGCCAACTCCTATAAAAAGTTATCATTAGATACAGATATGGGTAAAAAGTGAGCAAGTTAAAGCCGGATCAATTCATGCCTCAGAGTCCGGATCGTCGTCCTCAGCGTGAGAACTGGAGCCACCGACTGCTTTCCTCTTCTTGGAGGCAAAGGTTTTCCGGCGTGGTACTTTTCCGGCCTTTTCCTGAGGCTTCCTTCTCCAGAAAGGATCATTGGCCTGTTCAAAAAGGTAAAAGATAAATTGAAAGAACCATTTAAAGGAACGGATTACAGGCATAAGAAAGAAAGTAAGACATACCACAGGCAGTTTATTTTTCTTGTAGTATGGAGCCAGTCCGGTTTGGCTACATTCTTCTAAAGTGATGTTAAGCATTTTCTTGGCAGACTCAGTGACGTCTGACTCAGAAAGTTTCTCCTTAGTAAAACGTTGAGGGTCATCCGGTTTACCAGAGTATTGACACATCAAGCTTGTGCGCGGGCTCATAGGAAGGATACTCCAAGAGAGCCAGCAGCGCATGAAATCCACGCCGGTTAAACCATTAGCCATAAAGGCCTTTAACTTGGAAAGTTGAGAGGCAAACCGGGGCCGCTCTGAGGAGCTGAGGCGCTGCGGCAGAGGGTGATCCTCTGGAAGACGGTGCTCGTGATAACCCGGCAATGGGTTTTCCCCCACAGGAGAAGTATCAATACAGTAAAACCAAGATTTATTCCACTCCTTGGGATGTGTGTGGAGAGCGGCATGAGAAAAGACTGCATCTTTCCTTTTCTGAATACTGAACCCGCCTAGTTCTTGATGCGGTCCACTGGTGAATTCAGTCCGCCGGTTTAGGTGGAAGAAATCCCGGAACAAGTCAACTGACGGTTCTTCTTGCAAATACACCTCAGAAAACACTTGGAAATCACAGATGTTGGAAACAGAGTTGGGACCTATGTCCTGAGGATGAAGCTGGAAAGCAGCAAGTGTTGGGGAACGTAGTATTTTAAAATTTTCCTACGATCACGCAAGATCTATCTACCAGATGCATAGCAACGAGAGGGAAGAGTGTGTCTACGTACCCTCGTAGACCGGAAGCGGAAGCGTCAAGTGACGTGGTTGATGTAGTCGAACTTCTTCGCGATTCAATCGATCAAGCACCGAACGTACGGCACCTCCGCGTTCAGCACACGTTCAGCTTGATGACGTCCCACGAGCTCTTGATCCAGTTGAGCTTGACGGGAGAGTTTCGTCAGCACGACGGCGTGGTGACGGATATGATGTATCTACCGGCGCAGGGCTTCGCCTAAGCACTGCGACGGTATGACCGAGGTGTGTTTATGTGGAGGGGGGCACCGCACACGGCTGGAACAATTCAACTTGTGTGTCTTTGGGTGCCCCCTGCCCCCGTATATAAAGGAGCAAGAGGGGAGGGCCGGCCGGCCTCCTATGGTGCGGCTAGGGCAATCCTACTAGGAATAGGATTGCAATCCTATTCCTAGTAGGAGTCCATCAAGAAGGAAGAGAGGGAAAGGAAAAGAGGGAGAGGTGGCGCCCCCCCAATCCTAGTCCAACTAGGATCCCTAGGTGGGGGCCGGCCAGCCTCTCTAGGCTGCCTCTCTCCTTTCCTCAAGGCCCACTATGGACCATCCCCCCTCGTAGGGGGTTCCGGTAACCCCCTCCGGCAATCCAGTTAAATCCGAAACTTTTCAGGAACACTTGCCGTGTCCGAATATAGTCGTCCAATATATCAATCTCTATGTCTCGGACATTCCGAGACTCCTCGTCATGTCCGTGATCTCATCCGGGACTTCGAACTACCTTCGGTACATCAAAACTCATAAACTCATAATACCGATCATCATCAAACGTTAAGCGTGCGGACCCTACGGGTTCGAGAACTATGTAGACATGACCGAGACTCATCTCCGATCAATAACCAATAGCGGAACCTGGATGTTCATATTGGCTCCTACATATTCTACGAAGATCTTTTATCGGTCAAACCGCATAACAACATACGATGTTCCTTTTGTCATCGGTATGTTACTTGCCCGAGATTCGATCGTCGGTATCTCTATACCTAGTTCAATCTCGTTACCGGCAAGTCTCTTTACTCGTTCCGTAACACATCATCTCGTGACTAACTCATTAGTCTTTTGCTTGCAAGGCTTATTATGATGTGTGTTACCGAGAGGGCCCAGAGATACCTCTCCGACACTCGGTGTGACAAATCCTAATCTTGATCTATGCCAACACCACGAATACTTTTGGAGACACCTGTAGAGCATCTTTATGATCACCCAGTTACGTTGTGACGTTTGATAGCACACAAGGTGTTCCTACGGTATTCGGGAGTTGCATAATCTCATAGTCATAGGAACATGTATAAGTCATGAAGAAAGCAATAGCAGTAAAACTAAACGATCATAGTGCTATGCTAACGGATGGGTCTTGTCCATCACATCATTCTCCTAATGATGTGATCCCGTTGATCAAATGACAACTCATGTCTATGGCTAGGAAACATAATCATCTTTGATCAATGAGCTAGTCTAGTAGAGGCATACTAGGGACGTACTATTTTGTCTATGTATCCACACATGTACTAAGTTTCCGGTTAATACAATTCTAGCATGAATAAAAGACATTTATCATGATATAAGGAAATACAAATAACATCTTTATTATTGCCTCTAGGGCATATTTCCTTCAGTCTCCCACTTGAACTAGAGTCAATAATCTAGATTACAAAGTGATGATCCTCACACCCATGGAGTCCTGGTGTTGATCATGTTTTGCCCGTGGAAGAGGCTTAGTCAACGGGTGTGCAACATTAAGATCCGTATGTATTTTGCAAATCTCTATGTCTCCCTCCTTGACTAGATCGCGGATGGAATTGAAGCGTCTTTTGATGTGTTTTGTTCTCTTGTGAAACCTGGATTCCTTCGCCAAGGCTATTGCTCCAGTGTTGTCACAAAAGATTTTCATTGGACCCGATGCACTAGGTATTACACCTAGATCGGATATGAACTCCTTCATCCAGACTCCTTCATTTGCTGCTTCCGAAGCAGCTATGTATTCCGCTTCACACGTAGATCCCGCCACGACGCTCTGCTTGGAACTGCACCAACTGACAGCTCCACCGTTCAATAAAAATACATATCCGGTTTGTGACTTAGAGTCATCCGGATCAGTGTCAAAGCTAGAATCGACATAACCATTTACGACGAGCTCTTTGTCACCTCCATACACGAGAAACATATCCTTAGTCCTTTTCAGGTATTTCAGGATGTTCTTGACCGCTGTCTAGTGATCCACTCCTGGATTACTTTGGTACCTCCCTGCTAAACTTATAGCAAGGCACACATCAGGTCTGGTACACAGCATTGCATACATGATAGATCCTATGGCTGAGGCATAGGGAATGACTTTCATTTTCTCTCTATCTTCTGCAGTGGTCGGGCATTGAGTCTTACTCAACTTCATACCTTGTAATACAGGCAAGAACCCTTTCTTTGACTGATCCATTTTGAACTTCTTCAAAATCTTATCAAGGTATGTGCTTTGTGAAAGTCCAATTAAGCGTCTTGATCTATCTCTATAGATCTTGATGCCTAATATATAAGCAGCTTCACCGAGGTCTTTCATTGAAAAACTCTTATTCAAGTATCCTTTTATGCTATCCAGAAATTCTATATCATTTCCAATCAGCAATATGTCATCCACATATAATATTAGAAATGCTACAGAGCTCCCACTCACTTTCTTGTAAATACAGGCTTCTCCAAAAGTCTGTATAAAACCATAAGCTTTGATCACCTCATCAAAGCGTATATTCCAACTCCGAGATGCTTGCACCAGTCCGTAGATGGATCGCTGGAGCTTGCACACTTTGTTAGCATCTTTCGGATCGACAAAACCTTCTGGTTGCATCATATACAACTCTTCTTTGAGATATCCATTCAGGAATGCAGTTTTGACATCCATTTGCCAGATTTCATAATCATAAAATGCGGCAATTGCTAACATGATTCAGACAGACTTAAGCATCGCTACAGGTGAGAAAGTCTCATCGTAGTCAACTCCTTGAACTTGTCGAAACCCTTTCACAACAAGTCGAGCTTTGTAAACAGTAACATTACCGTCTGCGTCGGTCTTCCTCTTGAAGATCCATTTATTTTTGATGGCCTGCCGATCATCGGGCAAGTCAACCAAAGTCCATACTTTGTTCTCATACATGGATCCCATCTCAGATTTCATGGCCTCAAGCCATTTTGCGGAATCTGGGCTCATCATCGCTTCCTCATAGTTCGTAGGTTCATCATGGTCTAGTAACATGATTTCAAGAACTGGGTTGCCGTACCACTCTGGTGCGGAACGTACTCTGGTTGATCTACGACGTTCAGCAAAAACTTGATCTGAAGTTTCATGATCATCATCATTAACTTCCTCACTGATTGGTGTAGGAATCACTAGAACAATTTTCTGTGATGTACTACTTTCCAATTCAGGAGAAGGTACAATTACCTCATCAAGTTCTACTTTCCTCCCACTCACTTCTTTCGAGAGAAAATCCTTCTCTAGAAAGGATCCATTCTTAGCAACGAATATCTTGCCTTCGGATCTGTGATAGAAGGTGTACCCAACAGTCTCTTTTGGGTATCCTATGAAGACACATTTCTCCGACTTGGGTTCGAGCTTATCAGGTTGAAGCTTTTTCACATAAGCATCGCAGCCCCAAACTTTAAGAAACGACAACTTTGGTTTCTTGCCAAACCATAGTTCATAAGGTGTCGTATCAACGGATTTAGATGGTGCCCTATTTAACGTGAATGCAGCTGTCTCTAAAGCATAACCCCAAAACGATAGTGGTAAATCGGTAAGAGACATCATAGATCGCACCATATCCAATAAAGTACGGTTACGACGTTCGGACACACCATTACGCTGTGGTGTTCCGGGTGGCGTGAGTTGTGAAACTATTCCACATTGTTTCAAATGAAGACCAAACTTGTAACTCAAATATTCTCCTCCACGATCAGATCGTAGAAACTTTATTTTCTTGTTACGATGATTCTCTACTTCACTCTGAAATTCTTTGAACTTTTCAAATGTTTCAGACTTGTGCTTCATTAAGTAGATATACCCATATCTGCTTAAATCATCAGTGAAGGTCAGAAAATAACGATACCCACCGCGAGCTTCAACACTCATTGGCCCACATACATCAGTATGTATGATTTCCAATAAATCTGTTGCTCGCTCCATAGTTCCGGAGAACGGAGTTTTAGTCATCTTGCCCATGAGGCATGGTTCACAAGCACCAAGTGATTCATAATCAAGTGATTCTACAAGTCCATCACTATGGAGTTTCTTCATGCGTTTTACACCAATATGACCTAAACGGCAGTGCCACAAATAAGTTGCACTATCATTATTAACCTTGCATCTTTTGGTTTCAATATTATGAATATGTGTATCACTACAATCGAGATCCAATAAGAATAGACCACTCTTTAAGGGTGCATGACCATAAAAGATATTATTCATTAAAATGGAACAACCATTATTCTCTGATTTAAATGAATAACCGTCTCGCAATAAACAAGATTCAGATATAATGTTCATGCTTAACGCTGGCACCAAATAACAATTATTTAGGTCTAAAACTAATCTCGAAGGTAGATGTAGAGGCAGCGTGCCGACGGCGATCACATCGACTTTGGAACCGTTTCCCACGCGCATCGTCACCTCGTCCTTAGCTAATCTTCGTTTAATCGGTAGTCCCTGTTTCGAGTTACAAATATTAGCAACCGAACCGGTATCAAATACCCAGGTACTACTACGAGTATTAGTAAGGTACACATCAATAACATGTATATCACATATACCTTTGTTCACCTTGCCATCCTTCTTATCCGCCAAAAACTTGGGGCAGTTCCGCTTCCAGTGTCCAGTCCCCTTGCAGTAGAAGCACTCAGTTTCAGGCTTGGCTCCAGATTTGGGTTTCTTCGTGGAAGTAGCAACTGACTTGCTATTCTTTTTGAAGTTCCCTTTCTTTCCCTTGCCCTTTTTCTTGAAACTAGTGGTCTTGTTAACCATCAACACTTGATGCTCCTTTTTGATTTCTACCTCCGCAGCTTTGAGCATAGCGAAGAGCTCGGGAATTGTCTTTTGCATCCCTTGCATGTTATAGTTCATCACGAAGCCTTTATAGCTTGGTGGCAGTGATTGAAGAACTCTATCAATAACACTATCCTCGTCAACTTTGCAACCAAGTTGAGTCATATGATTGTAGTACCCAGACATTCTGAGCAAGTGTTCACTGATAGAACTATTCTCCTCCATCTTGCAGCTGTAGAACTTATTGGAAATCTCATATTTCTCAATTCGGGCATTTGCTTGAAATATTAACTTCAACTCCTGGAACATCTCATATGGTCCATGACGTTCAAAACATCGTTGAAGTCCCGGTTCTAAGCCGTAAAGCATGGCACACTGAACTATCGTGTAGTCATCAGACCGCGACTGCCAGACGTTCTAAGCGTCTACATTAGCGGGAGGGGGCTTGTCACCTAGCTGTGCTTCAAGGACATAATTCTTCTGTGCAGCAATGAGGATAATCCTCAGGTTACGGACACAGTCCGTGTAATTGCTACCATCATCTTTCAACTTAGCTTTCTCTAGGAGTGCATTAAAATTCAAAGGAACGGTAGCACGGGCCATTGATCTACAACGACATAGATATGCAAAACTATCAGGACTAAGTTCATGATAAATTAAAGTTCAATTTAATCATATTAATTTAAAGAACTCCCACTTAGATAGACATCCCTCTGGTCATCTAAATGATCACGTGATCCAAATCAACTAAACCATGTCCGATCATCACGTGAGATGGAGTAGTTTCAATGGTGAACATCTTATGTTGATCATATCTACTATATGATTCACGCTCGACCTTTCGGTCTCCAGTGTTCCGAGGCCATATCTGTATATGCTAGGCTCGTCAAGTTTAACCCGAGTATTCTGCGTGTGCAAAAATGGCTTACACCCGTTGTATTTGAACGTAGAGCTTATCACACCCGATCATCACGTGGTGTCTCGGCACGACGAACTTTCGCAACGGTGCATACTCAGGGAGAACACTTATACCTTGAAATTTAGTAAGGGATCATCTTATAATGCTACCGTCATTCTAAGCAAAATAAGAAGCAGAATAAGATAAACATCACATGCAATCAAAATATGTGACATGATATGGCCATCATCATCTTGTGCTTTTGATCTCCATCTCCAAAGCACCGTCATGATCACCTTCGTCACCGGCGTGACACCTTGATCTCCATCGTAGTATCGTTGTCGTCTCGCCAACTATTGCTTCTACGACTATCGCTACCGCTTAGTGATAAAGTAAAGCAATTACATGGCGATTGCATTTCATACAATAAAGCGACAACCATATGGCTCCTGTCAGTTGCCGATAACATTACAAAACATGATCATCTCATACAAAACCGTATAACTCATCATGTCTTGACCATATCACATCACAACATGCCCTACAAAAACAAGTTAGACGTCCTCTACTTTGTTGTTGCAAGTTTTACGTGGCTGCTACGGGCTTAGCAAGAACCGTTCTTACCTACGCATACAAAACCACAACGATGTTTCGTCAAGTATGTGTTGTTTTAACCTTCACAAGGACCGGGCGTAGCCACACTTGATTCAGCTAAAGTGAGAGAGACAGACACCCGCCAGTCACCTTTAAGCAACGAGTGCTCTTAACGGTGAAACCAGTCTCGCGTAAGCGTACGCGTAATGTCGGTCCGGGCCGCTTCATCTCACAATACCGCCGAAGCAAAGTATGACATGCTGGTAAGCAGTATGACTAGTATCGCCCACAACTTATTGTGTTCTACTCATGCATATCATCTACGCATAGACCTGGCTCATGATGCCACTGTTGGGGAACGTAGTATTTTAAAATTTTCCTACGATCACGCAAGATCTATCTACCAGATGCATAGCAACGAGAGGGAAGAGTGTGTCTACGTACCCTCGTAGACCAGAAGCGGAAGCGTCAAGTGACGCGGTTAATGTAGTCGAACTTCTTCGCGATTCAACCGATCAAGCACCGAACGTACGACACCTCCGCGTTCAGCACACGTTCAGGTTGATGACGTCCCACGAGCTCTTGATCCAGTTGAGCTTGACGGGAGAGTTTCGTCAGCACGACGGCGTGGTGACGGATATGATGTATCTACGGGCGCAGGGCTTCGCCTAAGCACTGCGACGGTATGACCAAGGTTTGTTTCTGTGGAGGGGGGCATCGCACACGGCTGGAACAATTCAACTTGTGTGTCTTTGGGTGCCCCCCTGCCCCCGTATATAAAGGAGCAAGAGGGGAGGGCCGGCCGGCCTCCTATGGTGCGGCTAGGGCAATCCTACTAGGAATAGGATTGCAATCCTATTCCTAGTAGGAGTCCATCAAGAAGGAAGAGAGGGAAAGGAAAAGAGGGAGAGGTGGCGCCCCCCCAATCCTAGTCCAACTAGGATCCCTAGGTGGGGCGCCGGCCAGCCTCTGTGGCTGCCTCTCTCCTTTCCTCAAGGCCCACTATGGACCATCCCCCCTCGTAGGGGGTTCCGGTAACCCCCTCCGGCAATCCAGTTAAATCCGAAACTTTTCCGGAACACTTCCGGTGTCTGAATATAGTCGTCCAATATATCAATCTTTATGTCTCGGACATTCCGAGACTCCTCGTCATGTCCGTGATCTCATCCGGGACTCCGAACTACCTTCGGTACATCAAAACTCATAAACTCATAATACCGATCGTTATCAAACTTTAAGCGTGCGGACCCTACGGGTTCGAGAACTATGTAGACATGACCGAGACTCATCTCCGATCAATAACCAATAGCGGAACCTGGATGTTCATATTGGCTCCTACATATTCTACGAAGATATTTTATCGGTCAAACCGCATAACAACATACGTTGTTCCTTTTGTCATCGGTATGTTACTTGCCCGAGATTCGTTCGTCGGTATCTCTATACCTAGTTCAATCTCGTTACCGGCAAGTCTCTTTACTCTTTCCGTAACACATCATCTCGTGACTAACTCATTAGTCTTTTGCTTGCAAGGCTTATTATGATGTGTGTTACCGAGAGGGCCCAGAGATACCTCTCCGACACTCGGAGTGACAAATCCTAATCTTGATCTATGCCAACACCACGAATACTTTTGGAGACACCTGTAGAGCATCTTTATGATCACTCAGTTACGTTGTGACGTTTGATAGCACACAAGGTGTTCCTACGGTATTCGGGAGTTGCATAATCTCATAGTCATAGGAACATGTATAAGTCATGAAGAAAGCAATAGCAGTAAAACTAAACGATCATAGTGCTATGCTAACGGATGGGTCTTGTCCATCACATCATTCTCCTAATGATGTGATCCTGTTGATCAAATGACAACTCATGCTTATGGCTAGGAAACATAACCATCTTTGATCAATGAGCTAGTCTAGTAGAGGCATACTAGGGACATACTGTTTTGTCTATGTATCCACACATGTACTAAGTTTCCGGTTAATACAATTCTAGCATGAATAAAAGACATTTATCATGATATAAGGAAATACAAATAACATCTTTATTATTGCCTCTAGGGCATATTTCCTTCAGCAAGTACATCCCGGAAAAACTTCGAACCGGGAGGAGTAAAGCCCCGAGCAATATGGTCAAAGAAGACAATAACCTCCCCCTCTTTGGGAGTGGGAGGACACTCGTCTCCTGGAGCTCGCCACTTTAAAACGGATTGAGGGCCTAAAGTGCCAATTGACACAGCTTTGGCTAAATCGTCTTCCGTAATAACGGAAGGAACCCAATTGCAAGACACAAATTGTTTGGCCATGGCAGCAGAAGAGCAAGTGCTGAAAGGATAAAGTGTAAAACCGGGTTATTCGAGTACAGCGGTATAAACCGGAAGATATATGCAAATATTACGCAACGGTTTAAGCAAGGGACTAATGATACGGATAACCCGGCAGTAACAGGGAGCTATGTTACTACCGGTTCATGACAGCAATAGAGAAAGAGCTAAACCGTCACGTTTGTCTTTAAAAAATTTACGGAGCATGTACATGACAGTTTAAACCGGAGTATACTTAACAGATCTATAAAGGAGAAGAAACAGGTTTTCACAGACAGCTAAGGCGGAACAGATCTGAGCGCGCAAGAAAAAGAAAAACAAATACAAGGATATACGGGAAGAATTACAAGGGTCCTATACAGAGCGGATAAATCTACAGGTTGAATATGAATGACGAAGATCTAAAGCATACCGCAGCGGAATAGAGGTAAATTTTAAAAGGGAAAGATCTAAAGGTTATTACTGAGAATTTGGTGCCTAAGATGAACAAGGTAAAGCTTTCACTGAGGTTCTAATGGCGGAGATGCGAAAGAACCCTAGAGGTTACGGATCTACAGTGAGGAAGAAGATGGAGCACCTGAGAAGCGGCGGCGGAGTTTTCTCTGGTCAAGCTCAGGTCGATGCAGCGGCCAGCGAGGACTTGGATTTGGCGGTCGACGGCGGCGGTTCGAGCTCGGGCGACAATGGAGTCTTGAGCTCGGGCGATGGAGGAAGAAGAACGAACGGAGGAAGATAAAGAATGGGGCAGCGGTATTTATAGAGAGGCAGATCCGAAGCGACAAGTGCGGGATTCGAGGAGGCAAAGGATTGGATAAAGATCCTCTGTCGCCTCGATTTTTGGGACAACCCTTAAACAAAGCCGATGGACAGCTCACGGCGTTAAATACGGAAGTGATGTCACAGTCAAATTAAGTGATTCTCGAGGATGACGTCAGGGCCGGTTTACAAAAATGAGAAGACACAAGAAGGAAAAATGCAAGACAGGGGAGATTGATGTGAACAAGTTCAAATCATTCTGGGGCCTAATGTCAAGGATATTACTAGCAGGTATGAACCGGCTAGTATAAACCGGATTATAGTAAATATGTGTAATTGTAATATTTAGTAGAGGCTACGGCCCATGAGATCTTAGGCCCATGTATAGAGTTATGGTTTGTAAACCGCCCGATGATGTAACTTGAGAGATAAGGAAGAAAAGAGAGAGACTGAGGCGGACACGAGTATGAGCCGGCCTCGGGATTCTGTAAACCGGACCAGGCGTCACCTCTATATAAAGGGACGACCCGGCGACGGTTCAGGAACAGGCAAGAAACAATCCGTCGAGACAGGCAAGCAAATTGCTCCCTGTTCATCGACGCCCAAGCAATACCAAACCAAACTAGACGTAGGCTTTTACCTTCATCGAAGGGGCCGAACTAGTATAAACCCTCTGTGTCCTTTGTGTTCTTTTAACCCCTTCAAGCTAACCTGTGCGATGGTTCCATCATCAAGTCCACTAAACCGGACATCTGTCGTGTTATTTCCACGACACTTTCCCTAGTACAATTCGGACCAGTCCATGGGGAAGGGGCGCGGCCACCCTTGAGGCATTTCTCTCATTTCTCGTATGGCCCATTAAGGCCCAATACGAATTACCATAACTCTCCGGTACTCCGAAAAATAATCGAATCACTCGGAACCTTTCCGATGTTCGAATATAGCCTTCCAATATATCTATCTTTACGTCTCGACCATTTCGAGACTGTTCGTCATGTCCGTGATTTTATTCGGGACTCCGAACAAACGTCGGTTATCAAATGACATAACTCATAATACCAATCGTCATCGAACGTTAAGCGTGCGGACACTACATGTTTGAGAACTATGTAGACATGACCGAGACACATCTCCGGTCAATAACCAATAACAAAACATGGATGCTCATATTGGCTCCTACATATTCTACGAAGATCTTTATCAGTCAAACCGCATAACAACATACGTTGTTCCCTTTGTCATCGGTATGTTACTTGCCCGAGATTCAATCGTCGGTATCATCATACCTAGTTCAATCTCGTCACCGACAAGTCTCGTTACTCGTTCCGTAATACATTATCTCGTGACTAAGTCATTAGTCATTTGCTTGCAAGGCTTATTATGATGTGTATTACCGAGAGGGCCCGGAGATACCTCTCCGACACTCGGAGTGACAAATCCTATTCTCGATCTATGCCAACACCACAAACACCTTCGGAGACACCTGTAGAGCATCTTTATAATCACCCAGTTACGTTTTGACATTTGATAGCACACAAGGTGTTCCTCCGGTATTCGGGAGTTGCATAATCTCATAGTCATAGGAATATGTATAAGTCATGAAGAGAGCAATAGCAGTAAAACTAAACGATCATAGTGCTAAGCTAACGAATGGGTCTTGTCCATCGCATCATTCTATAATGATGTGATC
This sequence comes from Secale cereale, assembly GCA_902687465.1. NCBI lineage: Eukaryota > Viridiplantae > Streptophyta > Magnoliopsida > Poales > Poaceae > Secale > Secale cereale. The sequence goes on from LR738710.1 coordinate 769,820,528, forward strand.
TCGTTCATCAAATGACAACACATGTCTATGGTTAGGAAACATTACCATCTTTGATCAACGAGCTAGTCAAGTAGATGCATACTAGGGACACTCTGTTTTGTCTATGTATTCACACATGTACTAAGTTTCCGGTTAATACAATTCTAGCATGAATAATAAATATTTATCATGATATAAGGAAATATAAATAGCAACTTTATTATTGCCTCTAGGGCATATTTCCTTCAGTAACTACCCAGTCACGGAGTAGCGTTTGGTCGGCCTAAAGCAAGTCTGTCACCATCCCGAGTACACGCGTAAGCTCAGGTCTTAGGATATAGAACATATGTTGTACTAGAGACTCACAGATGACAGATCACTGCGTCTCATAGTTGGGTTTGTCCGGCTCGGACATTATCTCGACTCGGATCTGACCATGTCGAATCCAACTAGATCCTTTCGAGCCCATATTATCTAGTTAGCATCCAATACTCCATGGCTAGTGAGACCGAGCCATCTACCATATCATATGCTAGTCTAGTAGGCTGCGCGTCCACACAACCCTTTCGACCAGGGATCTTTTAGGGCAGTCATCATACAATGCATAGTCCCATAAACAAGTCACGTACTTGCTGATATACATCATTGATAATGTCCAAGTACTATCTTCATCCATAAACACACATAAAATATTATCATACATGATCGCGTCCAGGGCATACCTCCAACAATAGCTTATGTGCATATAAGTTGGATTTTCCAAAGGCCTATGATGGGGTGGATTGGGAATTCTTGAAGCGAGTAATGGAAAAGTTGGGTTTCGCTCACTGATGGGTGCAATGGATCATGACGTGTGTCACCAAGGTGAGATATCAAGTCAAATTCAATAGAACCCTCTTGGAATCATTTGCACTGGAGTGTGGCCTCCAGCAAGGTGACCCCCTCTCGCCATTCATATTTTTGTTTGTCGCCGATGGCCTATCTGAGTTGTTGAATCAGGGTGTGCGATCGCGTGCCATTGAACCTGTGAAAATCTGTAGAGCTGCCCCAGGTGTGTCACATCTTCTGTTCGTTGATGATACATTGTTATTTTTCATGGCTAGCCAGCAGCAAGTGGAATGAGTTAAGAGCATTATAAATGTGTATGAAAATCTACGGGCCAACTTATCAATCCCCTCAAAAGTTGGTTCGATCAGTTTTGGAAGTACAGAAATATGAGTTTGAACCAAAGTACCTCGGACTACCAACACCTGATGGGCGCATGCATCGCTGTAAATTTCAGAAATTGCAAGTACGGCGGATTTGCATTTGCGGTAAACTGAAATAACTGACAATTTGGGCCAGTTCAGGTTTGGTTTTCGGTACTCGAATGCCCACCCTAAGTTGTAAGAGGAAATTTTCAAGTTGATGGTATACCTTTATAATGGTACCGGGAGGAGCGAGGCGTAAATTCAAAATTCGATCTTTTCAATTTCAAAAGAATCCAAAAAAATTGTACAAGTAAACAAGGATGTTATGTGTATGTGCGAAAAATTTCAGTATGAAATACCTTGAAATGCGATCTATACAAAAAATACTAATTCATGGCCTTGGAGAATGAACAGTATCACGTATTAAAAAGCTCCAGAATTTTTTTGCGCATCCCTCATTTCAATGTATTTCGTCCTAAAAATTTATACACTTGTGCATCATGCCTCTGTGTATATCAATATTTTTTTCAGAAACTCTTGAAATGTAAAATAGGAATTTTGGTGAATTTTAAAATTCTCAAGAAACGATCTCCAAAAGGGATTTTCGTGCCGGGAGCATAAAAGGTCTGGACAATCTATATAAGAATAATCTAAAGCTAGTACCGTGCATGCCAATTAATTATTTGTGCTAATGTGATATCCAATTAAATATGGAAAGGCTGGTCGTAATGGTAGTATCATAGCTAGTATCATGCATGCCAACTAGACAATTTTGATGAGGTGTCATAAAATTAAATGAAGAAAAAGATGCTTGAGTATCATATCATGATACCGTATCATAATAAATGTTGTAGTAGTATGTGTCATGCATGGCAATAAATATACTATTACTTGATACTAATATATGATACTATTCATTAGGGAGGTAGTATCATACACTAGTATCATATGCATGATACTAGTATATCATACTCCCCATTACAACCAGCCTCATGGTATGAGAGTGTATCATATTAAATGATGTATTAGTATGTGTCAACGTTATGCATGTCAATAAATAAGATCACTACAATACCAACTTATGACATGCACTATGGAGGTAGTATTATATACTTGTATCACAAGTATGATACTCCCTGCGTTCGGGAATACTTGTTGGAGAAATGAATAAAAATGGATGTATCTATAACTGAAATATGTCTAGATACATCTATTTCTCTGACAAGTATTTTTGTTTGGTAGGAGTACCAGTATATCATACTTGCCAGTGTGAGGAGCCTTATGATTGCGTTCATCGAACTTAATGGATGCAAAACATTTCCCTTTCCATGGTCGCTTGTACACGGTTTAAGGCCTTTCATCTGGACCTTTCGATCAAGCAATTGTTGGTTTACAACTAGACATGATTTCGAATCAAAATAGACAAACAATTTTCAACCAAAAAGAAGGGAGCTCGAGAACTTTAATTCCCTCTATGTTCTAAGCTTGGCATGACCTCTAACTCTTGGAATAAAACCCATGCATAAGTCAAATGCCACAAATATACCAACAATGTTAATTTAGCATTATCAATTAAGTCTATATTATTTTATTTGAAAAGTTAGATAATTGTAGCAAACAAATCTTATAAGTATCTAGAAATGTCACAAAATAGTGGTTGAGATCACAGGAATTATCTTGAGAAAGCTTTGAGTGAGATACATACAAGAGGAGTAATCAACCATAGTTCGAATGCAATTTTAGAACCTCATTATATGCAAGTTGCTAGGAAGGAGGGAAGCACTCGCTTTTCTCGTGTCAAGATGTAAGAAGGTTAGGAGAAGTGCCAATAGGCATAGCCTTGCAGTCGGCGCGCCATCCACTTCTCAACATATGCACCATCAACCATTGCCACCATATATTTATTAGTGGTAAAATGGTAATGAGTCAGCATATGCACCATTAGCCATTGCGTACATATCTTCATTAAATTGATACACTTAGGATGTGTTTGGTTGGAGCTCCATTAACGTACATGGTAAGGTAAAGAGGTTACCCCACATAGCGGCTGTAATGGGACTTTTGCTGGTTTTGTTTGGTTATGTCACTCAGGTAACGGTAACAAAGAGACGAGAAAAGAAAACTACAATTAGGTTACCCCTACATGATTCTACTGCTGCACAGAGAGATCGCCATGGACCAAAACCGAGGATGTTGCACATGTGGTTTGAGGATAGATTTGCTGCAGCGGCACAACGACAATGAAGATGTACGTAGTGGTGCAGCGACAACCGAGATGGTTGCGGCAGTGGACGGCGGTCGCGGTGGTACGGCGGTAGCGGAGAAGGCCGTGGCGGTGGACGGTAGCCATGGTAATACAACGGAATGACTGTAGCGGTGCTCCGGTAGCTGCGTTCGTGGTGGTACAACAGCAACACTATGGTGGCTCATGTGAGGCAGACGTGTAACTATTGAGGAAGAGGAGGAAACGGACATGGGTGAGAAAGGTGGGTCGGGATGGGATCGCTTTAACGGCCAGGTGTGGGCGTAATCTGTTTTGTATAGCACTATAACCGATTACGTGGTTTGTGATTTCAGCCCGACTGAAACCAAACGCTCGTAACGGTTTTGGATATCACCGTAATCAGGTCCCGGCCAAAAGCTGACGAAACAAACACCTCCTTAATGGTAAGAATGAAAATGGAGTGGAAAGTTTCTGCTTTTCTGGAGGAAAATTGAAATGGAGAGGAAATATGAAAACGGAAATGGAAGTGGAATTTTTATGCGAAAATGAAAAAATGGAACGGTGTTTTCCGGTGGAACAAACGTGGAAGTGGAACTTTCCATTTTCGTGAATATGAAAATTCCATTTCTACCATAGGCCTATGGCTGCTTTGTAGCCCAACTACCAAACAAAACACAATGACACAATGAGCAGAATGGATCATTTGAGGACCAACTTCTACTACCACACACGTACTCAACTAGACCCTATACGGAATTGTCCAGTACTAATACAATATTACCCTAAGTTGCTAACACAACCATATTATTTTGTAGCCATGTTAATAATTAGTTAAATTTGTTTGTTATGTGTGTTTATTTCTCTATGATTGGAGGGGGGTTTAAGTTCCGGCAACACACACTTATGTTTCCGTGTCCACTCGGTATTCGTTGTGGTCCGTTTCTAGTAGTATCTGTTTCGGTATTCATTTCCGAGCTCTCTATATTTGTTCCCGCTTCTGCAAAAAAAAAACTAATGTGGTAGCACCCAGTACTGTCTGTTTTTGCTCCGTTTTCATCCCTACTTAATGGGCAGTTAAAGTGCACGTAGCCCCATATGTGATTTCGATGATTAATGACAATTCTTATGGACTAATGATTTCATTGAGATATATAAGGGAAAGTTCCATAGGCAATGATGGAGAACATTAGATGGATCTAAATATGAAAACCATCAAGATAATGGTATGCATTGAATGTTGGTAGTGAGCATCAAATCCTATGGAGCAACAGTTGCATTGGTATATAGATGAAGAAATGTTCTATGGATGAAAAAGCCTGAAGTCCCCATGTGTGTGCCCAGTAAGAGTTGCATTGATTTATACTATATAAATAAATGCTCCTTAAATGCATGAAGTGTACTAGATGGATTTAGGATGAATGCCATAAATATCAAGATATGCATCAAGATCATCGAGATCAAGAGATGAATATATCATGAAGGAGAAATCAAAAGAAATGCTTCAAGGCATCATGATTGAGTTCAATGATTGAATCAAGTATGATCAAGGTAAAGTACATGTGATGAATAAAATAAGCATCAAGATCATTTAGATCAATAGATGAATACAATACGATCAAGAATAAAAATAAAAATCCATCAAGTCATTAAGTTGAGTTAAATAAAGGAATCAAGTATGATCAAGGTAAAGTTAATGTAATGAATAATTTATGCATTCGGACCATTCATATAAAAAGATGAATATATTATAATCAAGAAGAAGCAAAAGGAATGCTTCAAGGTATCGAGATTGATTCAATGATTGAATTAAATATGATCAAGATGAATCTACTGATGAAGAAGATATGATCAAAGTGAAGTTATTTGAAGGAACTTGAAGGTTGTCATGATTGACTTATGAGTTGGGACATGAAGGATGAAGACCTCGGGAGAATTATTGAAGAGAATAAATATATATATATATATATGGCATGAAGATAAGGTCATAATGAGCTCATGAGTTGGACCATGGTTGATCAAGTCTTGAAGTATACAATTGAAGTTAAGAATTCATTTTCTTTCAAGAGGTTGTGGTCAATCATTTATAAGAACAAAGTATTACCAATATGATATTCATGGAGAAACTCAATGTGGTCATGAAAAAATTTAGATATTGGTGAACAAGTATTAAAGCAATAAAACGAAGTCAAGATTTCATTGTCGCTTTCAAGACACAAAGACAGAGCATGGAGTAAAGATAAAGTTTGACCAAGATGATCTAGATGTCGAAACGAGGACATAAATGATGTAACCATTTGGGATCAAGTAATCCTATGGAATGCTAAGCAATTGTGAATTGCTCTTTGTAAACTGACTCCTATTGTATTTTTTCTATCTCGATGTGAGTTAGATGATACTCATGGGCTCAAAAGAAAGATTTTAGATGGTCAATGTGAGGATGACATACTGCAGATATGGCCACCAATGTTGAAAAGTGCACCTTCAGGATGATCATCCCAATGGATTATAAGCCTGAAGCTTGAGGTCCATTTGGTGGTAATGGGCATGTGAATACTTGCTTAAGTTAACGGTTCCATCATTGTAATATTGGAAAGAAAATTAAGAATCTTTGCAATGTGGTTGTGGTCAAGAGAAGCATTCCAACTTGAGGCATCATGAACCTCATCATCGAGCTAAAGTGGAATCTGCAAAGTAAGGTATGCCTTAAGTAGGTTTTCCTAGTTTTTTCCGGTCTCGAGGTTCTTTCTTGGAGGTTAGATTATAGGGTTGATACACATACTGTCAAGAGGAGTTACCGGTGACTAACTGGATCACATTGTGCTTAGATTGCTCAAACATTTTCATGTGTTTCATCCTCCATTTTGACTAATCTTAGTTGGTTCTTTATATGAGTACTTTTAACTTGTTTTTATATCTTCAAAGGAGGCAAGATCATCAAAAGCAAAGGTCGTGGAGAATGACATGTGTTCTCGTGTTGGTTGTTTTTGTTGTTTTTGTGTACTGGAAGTTCCAGACCGACCTTCGGCTGGACCTAGGCGCTAGTCCGAAATCTGGACAGACCTTCGCGAGATGGACCTCCAGGAGGATCTAATAGCTCTATTTTACTCAAATTTCACCTAGATGTTTGGTTCAAAACCTTCGGATGAAACTTCAAGGGAGCTCAAGAACCCTAGCCTGCAGATTTGGCTGCCCCTATATGAATGAGCCTTTTAAGTATGCCATGGATCTATGAGTCATGTGTTAACCTCCTTCATTGTTTCCCTTTTCTCGCATCCCTTTATTGCAAAAGTTGCTTTGGCTGAGGTTTGAGAGAGAGAGAGAGAGAGAGATATTTGAACATACCTTTGTTTTTATTTGAATATTTTTTGCTCTCTCCATTGATTTTTTCAATTGGTACTCCGAGAGTTTTTTACTCTTGGAGGCCACTGCCTAGTGTATGGTTCATAATCTCTTGGTGGAGTTTTTTTAGTGGCCCGAGTTGCTCCTTTGTGTATATTGTGAAGTGGTTGTGGAGCTTGTCATCTCTGGACTGAAGGAAGAATAGTCATAGTGAGGGGACTTGGTTTGCTGAGGCTCTCAGAGAAAGGTGACACTAAGGGTCCTTGGTGGTCCTCTTCCTCTCCAATGAAGAGTAGAGTATCAGTGAATACTTGATGCCCAGTAAAATATATTGTATCCATTGTCACATTTAATTTCCATAATTATACTTGATACTCCCTTCGTTCGCAAATGTTATATGTTTTGCAAGTTTAATAGAGGGTGTACCATTCATAAAACTTGTGCTTGCTAGTTTCCTTGGGTGGTTATCTAGGTGAGAAGTATCCAACTAATTTATTTTATATTTAGGATAAGATTCATTCCCAAGATTCTTAAAACACCTATTATTCCCTCCGTATAGGCAACATCTAGGCCCTTCTAGTAACCAACTAATGTGAAAAGTAATACAAATCAAAATAAAGCATCCATGTAGTCAAATCAAGAAATAGGGAGGTCATGGATGTTAGGAGAGGACTCTGTCACATTAAACATATAGTAAAAGGAAAATGGCGATGGTAGGTCAACGATCATATTATTTGTTAATTGCTTTGGGGGAGTGATATCTTCTCTTCCTTCTTTCACCCCAAAATTGTCTACTCATCCAAGTAGTTGTAGTTGATTTGATCTCTTTCTATCGTCTATATTGTTTAATGTGCCATGTGAAATATGTTTAAACAAAAAAATACATGGGCATAAAAGGAATATAAATGCAAATGTACTTGTAATTTGGTACATTATGAAATCCTTATTCCTGGGTATATGATCTTGATTTTGGGTACTTACTTCCCTCTGTCAGGGTTTATTAGACCTCCTCGTATTTTCTGTCAAACTTTCACCATCTATTTGATTTATAAAATATAAATGACATGCTACAAAAAGTGTGTTATTAAAGTTATATTTGAGAGATGTTTACAATAGTACATTTTTGTGACATATAGTTTCCATTATGTTAGATATATCAGTGGTCAAACTTTAGCCCAAAATAAAAGGGGGCCTAATAAACCCGTTCAGAGGGAGTTATATGGAACTGATAGCTAGTTATGGACAAAGAGTATCAACTAAAGAAGAGAGGCGAATTCATGTAATTAAAGGGTTCACTAAATACAAGTCGTCTAACTGGATAACCCTGCATGATAGAATAATCTAACGATTCTATAAGCACAACAAAAGATAGGCTTACTACAAATAAGCAATAAGGTCAACTATAGAGCACTCGAACAAAGCTATATCTAGAATCCAAATCCTCAGGGGATTCTACTACATATTTGGGTGCATTTCACTAAGATCTAGCCTTATTTTACTTAAGTTTGGGTCACAATTCAAAGTCTGAGCTCTCGCCTCTTCGAGTCATGTAATTTTAAACATAATAATAGAAAATACATGAATTGTATAGGAATCCACATGTAAAACAAAGGATTGAAAAACAACATGAAAATTTGAATTGAATTGTTTGAATCATAGAATTATAAAAAAAAACACATGAATTTAAGTAATGACGATCTATCCCTATCTAGAGTTACTGACCCGTGCATTATACTTTGCCTCGATCCTATGTGTAGGGATAAAAGGAATTGATGCTAAATGTCTTACATTTTTTCCTTTGAAATATCATGCAACAAAATCCTTGTGATTTTCCTTTGCTTCATTCCAGTGAATCAAATGATGCTACAGTGAGAAAATGCATATGAGTTCTAATTCTCTGTTTTTTATTTCAAATCAAAGTGGCTCTAATAGTATGGTCACGAGGCAATCTTCTCCCTTCAACAAACTTCCCATGGAAAGTTCATGAGCTTGGATGCTCTCGAACAACTTCAGGAATTTTTAGGAGTCCTCCCATCTATGGTTAATGAAGAACTCGTCGTCAAACATTGTCTTGGTTAGATCCGTGATTTGGGATCTAATCTCACTTTTACCCAATTAAAGGAAGCTTGTGCCTTTATTGGAGGAGTTGGTGCTAAAATTTGGCGGAACTGTCAATAAGTCTCTATGCTATTTTCCTGACTAAAGCAATAATTTCTATATCTTCCAGGAAATAGGAAGCCTGAAATATAAAACATATAATAGGGAACACCGAAAAAGTATACGAATTGAGGTTCACAATTGTAGCGCTAGGCCCCAAGCGAGCGTGGACAACTATTGTATGAGATTTTAATTTCCATTTATCAATATTTACATATGTTTGACATTGGTTGTTCTAACCATAATTTATATTGTGGACCTTGTTGGGCTATTCTCCTCATGTGGGTATCAAAGATATGAATTTGAAGCCATTTAGACAGCTCAATCATATGAAAGGGCCCATGACCCATTAGAGTTGTGGCCTTGGGGCATTTTGGACTTTGCACATGAAAGAAAGAGATGCTTAGCCTCCCATCCAGCAGCCACCGAGAGGCATGACACAAATTTTAGGTTAGCGTCCGTTGTGAAAGACATAAAATCAAATGAGAAATGAAGGATTGAGGGGGAAAACATGATAGTAAGCAAAGGGAGTTACTACCAGGTTGTGAAGTTCAGACCCACTGGCATGTCTCATTCAAGTTGCGGCCTCATAATCTTTGGAGAGATTGTTTCAGTCCTTAACTCGTTCAGTCCAAAAGATTCCCCTTGTTATCGAAAATATTGAAATATAGATTCGCTGGTGATATCTAGAGAATAAACTACTGTATCTCATGTTTGATAATAGTAGGACAACAATTTAGGGCCAGTTCTTTTGCTAGCTTTTTTGGGCTTCCAGAATAAGCTGCCCCCAACTCAGCTTATTCTAGAAACCCAATCAATTTTTTTCTTTTAGAAGCCTACTAATGAAGTCTTAACTACTAGGCTTTAAAAAAAAAAATTTGGTTTGGGCTTCTACAATAAGCTGGGTAGGGGGTAGCTTATTTCAGCTTATTCTAGAAGCTAGCAAAAGAACTGGTCCTTAAGTGACTTCGGTCCGTGCCTTTACAC
>LR738710.1:769834053-769844268 GCA_902687465.1 Secale cereale
GCGCGCGCGCACACACACACACACACACACACACACACACACACACACACACACACGAGATGGTGTTAACTGCCTGGGAAGGATCATCCCATGGTGCTAATATTCATGTTGATAGCATGTCTAGACATGATGGGATAAATATACCCAATGGTAAGTTCTACCTACGAGATGCAAGATATGCATGTCGTCTTGGTGTCCTTCAGCCCTTAAAGCATGTACCTTTCTCTTCCGGTAACCGTCCTAGAACTGCTACAAAATTGTTCGATCTGAGACACTATAGCCTTAGAGTTACGGTTGAGAGGGAATTTAGAGCTGAAGAATACATTTAAGATCCTGGATCAAAAGCCACTCCACTCTTTTCCCATCCAAGTTAGGCTTGCTCTTGCATGTTGCATTCTCTTTAATTGGATTCTAGAATGGCGTTGTGATGAGCTTGTGCTGGAGGAGGAAGATGTAACGACTGATGATGTTGGTGACTCCAGCCATGGTGCGGATACACATGGCAATAAAGCTTGAAAGAGTAAAAGGTTGAAGTGGGCTGCGATAATGTGGGCAAACAGAGGTAACACAAGGATCTGAAGTTGCAACATCGATGAACTTTCCCCTATTGCGCCATATGACTATTAATTTGTAGTGCAATTTGTTAGTAGTTAGGATGAACTGCTATTTCTTTACTAGTTATGACTAAAACGATATTTATTTCATATTGCATATATAGCGTAAACTATGGTAATGTCACCACTAGTGAGATGGGTGACCACAACATAGGCCGTGCACAACCAAGCACTTGTCATAAAACTGCTCAGTGGTGCAATGCAGATAGCCAAACTACGTGTGAAATATGATTTAGTTATTTTTGTCTATATTCACTCAACCAGGCCCAACTTAGCCACGGATGCAAATAGCCCCAAAAGGATGCAACCTACCAAACATCCCTAATGGACATAAGAGTGGCTGGATGTGATTCAAAACCTCGAGTGGTCGAGGGTTTGAAACAATTATTGAACAACTTACAAATAGGTCTAAAATTTATTTGCATCTAGTCAAATATTTTCTAGTTTGGACATTACTAAAATGTAATTTAGGTTGAGAATGCAAATATTTAGTAAAGTGAGGTTATGTGCCTAGTCATGCTCTGTGATTTGATTACGCCTTAATATTACTTCTGCACAAGTGCTATATTTTTGTCATTATTTGTACTCCCTCCATTACCTATACAGGTACCAACGTAAAATTTAATGACTGCTTTGCAAGTTCACATTTCTTTTCGTGTTAACCGGGATCATTAAAACGTCTGCATGCATGCAAGGAAGGAAAGAGAAGGAAGTGGCACATTGTCATTATGACTACATGTGTGCAAGTATTAAAAAAGTTGATAGTACCAGAAAACATTATTAATTTTCGTCTCGATTACAGTTAGTGGCCTTGTATAGATGTAAAATGTATTTTTCATAGTGGCCTTGTATAAGGGAATGGAGGGAGTATTATCTTTCCACCTTTTGTCCATTTTCCTCTAGTTCAGAATCCAAGTAAAATCTACTAAAATGTCTGTTTTTGATGTATTTGGCATTACGGCAAACGTTCATGATCCCGTTTGTCCAACTAGCTTTTGCATATTTTCCACTTTTAGTTAACAAGTTCTTTTTTTCTGATTTCGTGGCCATTTTCTTATACCAAGTTTCAGCACCCCGAAACCAAAGCCTGGGCGATAAATGGACCCGAGAAACATCGCATATATTGCTGCATCACTACAACTCAAGAAGACATCACTAGGGATCAACTGCAAGGCAGTGGCCTCGGAGAGGGAAGAGCAAAGAACACAACACAAAAAACACTTGACTTTCTTCCACTTCTGACGCGGCCGCTCACAATTCCCGGACGCCCATGCATGCCGATTACCGGATACCGGCCTTTGACAAGGTAAAAGCTCACAAATTGCAGAACCAGGTCTAAATCATACAGTTCGCGCCAGCCGCCCTAGCTGGCGTAGTTCACCGAGGAGCTGTAGGACGTGCCAGCCGTCCAGCCGGAAGGGATGGCGTTGGTGACCTCGAGCACCTTGCCGGAACCCGAGGTGAGCCGGAACGAGAACGGGGCTTGGAGAGGCTTCCCGTTGTTCGACTGGAGGAGCCACAGCGCGCCCCAGGACTGCGACATCGCCATCCACGGGGCGCCGTGGTCGTTGTGGTGGCCCGGCGCGCAGCCGCCCTGCATGATGTCCACAGCGGCGAGGTCTCCGTCGCCGGCCTGGTACATGATCAGCACGGAGAGGTAGAAGGGGTTGGACCCCGCGTCCACCTTGAAGACAATGTTCATGCCGTTGTAGTTGCAGGGCACCCTGAGGAAATTAGTTAGCCAGTGTTAGACTGTTAGGCACGTACGCCTTCAATTAACACACTCTAGGATTATCAGATCAAAATGCATTTTCACCTCGCGTAGTGGATCTTGAGCTGTCCGGCGGAGCGGAGGCGGTCGGCCATCCCTCGGTTGGCCATGGCGCCGAAGGCGGTGCCGCTCATGTCGAAATGATCCTCCGAGGCGCATATACCGTCGGGGCAGCTGTCGGTGATGACGACGGTCACCGGGCGACCGGAGCAGGCCTTGTTACCGGTGCACTTGACCTGTAACGTACATCCACTTTGCACGTTGATTCACATGAAAGTGCTCAATCTAAATGTGATCGTATATACATTACCGACCGATCTACGCTACGCACGTACCTGATAACATGCACCGCAGCCTTTGCCGCTCTTGAAGAAGGAGGCTCCGCCGGCGGCAATCATCGACGAGAACGGGTGCTGGCCGACGGCGCTTTGATAACCGCACGCGCCACCTGCATTTCGTCCACGGAAAAAGGAGTAAGTCTCAGTCTGGCAAGTGTTTATACTCCGTACATGTTCGAGAGACTTACCGTCGCTGCCGGCGCCGTAGGGGCTCCCGTACCACGTCGCGCCGCCCGAGGACCAGGACTGGCGGCTGCTAGGGCGCCAGGTGCGGGTGCGGCTCGGCTTCCAGTAGCCGGAGATGGGGCTGACGAAAATTGATAGGATGACGAGCACCGTCGCCAACAGCAATGTCCCTGGACTAGCCATTGATGGTCTAGCTATCAGTCAGGAGACAGAGAGCCAATGGGCTAGCTAGGTTTGTTGGGTAGTACCAAGAACTCGGTGGTGCTTGCAGGACTAGTGCGATTCCGGGTGGTATCTATAGGATGGTTTAGGTGTTACTATAAACGTGGGAGCGAATACGTTTAGTCGTGCACCCACGAATTATGGAGGGCTGGAGGCGAGCGTGGCGGCGACTACTGAGGTTTAGGGAGAGGGTGCGCATACATACTTGCACTGCGGTCAACTGAGCCGGAGCGGCCGATCCTTTGATGACGGAGCCATGGCGCTGAAGGCTCTGTCAACTCCGGAGATTTGGGGTAAAGAGGACTCGTCCGGCCGGGTTAGTTGCGTGATTGCGTCCAAGTCCATGTATGTGCACGTAGGGGTCAATAACTCGAACGGCCCATCTTGAGCCAATTGGTCATACAAACTGATGCAACCTAATTGTTGCACCATTCGGCCCGTGCCAGGCATTTTCGATACTTTCCATGCATACACCACTCCTTTGATTTCGATTATTTTCATAGGCATTTTTAAGGATTGGGATCCTTAGGATTTTTTTCTATGTTCATTGTTTGATTCATAGAATTGAATCCTGTAGATTTGTTTTCTAAGGATTTCTTTTAACTACTTCCCATAGGATTTCTAGCGTCCACTTAAACCACTTCGAATAAATTCTTCTATTTTCCTATGATGTTGTCAAACAAACTAAAATCCTGTTGGATTGACATGAGCATGACATTCTAATCCTATTTTTTTCTTCATATTCCCGCATTCGCATTTTCAGAATCATGTGAATCAAAGAGGCCCAGAACTTTTATGAAGTTGGAGTCATTTTTGTGTCCCATCAATAAAGTACAAGTGTATTAAAATATGCAATTGTACGAGAAAAGTGCAATTGCGAAAAAAGGGCAACTGCACAAAAAATACATAACTTAAATTAAATACAAATTCAAAATTAAACGATAATAAAAAATGCAACCATTATTTTAAGTTCAACGAAAAGCGATTGGAAAACCTGAGGATAAAAAAAAGAAGAAAATCACTAATCAGAATAGTGCTCCACGTGTGTTGTATATCCCGCTCAAACAGTTATTAGTACTGGCGTTTCGTCAGTATTTTTTTTTTGAAAATATCAGATCTATTAGGGCATGTACAATGGTTCTAGCTTAAGGATGCCACGTAAGATAAATGATGAGGTGGAGGAGAGAGAAATCATAAGAGAAGGCTTGTCTTAGCTTATTTAAGCAAAGACAAGAGATGATAGCTTAGCACAATTTGTCTCACCATGTTTTTAGGAATAACTAATTATTGAAGATAAGGCTAAGAGATGACCCATTGTAGACTTGTTTTTTTGTCATCTCTAATTTACATGCAAAACTTAAGATAAGACTATCTTAGCAACCATTGTACATGCCCTTACAAAGATTCACCGCAAGTAGAAATCACCCCAATTAAAATAAAATTTACATCGAGGTCCATGAACAACCAAACAACCATTGTCGTCGCCAAAATGAGTCATCGACGTGCCGTCGCCGCTCCATACCGGAGCCGGCCCGACCATGTTGAGGACAGCCAAGAAGTCTTCATGCACATGCCCCTAAGCACCAGCGTTCAGGAGTCGCAGTTGTCGCAATTGAATCCATGAATCGATCTGAAGAACCTGACACCAAATCTCGCTGTTGCGTACGCACGATAAGAAACCCTAACCTTGCCGCTCCGACGAGCTGACAAGCATGATCTAAGCCGGAGTTCCGTGTAATCCACCCCGATGAACGAACTTGCGGAGGATCGGCTCGGAGCAGCGCTTTGTCTCTCCTCGTTCAAGACGGAAGCGCCCCTCTGGCTTTTTTTTCTTTCTATCTTTAATTAATTTTACTTACATTTTTGAAATGAAAATAATATTTTTTTTCTAAATAAAAAAATTCATCGCTCGTACGTTCATGTCGTGTTAAACGTTTGCGCTACTTTTAGAAAAATTGATTGCATTTAAAAAATGTTGTTGACATTTAACCAATGCTTACTGATTTTAAATAAAATGTTTTTTCTATTTTAAAACATTTGAATGTAAAAATATGTTCACATAATTCAATCAAAATGTGTCATACCATTCAAAAAATATACATCGCATTAAAAAATATTCACGGGTTTCATATATATTCTTGCGCCGTTTAAACAAAATGATTTTTACCATTCAAAAAATATTCACACTTTCAAAACTATGCTCGTAAAATATTGGAAAAATGTTCATACAATGCAAACAAATGCATTGATAGTTTAAAAAAATAGCCTGACCATTTAAAAAAGAATTCATAATATCTATTTGCAGTAATATTCATCAGATATTTAAAAATGTTCAATGACTATAAAAATATTGTTCCAGATGTATACAGAAAATGTCCAATGTGTATGGAAAAAATATACATGTATTGAATAGAAAATAAAACAAAAAATCATAGAAAGCAACTAGCCTACTACGAGATGTAGTACCTTCTCGTCGCCAGTGTTATTTCTCGCCATTCGCGAGTCTTATGGTATTTTGCGTCAAGGGTTTTTCCCATCACGTCAGTACCGGGCTGGCCTATTTCTTCACTTCGTGTAGCATCTACATCGATAATTGAAGCATTGTATACGTCGTTAGTCCGATTCCTTGTAGGAATTACCCATAATAACGAACTTGCACAATGAATCTGTTTATCATAAATAGATTCTCCTTCGTAGACGTCGGGAGTCCATTGATGAAAAGTGGCTGGGGAAATCTTAAACCCAAGTCCTGTAGTGATGTTAAGGAGCGAATTGTACGTTGGTTTATTTTTCTTCTTTGCTGTCTACTAGCTATATTGGTCCGGTTTTTCAATGTTCTTGTTATTATTTCTTATTCTGTGTTTTTTCATTACGACTTTCATCGGTTTTCTTTAGTTTTCATTGATTTTTATTTTCCTTCCATTTTGTGTGTTTTCTTTATGGTTTTCATTCCCTTCTTCGGGTTTTTTTTATTTTTTCAATACTTGTCTAATTTTTTTTAACACACTTTTTAAATTTATTATATACATATGAAACATTTATTTATACACATTGAACATTTGTTAATTATATTATTAACCTGTTTAAAATACATGTTTTAAACATTTTTTTTTGAATTTGAGCCTGAGAAAATGGTCCATCCTGACCCAACTGATCATATTAACTGATGTGACTTGATTGTCGCCTTGTACCATTCCAGGCACTTCCAATAGTTTAGTTTCCATGTCTAGTTAAGAAAAATAAATAGTTCTAAAAAATAAAATATATTTTTTCGAATTCTAGGGCTGTATATTGATTAGGAACGTGCATGGATAAACAAGATTAAACATACACGCTGGCACGCATGCATTAACAAAACTTCATATATATTGCACGTATTAGGCACTGATAGAGTGCACCGAGCTGTCATTACATGTTTTACACGTCCACATAAACGTTGACTAAACGGCCAACAGGGGAGATCTATGCTCATGCAGCGCCTCCTCCTCAACGGCCGTCTCGGCGTTATTTCAGTTCTTCGTAGTAGCACATGCTACTACGTATATGACATACAATAGCACATAGTAGAAAACTCATAGGAGAATTAGTAATTGACCGCCGACTGGTACGCAGAGCCGGCCTTCCACCCAAGGGGGATGACGTTGCTGGCGACGAGCTTCTTGCCAGAGCTGGACGTGAGGCGGAGGGAGAGCGGCGCCTGCAGGGCCGACCCGGCGTTGAGCTTCCAGACAGCGCCCCACGAGTGCTGCATCGGCGTCCATGCCGCCGCCGCACCGCTCTGCATGAGCTCGACGGCCGAGAGGTCGCCGTCGCCGTTCTGGTACTGGACGAGCACGGCCAAGTAGCTCGGGTTCGAGCCGGCGTCCACGACGAAGGTTAGCTTCACTCCAGCCCAGTTGCACTGCACGCTGTACATCGCATGCGGAGTAATGAAAAACCAGTTAGTAGCACGGAGGATCAAGGACACAGCTCGATCGATGCATCGCAGTTGTGCATGGAAAACAGTACATGTGCCGGCCCGTGGTCTATCCATGGCGGCAAAGCAGGTAACAATCATTAGGTGTGTTCCGACGGTGCGTGAGGTGCATGTGGCGTGCAGCACCCTGGCCGTTTCAAGCGGGGCAGTGTTAAGAGTGTGCACTGATGCGGGCGTACCGGGTGAACTGGATTTGGAGGACGCCCGCGGCGCGCAGCTGGTCGGCCTGGCCGGGCTTCGCCATGGCGCCGAACGCCGTCCCGCTCAGGTCGAAGTGCGGCTCTTCCAAGCAAGGGCCGCCGGGGCACTGGTCCGTGATGACGACCGTCACCGGGCTGCTCGAGCACGCGGCGTTACCGGTGCATTTCACCTAGATTAACACGTACGACAAAAGGTCACAAACCACGCATGCATGCGAGACCTTATACAGTAGTTTTAATTAGTCTGTTTCATAAGGGGCACTGATCATGCACCTGGTAGCAAGATCCACAGCCCAAGCCAGAGGCGTAGAGGGAAGGGCCGCCGGCGGCGATCATGGATGAAAACGGTGGCTGGTCGACGGCACTCTTGTACCCGCACGCACCACCTGTACACATATGCAAATTAGCATGAAACATATGTAGTTAAAACATGAGCTATGGTCGATTCTAGCTTGACTTCCTTTCTTTTCATCAAAGATTCTAGTTGACCTCATTGTTACATCAGTTTGTAAAGTATATACGGTGATCAATGAAGTGAATTACAACCCTCATCAGTTTGCAAAGTATACATACGTACCATCACTCCCAGCCCCATTAGCGGCGCCATACCATGTCGCGCCGGCATTAGACCAGCTGGAGAGCTTACGGTGAAACTCAACAGATGCGCAAGGGTGGATAACCGCTGCGAGAACCGCGATCGCAATGAAGGAGTGTACGGGCTGGAGCCTGGAAGCCATGGCTAAAATTGCTACGAATCGTATGCTTTGCAAGGATTGGGAGGAGGCAAGTAGATGAGGAGTGGTGTGTGTTATGTTCGGTGTATGGATGTGCTCTATTTATAGGCAGCAAAACGGTGGCCTGTGGCTCTGTGTGCATCCACATGCATGCAGATATCCGTGGCTCCGTTGGATAGTGGCACATGGCTAAAGTCAACCTGTTATGTCCATTTGAAATGTGATTAGCTACATATTTACTTAACTGGCACGTACCTAGCAACCTAGCTAGCAATTGTACTTAGTAGATAGAGGGTGTCCTTTGTGTGTAGTTCACTTGTTCGATCCTTATTTCGATCGATCGGGACCATGTCACATGGGCACTTGTAACTAAGGATGGCAATGGGTCGGGTTTGGATCGGGTTGAACAATATCAAATCCATATCCATATCCATGAAGACAGTCTTTGCCCGCCCATGAAAAAATCCATGGGTGAAAAATTATGTCCATGTCCAAACCCGATGGATATCCATACCCACTGGATATCCATTGGGTCCTCTCTAGACATATAAATAAGACATAACACAATGTTAACATAAGATCTTCCATTCTTCAATTCGTGGGAGGCTAGGCTTCACTTATGGTAAATCAACGTCCACTAACAACATAAGATCATTTAGTATTTCTCTAACAAATGAGAATGACGAGTCATTTAACAAGGAGATAAAAATAAGGGAAGGGCATTGGGGTATGTTACAGTGGGGATTGAATGTGAACTAATAAAAGTTATGACGAGGATTGTGTAATTTCTTTTGCATGTTTTGGATAACAAAGTGAAATATTGCAGTGGGACATGTGACTGCGGGGTAGGGATAGCAGATTTTTTCCATTAAGTCATACTATCAGGTCGGGTTTGGATATACCCACGGGTACAAGATTATATCCATGCCCTACCCACGAGTAATCGGGTCGGGTTTGGGCGTTGCCCATGGACACAAAAGCATATCCAAACCCTATCCATTCGGATCGGATATCCATGGATATCCATGTCCATGGATAAAATTGCCATCCTTACTTGTAACCGTTACTTCTGTTTCTGCATTCCTTGTTAGATGTAGCTAGCCAGTGAAACAACCATCGGCTGGAACCAGATTTTCATTCCAACGCATGATATTGCAACAATAACTGAAATAATTGAAATCCAGAGAATTTCAGCGATTTCGGTTTGTATTTACCGGAAACTTTCACTTAAATCAACCAATTTTTTGAAATTTCAAGAAATATTCCATGTTGCTTAGTTCATGTGTACCGCTGAAATTGATGAAATATTTTGACTGAAAGGTAAATAGTCTAGTGTCTACTGAAATTATGTGGGTTTTTTTTGGCGGGGATGAAATTCGGCGAATTTCATTGACATCTCACTGAAAAGTGAAAAACATCCATGTCAATCTCTAATCTAGCAAATTACTACTACTACTCTACATTTATTTTGGTGATACCCACATTTTCAGGAGCACACATGAAATGAGCGAGACCGTTATTTCGGTTGGACACATAAGTGCATCTGCAGTCGGGCATCCGGAACCCTCCTCAAACGTCCGGGTGGGCCATCCGGACGCTGACCGGTCACGATATTTTGACCCAGCCGTCCGCCTCAAACGAGCTTCAAACGTCCGGACTGATCGGCACCCCCATATCCAGTCCAAATATGGGGCGGATATGGTGGGCTGGATATGGGGGCGTCCGGGCGCGCCTGTCACGTCGGACTGACGTCGAGGTTCCATGCGGAATCGCCCGAAAACCCGGCGGTCCGAAGCTCGTCTCCTCCATCCGATAGATGTCGCCGCGTGGCGCTGCTCTGGCGGGCCACATAGTGCCTAGCACGGCTATTTAAGCTGACAGCCAGCACCGAAACCCTAGCCCTCCACAATTTCCTCCGCCCGTCTGCCGTCGCCGCTACTTTCCACTCTTCGTTCGCCACCACCAGTAGTCATGCCCCCACACCACCGAAAAAGGGCCCACCCATTTCTAACGTTGGAGCGCCCGCTGCAGCTCCTTGAGCAGATCCGGGCAAGGCGCCAAGCCCGGATCGCCGCAGGGCTACCTCCGGATGCAGTGGATCCGAAGGAGGAGTTGGAGCTGGTTGTGGAGGAGGAGGATGAGCCGGGTGAGGATGTGTGTGGGGGGAGGTGGGG
>LR738710.1:769845451-769870828 GCA_902687465.1 Secale cereale
ACTTAAGATAAGACTATCTTAGCAACCATTGTACATGCCCTAAGTTAGAATCATTGTACATGCCCTAAGGGCATGTACAATGGTTGCTAAGATAGTCTTATCTTAAGTTTTGCATGTAAATTAGAGATGACAAAAAAACAAGTCTACAATGGGTCATCTCTTAGCCTTATCTTCAATAATTAGTTATTCCTAAAAACATGGTGAGACAAATTGTGCTAAGCTATCATCTCTTGTCTTTGCTTAAATAAGCTAAGACAAGCCTTCTCTTATGATTTCTCTCTCCTCCATCTCATCATTTATCTTACGTGGCATCCTTAAGCTAGAACCATTGTACATGCCCTAAGATGCGTGGCGACCTAGCTCTTGCTAATCCCGGGACGGCTCTCCCTCTCCTCCCTCTCATCCTTCTTACATCTTTCCCTTTTTTCCTCCCTCCTCCCTCCCAGGTCAACAAACAAACCTGCCGCCTAACCCAAAATCCACGCGCGCGTATCCATCAGCCGCCGCCGAATCCTGTTCCCGTCAACTCCCCCCGATCGTCGCTCCTCCGTCCGTTGCCCCGATCGGACGGAAGGCTCCTGCGGACCCGCTCCCGGCCGCCGCCGCCCCACACTCCGGCAGTCCCCCCTGCAAGCGGCGAGCAGCAGAAGGCGTGATTCCGGGCAGCTCTGCCGGCCCGATCCCCTCCCCGTAGACGCCATTCCGTCTCCTCGCGCCCCAGAGTCACACGTTAGGCCGGCAGCGCGCTGCACCTGCACGTACTGTGGCTCGCGCGCGACGTTTCGTGGATCATGTGGAGTTAGCTTGCACGGGTCGTGGTGGTCGTAATAACTGCGCAGGCCCTTGAGTACTGTGATCAGGTCAAAAAACTAGTATTAGGAGATTTATCCCGGTGACACGGAACGGCACGTAACGTGATGTTGTATCACCGGCCCTGCTTCCGCATATGCTGGTATATCTCTCTCTTGGCGACCCGGTAAACGGTTGTGTTTCGTTTATTTTCATTCTTATTATGTTTTCCTTTTATTATTATTTTAGGGATATTTTTCTTTTAAAGAATGATCAACTCGTTAGTGCTGATAATGTAGAGCTTTTTTTTTGCGAGAAGATACTGTAGAGCTTCAGCATTAAACCCATTAATGATCGCGGTAAGGACGCCCCCTCGCTGCATCCACGTGGGCGCAAACGACTGGCCCGTTGTTCCAATTGTTTAGAAGAAAGAAAAAAAAGCGAGAAAATCGCCTTGAATCCCTCATCTACGACGCACGCGACCCCTTTCCTCTTCCAAAATTATCTCTCGTTTCCTTCTCCGGGTGGATTTCTAGGGTTGCCGCCGCCGCCTCGCCTTCTTCCCCGTCTAACTCGCCTTCCCGTTGCAAGCCGTCGCTGCTCGATCTCCACCCCTGGTCGGCTTCCTACCCCCCTCGAGCACATCTAGACTGGCGGACAAGGAGGCGCAGCAGCGCCGCCAGGAGGTCGGCGGCGAGGGTGTAGCCGATGAAAAGAGGTACCAGATCACGAGCACCAAGAAGCACCTCATCATAGGGCGCGAGATGGTCGACGACGACGCCTCGTGGCGGGCCACCTTCGGTGAGCGCAATGGCAGACTGCTGAGGGAGGTGCAGGAGCTCGCCGTGCTCTGCGAGGCGGAAGTCGGCATCCTCGTCTTGGACAGCGCCGGCAGACAGTTGGACTACTGCAGCCCCCCGCACAAGGTCCGTACTTTTCGTCGTCGATCTTCTTCTCCCAATCTCGATTCATTCCAGTTGTACATTGACACTAATTATCTCCTGTGTAAATGTGTGAGGTCACTCGTTCGGGACAAGCTAAATTCTGCACTATGTTTTGATGAACTTGCCAATTACTGAACCTACATTCTTTCCAAGTGTCAAGTGTCAACCGATCTTTGCCGTGCACAAGTGATTTGTGTGAAATAGAAGATGAGAACGAACTTTGGCATGCCATTGTATCTATAGTATTGGGATGCTCTCATTGTGTTTTATGCTCAAGTTAGTCAGATGATATTAAAGATAGTTTTGATCAGTTGAAGCAGAACACAACCAAGGCTAAGTTACCTTTTTACGGAAGGTACCTTACATTGACAGATTTACTCATATGGATTAAAAGCTTCTCCCCAAGATCTGCGGTAAATAAAATCGTCTCCTTTGCAGCTACATGGAATCATAGTCGACATGAGTGGGCGCCATAAGCTGAAGGCTGCACTTTTTGAGGAAATGCGTCAAGTTGCAGAAGCTCATGGTCTTGAATTGTTATTGTTATCCTCTTTTATTATTGAGATTTTCACTGACCTTATGGTTTTTCCACAGAAACGAGACCTGGTGATATTTGTGATGGATGGCAGCATGGGTCAGGCTGCTTTTGATTAGGCATAAGCATTCAAACAAAGAGTGCTTCCATTGGTGTTGTGATTGTCATGAAATTGTATGGTCATGCGAAGGGAAGTGGTGCACTGAGAGCGTGTTAGTATTACTCTTTACTTTCTTGCTCCTCCTATATCTTCAGGGAACTGCTAATCACAAGGATTCAATTGGAACCTTTATCTTGTATTTAATTATCTCATGTTTTTTAACTTATCCCTGCAGCTTATGATAGGCGTAGGCCCTTAAATTTAGAAGTATGATGACAACACTCTGAGGTAGAACAAAGATGTTGGAAGTGAGGTTGTTATAAATTCTTGTTTTGATTCTCTTTTGCTTTAGTGCATGAAAATTTGGGAAGCTATTTGCACATCTTCTTCCACTACAACGGCCACAGCCTGGGCTTGCTGCCCGCTGAGACCGGCCAGGACGTCGACAACAACGGGTTGACTCCTACACCAATGTCATCAAGGTAAGCTGGCTTGGTACACGAATTAGACTCAACAGATTTGTTCAATATACAGTGAGTCAGCGAGCAAGGGACTATTTTTTATTCCCAGGTTCCTGTTCTTGACACTCCCGACATTGTTGTTTCTTAGAGCAAGGCTATTGCACGCTATGGTATATAGTTGAATCCAAGTCTTACTGATTCCACACTGCCTAAATTAACCACTATTTTCTTTTCTTCCTTCAATTGCTCGCTCAAAGGGTGACAACCTGCTATAGGGTGGTTCTCTTATTGAATATGTGAGTAATATAAGAAGTACTCCTATCATCATAGTTGAGCAAGCTTTAGTGCTTATTTGTTAATAATTCTTGCCGGCGCGTGTTGAGCAATGGATGGACTTTGCTACCACAGAGGTTGATCCCAGTATCGCAGGGTGGTTGATGCCAAGGCTTGGTTATATGACTTACCTATTAGATATCCGACTTCGTTATGTTCAAGCATTAGAATGTTGTAGTACCCGTGAACATGTAGTTGTTGTATTACTTTCTTCTTTTTCCCCATCGATTTGCAGTCACTGAACAGAAGCTTGCTGAGGTTTTCTCAAACTAAGGTCAAGTATGCTCTTAGACTCATTGATATTTAATATTGGTTGTGATAAGTTCGTATGTGTTTTTATATATCTTGAAATAAAATAAGCAACTTTTTTTTAATGACTAAAAATGGTGTAAGTGGAATTCATCATCTTAAAAAGTATCTAGGACAATTCATATATGTTAGATATCTTGAATCCAGCAAGAGCTAAATCTCATTATGTTCTTTGTTGTAGCATATTGGATTGGACAGGGTGCCGTTTTGTTCGAAAGATTGGATTGGTGCGGGTATTTGGTTTTATGATGGCCAGGTTGATCAAAATCACATGGTCTTTTTTATATCGTGAGAAGAAAAAGACACCGGAACAGGTGGTTGGCAATACCACATTTTTATCTTTTCTGCATATTTCACTCTTCGTGCATTTCTGCAGGTTCATTTGGTATTGTTCTCCAGGTTAGTTACAACAACTTCAGGCTGGTCTATGTTTATTTTGGCAACCAATCTCTTATTGCCTCGCATGAATCTACTCAAAGCTTTTTATGTATTTTTGTCTTGAGAAGCCTACCTACAGATCTAGGATATTCTATACAGCCATAAGCCCATAATAGATTTTCTTGTGACTATCTATGTACCAATGTTGTGTCTACATAAACCTTGGTGTCTGATAAAACCTTACTATAACTGTTCTGCAGGCTAAATGTTTGCAAACAGGGGAAACTGTTCCTACTAAGATGGTTTTGCAGGATGAGTGCTAAAAGAACCATGAGCTTCAGACCAAATGCATACTTGACCACCCAAATGTTGTAGGTCTAAAGCATGGTTTCTTTTCTACAACTGAGAAGGATGAGCTCTTTCTAAACTTGGTTCTGGAGTATGTACATCGCATTGTCGCGCTACATCCTTAACTCTCGCCCGAGCGGTGGCTCTGTCGCAACCTTGGCAAATACTCTGATAAGTGATAACTAGGTGGTGATCAATTGCTGATGGCTCTCCGTAGTGGCTTGGTGGTGGGAAGGAATAGGGCGGTGGAGGCAAGGCAGAGAGTGGCTGCTTTCCGCACTCGCCAGGCCATCCGTGATGCATCGAATATGTTAGCAGGCTTGCACTACGCTCATGACCATCATATGTTTGTTAAAATGCATTTCCTTGTCAGTTTTGTATGTTTAATTTTTTGAGTTGTAGCTACTACATAAAAGTTATAAACTGAGATGTGGAGATTGCAATATTGACCTAGGTTCAGTTTAGTCTATTACGTGATCTGACATTGTTATCCACGATTTTCCTCATTTCTCTGTTTCGGCACAATGTTCATTAACTAGATTATAGTCTAATTCAATTTTTTTTTTTGCATTTAGTTCTAGATTGTTTTGATCTGAGTAAGCGACGCCTAGCTGTTCATTGATTTCTTGGCATTGTTTATTATCTCGGTCCATGCCTGATACTGAATCTGAACATTTCCATCTCCCGTACCACGACACGACATTGGCAGTGGAATCTTGGGGAAGAAGAGGATGACAATGGCTTAGAGAGGAAGATCAGAATGGCAACTTGCAGCGTAACAGGCTGACAATGCCACCGTGGATGCTCTCCCGCACTAGCTATTCAGGTATATTTATCTTCCGAATATGAACTTCCATAGAATTATGGGCTTGGTGTTGCATGGTTGATAGAATCTTGGCGTTGTCATCTGGTCGACGACTACTTCTCATTGTAGTTGCATCACAGTTGTGATTTGGTCAAGTTCCATTTAAATAAATTATAAATTCTTAATGATTTATTATGTATCCTTAGATGCTTACTGATTTTGTGATTATTCATCATTTAGTTTTGTCAGTACATGGTTTCTAGCACACGCTACCATAGTTGTTTTACAGCTTTTGGTATACTTTCCTTTTTTCACCGACTCATGAACTATTATGGTGGTTACCACTCCCTCCTGTCATGCAACTTAGTGATTTCATTCTAGCTGGCCATCCTACAGCAGTGCAGTTGACCATACAATTCATTACATGTTAATTTCTATGATTAATGTACTCCCTCCGTTCCTAAATATAAGTCTCTGTACAGATTTCACTATGGACAACATAAAGAGCTAAATGAGTGAATCTACACTCTAAAATGCATATATATACATCCGTATGTTGTCCATAGTGGAATGTCTACAAAGACTTATATTTAGCAACGGAGGGAGTAGTTCACAACATGTTACCTGAATTAGTAGAAACAACAACCCACACGCTATATCGATTTTCCATGTTTTCCTCGTACCGTGGATATTTTAGCAGCAGTTGAAACTGAAAATGTTGGCTACTTTCCCTACTGTTTGATTGATAGCTTGTCAATCTGGATATTGTATACGTTGATATTAAACTTGAGAGTGGTAAGTGTTCTGTGAGTGACAAAAAGAAGTCAGCACAACAAGACAAGTCGGAGAAGCAATTGAAGAAAGGATGAAAACAAAAGAAAGAGAAAAGTGGCATCTGTTCCTGAAAGATTAGGTTTCCTTTTTGTGTTTTCTTTCTGTCAGTATCATCTTCCTTTCCTTGTATTACTTACTGAACAGTGAACACTGGTTTGTTTTTGTTTCTGGAGAACACTGGATGTTCATCTGAGTCTGCCATGGCCACCAGTAGTGATAACAGAGTTGCTGATATGGAGATGATCTCCTGTCATGTATGCTATGATCCAGACTGCCTTCCCTGACTTTTGAAACAGCTTGTGATGTAATGTAGTATCATCTAGCTGGCTATTAAGTTGAGTGCTACTCCCCGACAGTCACATGTAATGGATTTCATATTCTTATGTTATTTATGAATAGCTCTTTGGTTTGGTCTGCATGTATTACACCCTTAATCGAATAGGCACGGGTTGAGGTGCTCGAGCAATTAAAGGGCGCACAGCTCTGCCTCAAGAGGCGCGCCCGGGGCGCGCCCCATCCACTAGTTTACACCAAAACGACCAGGAATCAAAGCCTATATAGGTGCTTAGATAAGATGCTACATTAAAAAAAATAGCAATTAATGTTCACAATGCATAGGTACTTTACTTGTTGGTGCTAAGCTTTCCTCATTTAATGCTTTAGCAACTAAACTAGAGTATTTCATGCATTGATGGATTTTTTTCATTTAATTGTTTTTGCCTAGATTCACGTGCTTGGCATTGATTCTTCGTGAGGCCACCAAACTCACCTCTTTCCTCTTTATTATCTTGCCACATCAGATTTTTTGCCTACATGCCACCATTAGGCTGATCACAATAGGCAGAAACATAAGGTAGTAACATACACACTTATCTAGACTATGTTACTACCTCCACAGTGGGTAGGAACATGTAGGTAGTGTCATGCAACGATGCATTTATTAGCTTATAGACTCATTGTTTCTTGAAGTGTGTGATGTTCCGGTAACTTAGCTAGTTACCACAAACACCTCACTCTTCATTAAATATGTGCCACATAAGCAACGTTGTATTGAAATATGTGATGTTACTCCTAAGTTCCACCCTACCGTGACCAGCCTTAGCACATTTACAAGACGGAGCATTGGGAAGGGCCTTACTAGGCGATTAGGAGTGTTCCGCTTAAGCCTCTTTATTTTAATTTTGCCTGTATTTCTCTCTCTTTCTCTCTCTCTCTCAGTTTTTGGGGGGTTTTCTAGGTTTTTTTAATGGTAGTACGTGGCTGTAGTGTGCATTGTAGTCACATGGTGAAGTACAACTGTGTTTCTATCATGAAGCACATATGCATTATACAAGGAGTATTGTGCACTATGCTATGTAGGGGAACAACTATGCTTCACAATGAAGCATACAGTGCACCACACCGGGGGTGGGGGTGAAGTGCAATCCATATTAAATACTCCCTCCGTTCCCAAATATAAGTCTTTCTAGAGATTCCAGCAAGTGACTACATGCGGAGTAAAATGGATGAATCTACACTCTAAAATATGCCTACATACATCCGTATGTTGTAGTCCATTTGAAATGTCTAAAAAGACTTATATTTAGGAACGGAGGAAGTACAAATGTGCTACACCTGAAAGCACAACTACACTATCAATGGAAGTGCATGTTTATTATGCAGGAGAGTACACATTTACTACAATAAGGAAGACACGTTTCATAAAGAAAAAAATCATCAAAACTCGTCAACACCATGTTGATAAGTTTATACAAATTTATTGTCGTGAGAAGAGTTCGAGAGTAGCCTTTGCAAATGTGGTGGTCAAAACAAGCCAGTGGGCCCTTTATTCTCATGTACAACGGTTACTCAACCATCCAAGAGTTGAAATGATGGGGAATGAAGCATGAAAATTTAAAAAATCCTACAAACAACCAAGATCAATCTAATAGATGCATATCTATGAGAGGGGAGTGAGTCTAAATACCCTTGTAGACCAAAAACATTAACGATCTAGAGATCGTGGTTGGCGTAGTCATAATCACGTCGAGATCCAAGCAACGCACGTGTGGCACCTCCGAGTTTAGCACACGTACGGCTCGGTGACGTCTCCTCCTCCTTGATCCAGGAAGCGAGGGAGAAGAGGTAGATGAGATCTGATCCAACACAATGGCGTAGTGGTGGTGGTGGTGACAGCGGAACTCTAGCAGGGCTTCACCAAGTGCTACACGGACGAGAAGTGGAGGGAGACGGAGAGGGTAGCCGCCGTGGTCAAGGGATGGGCTGCCCTTTGTGCCTCCTCTCTACTTATATAGGGGGGACGTGGCCATCCCTTTCCCCTCCTCCAAGGGAGGGGTTGGCGGCCAAGGAGGGGAGAAGTGCCCTCCAAGCCAAGTGAAGGGCCCTTCCCTTTAGGTTTTTCCACCCCTAGGCGCATGGGCCTTATAGGGGCTGGTACCCCTGACCCATTAAGGCCATGGCGCCCACCTACAGCCCATGCTAATGTATGGGACATGGTGGAGCACTTGGTAGACTTCTGGAACCCCCCGGAACCTTCTGGAAGTTTCCCGGTACAATATCGAAAAAAATCCAGACTTTTTCTGTAACTCCAATAACAATTTTTCATGTATAAATATTTACCCTCGGAACTCCTCGTGACGTTCGGCATACCATCCGGGAGTCCGAACAACCTTCAGTCACCAATGTTAATATCTCGTTACTACCCTAGCGCTACCGAACGTTAAGCATGTGACCCTACGGGTTCGAGGATCATGTCACTGATACGTCTCCAACGTTGCCGGGGAGACATCACCAACATCTATCAGGTTCCTAATCACAAATATCATCTCCTTACAATTTACATTACTTGCCTTTGCCTCCTGTTTTCATCTCCCCACTTCACAAAAATTTGCCGTTTTTATTCGCCCTCTTTTTCGTCCGCCGTTTTTCCGTTGGATCTCTTACCTTGCTTGTCATCATGAGTGATTTTGGCAATATGGATGCTAAAACCTTTGTTTTGGGGCAAGGGAATATTATGGGGAAAGAACATATCCAAGAATTTTTCAATTGTGTTGGAAATTTAATTCTTGATGACACCCCAATACTCAAAAGAACAAAAACTTATGCGGAAGCTATTTCAACGCTAGTACTGAAATTTGAGAATAGATTTATTCGTACCCATCCTACCTTACAAAGATTGTTTTTTGAGCTACCCAATTTAAAGGATCCTAAAGCTAAAAAGTTAGCCACCCGTATCCTTATGAATGAATTTGATTACATATTACAAGAGGCTAGGATTTTTTTTGATTTTTATGGTATGAACCGTGAAAAACCGGTTATAGATGAGATCCTTTACAATAGTGATTATATGTTGAGGCACTTGCTTGGTAATAATCACATTTTTGATAAAAATCTTAAGAAGGCAGTCCTCGTTCTTGATATAACCCAACAAGTTTTTAATGATATTAATCAACAATATTCTTGGATCGTTGCTGGAAATCAGAGAGGGTATAAAGTTGGGCAACTCCGTAGTGCTAAAATTTCTATGGACAATGTTTTTCAAGTTATTTTTGCTAAGCCTCATGATGAGAGCACAACCATGAAAAATAAGACCAAGGATGACAACACTTGAGATCTTTGATTTATGCCTAGCTAAGGGCGCAAAACGATAGCGCTCGTTGGGAGGCAACCCAACTTGTATCCTTTTGCTTTTTAGTTTTCTTGCTGCTTTCAATAAAATACCCAATAATACCTCTAGTTTGATGTGTTTTTGTGGTTTGAATAAATGTTTGTGCCAAGCAAAGTGTCGGTGTCAAAACTGGCGGATCTCGGGTAGGGGGTCCCGAACTATGCGTCTGAGGATCGATGGTAACAGGAGACTGGGGACACGATGTTTACCCAGGTTCAGGCCCTCTCGATCGAGGTAATACCCTACTTCCTGCTATATTGATCTTGATGAATATGATTACAAGAGTTGATCTACCTCAACATCATAATGGCTAAACCCTAAAATCCTAGCCTGTGATTCTGTTGTTCTCTAGCCTCTACGGACTAAACCCTCCAGTTTATATATGCACTGGATGGGCCTAAGGTTTGTACATAACCAACTTGCAGAGGAAGGAAAGATTACACCCGAACCTAAAACCTGCCGTTATACGCATACATGAGTCCTATCCGGATACGAGAGACGGTCTTCAGCGATGATCTTCATGGCCCACCAGTCCAGCCCATCACGAGTTATCCGGCCTCATGAGGACCCCTCAATCCAGGACTCCCTCAGTAGTCGTTGAACCTGTCTTCGATGACATGAGTTCGGCTTCCATATTGTCTTCGGCATTGCAAGGCGGGTTCTTCTTCCGAACATATCAAGGCATTATCTTCTGTAAAAAGTATACTGTGTCCGGCTCTGCATGGTTAGTACAACCCTTAGCCTCGAAGGCAAGGCATTGAAAAGAAAATGAATAATGTGTCTTTACTGACAACTTTTTGGTGAAGCATCGCGTCAATCCCATTAACATATCAGACCATTTGATTTGGTCCTAGTTTCGTGTTTCGAGACATAACCCCCCTTGGCACGTCCTATCAATACAGAGATCGTGCCCGCTTATTAGGGGATCCTTATCAATGTGAAGTGAGCACAAAAACCGCGCATTACGCATGACCGCTTTGGGAACTAGGAGGTCTGCGGCTAAAGTGGGGAGACGTTCTATATTCACAGCGTTATAAAAGGATACCAAGACCTTCCATCAGCCCTCACGCTTTCCTCAAGCTCGAGCTCTCCAATCTTCCTAGCCCCAACATCCTCATCTCTTGCGCCCGCAGTTCTCCGTTCCTCAACCACCACTTCCTTCCTCAGCAATGGCTGGATCCGGCGCCAAGGGCAAGTGTGAGTCTATTCGATGTAATCTTTTTGCGGTGTGTTTGTCGAGATCCGATGAATTGTGGGTTTATGATCAAGATTATCTATGAACAATATTTGATTCTTCTCTGAAATATTTTACATATGATTATAATATCCTTGCATGTCTCTTCGAATTATTGGTTTGATTTGGCCTACTAGATCTATAGTTCTTACAATGGGAGAAGTGTTTGGCTTTGGGTTCAATCTTGCGGTGTCCTTTCCCAGTGACAGCAGGGCCAGCAAGGCACGTATTGTATTGTTGCCATCGAGGATAAAACGATTGGGTTTATATCATATTGCTTGAGTTTATCCCTCTACATCATGTCATCTTGCCTATGGCGTTACTCTGTTCTTATGAACTTAATACTCTAGATGCATGCTGGATAGCGATCGATGTGTGGAGCAATAGTAGTAGATGCAGAATCGTTTCGTTCTGCTTGTTACGGACGTGATGCCTATATATAATGATCATGCCTAGATATTCTCATAACTATGCGCTTTTCTATCAATTGCTCGACAGTAATTTGTTCACCCACCATAGAATTCTGCTTTCATGAGAGAAGCCACTAGTGAAACCTATGGCCCCTGGGTCTATTCTCGTCACATTAATCTTCCATCTACTTTACTTTGCATTATTTACTTTCTGTTCTTATATCAAAAACACCAAAAATATTATCTTATCATATCTATCAGATATCACTTTTGTAAGTGACCGTGAAGGGATTGACAACCCCTTATCGTGTTGGCTGCGAAGTTCTTATTTATTTGTGCAGGTGCGAGGGACACGTGTGTGGTCTCCTACTGGATTGATACCTTGGTTCTCAAAAACTGAGGGAAATACTTTTGCTACTGTGATGCATCACCCTTTCCTCTTCGAGGGAATACAACGCAAGCTCAAGAGGTAGCAAGAAGAATTTATGGCGCTGTTGCCGGGGAGACTCACGCCAAGTCAAGTCAAAATTTGATCTCCTGGCATCTTGCCAATTTCTGGCGTCGTTGCCGGGGAGATCTACGCAAAAGTCATATACCAAGTACCTATCATAAACCCTTATCCTTCGCATAACATTATTTACCTCTCGTTTTCCTCTCCCCACTTCACCTTTGCCGTTTTATTCGCCCTTCTTTTTTCTGTGTGATTACCGTTCGCTTGCCTCTTGTTTGCTTGTGTGTTGGATTGCTTGCTTGTCACTATGGCTCAAGACAATACCAAATTGTGTGACTTTTCCAATACCAATAATAATGATTTTATTAGCACACCTATTGCTCCTATTACCGATGCTGAATCTTGTGAGATCAATGATGCTCTGTTGAATCTTATCATGAAAAATCAATTTTCCGGCCTTCCTAGTGAAGATGCCACTACCCATCTAAACAACTTTGTTGATTTGTGCGATATGCAAAAGAAGAGGGATACAGATAATGATATTGTTAAACTGAAGCTATTCCTGTTTTCTCTTAGAGATCGTGCTAAAACTTGGTTTTCCTCTTTGCCTAGAAATAGTATTGATTCATGGAATAAGTGCAAAGATGCCTTTATCTCTAAGTATTTTCCTCCCACTAAGATTATCTTTCTTAGAAATGATATTATGAATTTTAAGCAACTAGATCATGAGCATGTTGCACAAGCTTGGGAGAGAATAAAATGCATGATACATAATTGCCCTACTCATGGTTTGAACTTATGGATGATTATACAAAACTTTTATGCTGACTTAAATTTTGCTTCTAGAAATCTTTTAGATTCGGCCGCGGGGGGCACTTTCATGGAAATCACCTTAGGAGAAGCTACCAAACTCCTAGATAATATTATGGTTAACTACTCTCAATGGCACACCGAAAGATCTACTAGTAAAAAAGTGCATGCTATTGAAGAGATTAGTGTTTTGAGTGGAAAGATGGATGAACTTATGAAATTATTTACTACTAAGAGTGCTTCTTCTGATCCTAATGATATGCCTTTACACACGTTGATTGAAAATAATAATGAATCTTTGGATGTGGATTTTGTTGGTAGGTATAATTTTGGTAACAATGCTTATAGAGGAAACTTTAACCCTAGGCCTTTTACTACTAATTCCTCTAATAATTATGGTAATTCCTACAATAACTCTTACGGAAATTTTAGTAAGATGCCCTATGATTTTGAATCTAGTGTTAAAGAGTTTATGAATTCGCAAAAGAATTTCAATGCTTTGCTTGAAGAAAAATTGCTTAAGATTGACGAGTTGGCTAGAAACGTGGATAGAATTACTCTTGATGTTGATTCTTTGAAACTTAGATCTATTCTACCTAAGCATGATATCAATGGGTCTTTCAAAGCCATGAGAATTTCCATTGATGAGTGCAAAGAAAGAACCGCTAGGATGCGTGCTAAAAGAGATTGCTTTATGAAAGCATGTTCTTCAAATTATCATGAAAATATAGATGAAGATCTAAAAGTGATTGATGTGTCTCCTATTAAATCCTTGTTTTCTAGTATGAATCTTGATAAAGATGGGACTGTAGATGAATCTACTTTAGTTAAACGATGTCCCAATGATTCGGAGTTTTTAGATCTTGGTGCTAAAATTGTTAAAAGTGGGATTGAGGAGATCAAAACTTTGCATAGCGATGAACGCACTATCTTGGATTTCAAGGGATTTAATTATGATAATTTCTCTTTACTAGATTGTATTTCCTTGTTGCAATCGGTGCTAAATTCTCTACATGCTTATAGTCAAAATAAGGCTTTTACCAAACACATAGTTGATGCTTTAATGCAATCTTATGAAGAAAAACTTGAATTAGAAGTTTCTATCCCTAGAAAGCTTTATGATGAGTGGGAACCTACTATTAAAATTAAGATTAAAGATCATGAATGCTTTGCTTTATGTGATTTGGGTGCAAGTGTTTCTACAATTCCAAAAGCTTTGTGTGATATGTTAGGTTTCCATGAACTTGATGATTGTTCTTTAAATTTGCATCTTGCGGATTCTACCATTAAGAAACCTATGGGAAGGATTAATGATGTTCTTATTGTTGCCAATAGGAATTATGTGCCCGTAGATTTCGTTGTTCTTGATATATATTGCAATCCTTCATGTGATATTATTCTTGGTAGGCCTTTCCTTAGAACGATTGGTGCAATTATTGATATGAAGGAAGGAAATATTAGATTCCAATTTCCGTTAAGGAAAGGCATGGAACACTTTCCTAGAAAGAAAATCAAATTACCTTATGAATTTGTTATGAGAGCCACTTATGGATTGCCTACGAAAGATGGCAATACCTAGATCTATTCGTGTATCGTGCCTAGCAAGGGGCATTAAACGATAGCGCTTGTTGGGAGGCAACCCAATTTTATTTTCTTTGTTTTTTCTTCTGTTTAGGAATAAATATTGCATCTAGCTTCTGTTTAGATGTGGTTTTGTGTTTTAATTAGTGTTTGTGCCAAGTAGAACCTTTGGGAAGACTTGTGTGAAGTTTATATGATCATGCTGTAAAAAACAGAAACTTTAGCGCTCACGAGATTGGCTGTAATTTTTTACTCGAGAGTGATTTTTAGTTGATTCTTTTTGCAGATGATTAATAGACAAATTCCTCATGTCCACCAATTTATTTCAATTTTTCTAGAGTTACAGAAGTATTCGAAAGTTATAGATTACTACAGACTGTTCTGTTTTTGACAGATTCTGTTTTTCGTGTGTTGTTTGCTTATTTTGATGAATCTATGAGTAGTATCGGGGGGTATGAATCATAGAGAAGTTGAAATACAGTAGGTTTAACACCAATATAAACAAATTATGAGTTCATTACTGTACCTTTGCGTGGTGGTTTGTTTTCTTATACTAACGGAGCTCACGAGATTTTTGGCTAAGTTTTGTGTTGTGAAGTTTTCAAGTTTTGAGTATGGCTTTGATGGACTTTGGAACAAAGAGTGGCAAGAGCCTAAGCTTGGGGATTACCAAGGCACCCTAAGGTAAAATTCAAGGACAACCAAAAGCCTAAGCTTGGGGATGCCCCAGGGAGGCATCCCCTCTTTCGTCTTCATCCATCGGTAACTTTACTCGGGGACTATATTTTTATTCACCACATGATATGTGTTTTGCTTGGAGCATCATGTATGATTTGAGTCTTTTCTTTTTAGTTTGCCACAATCATCCTTGCTGGACACACCTTTTTAGAGAGATAAATATGATTTAGAATTTATTAGAATACTCTATGTGCTTCACTTATATCTTTTGAGCTAGATAGTTTTGCTCTAGTGCTTCACTTATTTCTTTTAGAGCACGGTGGTGGTTTTATTTTGTAGAAATTATTGATCTCTCATGCTTCACTTGTATCTATTTGAGAGTCTTTTAGAACAGCATGGTAATGTGCTTGGGTTATAAAACTAGTCCTAATATGATAGGCATCCAAGATGAGTATAGTAAAAACTTTCATACAAGTGCATTGAATGATAGGAGATGTTTGATACTTGATGATTGTTTTGAGATATGAGGATGGTGATATTAGATTCATGCTAGTGGAGTAATTGTGAATTTGAGAAACACTTGTGTTAAAGTTTATGATTCCCGTAGCATGCACGTATGGTGAACCGTTATGTGATGAAGTTGGAGCATGATTTATTTATTGAGTGTCATCCTTTGTGTGGAGGTCGGGATCGTGCGATGGTTAACTCCTACCAACCCTTACCCTCGGAGCATGCGTTGAATAATTTGTTTTGATAACTCGTAGATTTTTGCAATAAGTATATGAGTTCTTTATGACTAATGTTAAGTCCATGGATTATACGCACTCTCACCCTTCCACCATTGCTAGCCTATCTTGTACCGCGCATCTTTCGCTGGTACCATTCACCCACCATATACCTTCCTCAAAACAGCTACCATACCTACCTATCATGGCATTTCCATAGCCATTCCAAGATATATTGCCATGCAACTTTCTACCGTTCCGTTCATATGACATGTTTCATGACCGTTCACATAGAGTCATATTTCGTTATAGCTTCGAGTTGTAACCTTTGAGTTGTAAGTAAATAAAAGTGTGATGATCATCCTTGTTAGAGCATTGTACCAGTGAAGAAAGGATGATGGAGACTATGATTCCCCCATAAGTCGGGATGAGACTCCTGACGAAAGAAAAGAAAAGAAAAAAGAGGTCGTAAAGAAAAAAAGGCCCAAAAGAAGAAAAAAAGGAAAAAATAATGAGAGAAAAAGAGAGAAGGGACAATGCTACTATCCTTTTCCACACTTGTGCTTTAGAGTAGCACCATAATCTTCATGATAGAGAGTCTCTTGTTTTGTCACTTTCATATACTAGTGGGAATTTTCATTATAGAACTTGGCTTGTATATTCCAACGATGGGCTTCCTCAAATGCCCTAGGTCTTCATGAGCAAGCAAGTTGGATGCACACCCACTTAGTTTCTTTTGATGAGCTTTCATACACTTATAGCTCTAGTGCATCCGTTGCATGGCAATCCCTACTCACTCACATTGATATCTATTGACGGGCATCTTCATAGCCCATTGATACGCCTAGTCGATGTGAGACTTTCTTCCTCTTTTGTCTTCTCCACAACCACCGCTCTATTCCACCCATAGTGCTATATCCATGGCTGACGCTCATGTATTGCGTGAAAGTTGAAAGGTTTGAAAAAATTAAAGTCCCTTCGAATTATTGGTTTAGTTTGGCTACTAGATCTATAGTTCTTGCAATGGGAGAAGTGCTTGGCTTTGGGTTCAGTCTTGCAGTGTCCTTTCCCAGTGACAGAAGGGGCAACAAGGCACATATTGTATTGTTGCCATCGAGGATAAAAAGATGGGGTTTATATCATATTGCTTGAGTTTATCCCTCTTCATCATGTCACCTTGCCTAAGGCGTTACTCTATTCTTATGAACTTAATACTCTAGATGCATGCTGGATAGCGGTCGATGTGTGGAGCAATAGTAGTAGATGCAGAATCGTTTCGGTCTACTTGTCACGGACGTGATGCCTATATATAAGGGTCATGCCTAGATATTCTCATAACTATGCGCTTTTCTATCAATTGCTCGACAGTAATTTGTTCACCCACCGTAGAATTCTGCTTTCATGAGAGAAGCCACTAGTGAAACATATGGCCCTCGGGTCTATTCTCATCATATTAATCTTCCATCTACTTTACTTTTCATTATTTACTTTCTGTTCTTATATCAAAAATACCAAAAATATTATCTTATCATATCTATCAGATCTAACTTTCGTAAGTGACCGTGAAGGGATTGACAACCCCTTATCGCGTTGGCTGCGAAGTTCTTATTTGTTTGTGCAGGTGCGAGGGACTCGTGTGTGGTCTCCTACTGGATTGATACCTTGGTTCCCAAAAACTGAGGGAAATACTTACGCTACTGTGCTGCATCACCCTTTCCTCTTTGAGGGAATACAACGCAAGCTCGAGAAGTAGCCGTGGACGGGAAACGCGCGGAGTGCGGGGGCGCTATGATAAGCAAGCTCCCGAATGCAACCTGGCCAAAAGGGTCATTCATGGAGACGAACAAGGTCTGGCAGCAGGAGTGGTTCTATATCACTGAGCCCCACGACGCCAATTTGGCGGCGGCACCTCCTTTCAGATATGGACCCCCAGAGAGGCTAACCTCCTGGACCGATAAGAGTCCGAACTGGGGGTCTCAGGTTGAGGTGACGGCGCTCCAAGGCTGTGTGTGTGGCATAATTACCAAGGGCTACCAACTGATGGCTTCTCGCCCCTCGTTGGTTACCCCAAGTGGAAGGTTTGAGATGCAGTGTAGCGGAAGCTTTCCCTTGGCAATACCAAGGATCGATTTCCCTGAGACTCCCAGTTTCAACAAGAAGGTGTCAACTGCTAACGGCGCCAGATATTAGCAATCAACGTGGACCTGCACACAGATACAAATAACTTTGCTCCCAACGAGTACAGAGAGGTTGTCAATCCCTCCGGCCTTGTAGTTTACAAAGGATCAAACACAAGTGATAGTAATGATAGATATAATTGCAATAGTAAGTAAAAGCGGAAAGTAAATAGCGGATGTGATCAATGATGGTAATATGGACCGGAGTCTCATGATGTTCACTAGTGATGTCTCTCTCCCAAAAGACGATAAAACAGCTATGTGAGGTAAACGAATTACAGCTGGGCAATTGATAGGACCATGTGCGCAAACCAATGCTGACTAAGTTGCAAGAAAGGTAGAGGTTCAAAGCATGGGCGGTACGCCGAGGTAAGTAGACCGAAATCCATCTGCATCTACTACTAATCATCCACCTTGAGATATCTATCCAGAACATCTCACTGGTATTAAGTTGCGAGTCCCACCCATAGTGTAAACTCAAAGCAACAGACAACTGCATTAAAAGAACTTTGCGTAAAGTAAACAATCCTTGCACCCGCGGGCACAAGCACCGTTGTTTTCCCCCTTGTGGCAACAGCACATCCCCTAGACTCATGTTTCTGTCACTCAAGCTAGTCATCGAGGGGCATGAACCCACAATCAAGCATAACGTTCCCTCTTGGAGTCACTACCTACTACTTGGCCAAAGCAATAAATAACAACGGAGAACATGCAAGAATTACTTACGAACATAAATATAAAAGAGGTGAATCAAATATATTACTCAAACACAATCTGAACATAATCTCACAATCCATCGGATCCCAGCAAACTCATCATAGCAACAGCATAAGGATTACATATGTGCCTCGATCATGTAGGGCAGCTCACGAGGACTAATTAGTGAAGCACAAGAACGGGAGGAGAACATCACATAGCTACTGGTCATGGACCCATGGTCCAAGGGAGACTACTCACAACTCATCCGGGAGGCGTCCATGGTGGTGGAGAAGCTCCCGGTGGTGATCCTCCCCTCCGGCAGGGTGCCGGGAAGAGTTCTCCTGGTGCTCCCGATCTTGGAAGCGCGGCGGCGGCGGAACAGAGATGAGATCGCGAAAAAGGGTTCCCGTCTCGAGGGTATCGGGAGACGGTATAAATATATGCCAAAGGGGGGCATCAGACGAGGCTCGGGGGGCCCAGGCGCCCCCCCGGCGCGGCCAGGGGGGCGCGCCACCAGGGCGCCTGGAGCCCTGGTGGCCCCCCCTCCGGCTGTGTTTCGGGTGCCTGGTAGCTTCTGGAACGCTGATTTTTTATATAATTTTTCCAGGATTTTTCTGGCAGTTCTCGTAATGGGAAAACCTGAAATACAAAAACAGCCGAAAACAGAAACTGGCACTGGGGTGCACTGAGTTAATAGGTTAGTCCAAATATGATCAAAAGTGTATGGAAGTGTATAAATATCATAGCAATATCACCCAAAAGAGGCATGGAGCAAGCAGAAATTATAGATACATTTTGGACGTATCAACATCCCCAAGCTTAATTCCTGCTCGTCCTCGAGTAGGTAAATGATAACAAGAATAATTTCTGTGGTGACATGCTATTAACCATATAGGACTTTTTCATAGTCATATGACAAAAGCTTACTGAGACAATGAATCTGTAGTAATTAAGTTGCCTCATGAGAAAATTACAAAGAACTGAAAGTTTTACAATATGATACTGAAACATCAAATAGATTTGTAATGAGCATGCTGTGCAAATATGATAAAGTGATATCTCGCTTGCCCCCTTTAGTGAAGCAAAACATAAATGCAGGGGCACCTCCAAGGTTTAAGTGATGACTAGATACAATGATTTCAAAATAAACGATATCACAATCATGCAAAAGACAATGCTACTTTGGGACAATGCACATTACACTCAGAATGACAATCATGCTCTCAGTAGTTGGTGCTTTTAAAAGAAGGTGGAGACTCTCGAACCGTGGCTTTTGTTGGCAAGGTTGAAAACCCGTAGTCGGAAACAAAGACAAAACATGTACCAGAGCTCTTGGTTTTAAAAACAGAGGTAATAATTATTTTTTTGATTATGCATGTTCCGTCAACGAATGCTAGCAGACAACTCAATCACTTCTTGAGATGGACAAGTTTCTAGGAACGGCTCCCGAATGAGGACGATCACATCCTCTTAATCTCCTTTGTTTATCACTGCCAAATTTTTCTGATTTCTCATGAACAAAGCATGAAGGAGGGTTTGTTTGTTATATTATTTTGAGCCGGGCGCACTCAATGCTAGTTCCTTCTCGTATTATGGGTTTGCACATTATACATGCAATCCCGGGGTGAAGCTTGTCCAACTTAAAAAGATCATGAATTAACTACTACTTCCTCATGAACTTAAAACAGAGGCACAAAATAGGAATGCTTTTTTTCTTTGAATAATTTCGAGATGGTACATGCAAGTCTCCGTTAGGAATGGCAGGTAAATACCATGTAGGAAGGTATGGTGGACTCATATGGCATAACTGGTTTAAAAGAATGTGGATGCACAAGCAGTCAGTCCGCTTAGTACAGGTGGAGGTTAGCAAAAGACTGGGAGCGACCAACTAAGAGAGCAATGACGGTCATAATCATG
This sequence comes from Secale cereale, assembly GCA_902687465.1. NCBI lineage: Eukaryota > Viridiplantae > Streptophyta > Magnoliopsida > Poales > Poaceae > Secale > Secale cereale. The sequence goes on from LR738710.1 coordinate 769,865,637, forward strand.
CAGAGCGACAAAGCAACATTGAATCAGGCATGGAAGTTATATCGCTACTCAGAAACAAAAGATCATCAAGGCTTGACAGACTTTCTTTACAGTCTTAAATATGTGTGAGCATAGGCCAAGTCAATCAAAATAAATTCTTTGAAGGAAGATATTACTAAACCATACCACATCATAGGCAAACAAATCATGTAGGTACTCCAATAACACATTGGGAACCCCCCAGCTATTTGAGACTAACCATAAGAAAACATGAACTACTAAGCACCATTATGCACGTAGCATCTTTATCATAGACATATCAACCAATGCAACGGAAGCAAACTCTCTTAATAAGATAAGCATGATAACTAAAGAGAGTTCAAGCAACCAACTAAACGAAAGCTCTTTAAAAAGATAAGCATGAATACTAAGAGCTAAGCATGATAGTAGCTATTAAAAGACAAAGAACACACACAGCAAAGATAGACATGAAAATTCTATGTTATGTTCTAGGTAGAAGTGGAGCGTGTTTCTCTCCCACATAAAGAAAGCTGAGTTCCGACTCGTTATGAAAAGCTAAAGAAAACTAAAAAGGAAACTAAAAGCAAGACGCTCCAAGCATAGCACATAACACATGAAGTGATTAAAATATAGTGGAACGAAAGACGAACTGATAATGTTGATGGAGAAGGGGATGCACGGGGGCATCCCCAAGCTTAGACGCTTGAGTCTCCTTGAATATTTCTTGGGGGTGCATGGGGGCATCCCCAAGCTTGAGCGTTTGACACTCCTGAATCTTTTTATCATCTTCCCTCGCACACTTGAAAACTCCCTTCATACATAACTCATCATAATCTGATTAGCGAGGTTAGTACCCATAATAAAATAATTGTTCCTTGCTGGAAATAAAGATATTTTTGAAGGTCTACTGTTTCTCAAGATTGCCAAAAGGTTTTTGCAAAGAAAAAGCAAGCTCTAGGTTTGCAAAATGAAGGAAAGGCAAAACATGACAGAATCTGTGAAAAACAGAACAGCAGGTAGTAAATGATTTTTTCCGGGCACTTCTGCAACTCTAATAAAAAAACTCAAAACAGACGCACGAAAGACAATTATATAGAGCACGCTGTCGAAAACATTCAGACCAAAAAGATGATCTGGTGATTTTATACGAATTTTTCCGTCCAAGGACAAAATCTGTTTCCTGGACAGCACGTCACAACTTTTGAACTTTCTTGCAATCAGAGGCTACACTTGGCAATTTGAAAAGCAAAGATACAATGATGATGCTACTGTAGTAACAACATCAAGACACAACAAAAGCAAAATAAAAATTTATTCATGTGGGTTGCCTCCCAAAAGCGCTTCCTTTTATGCCTTTAAGCTAGGCATAATGCATCGAGGTCAAGTCTTATCAAGAGTAAAAGAATAGCTAGCCCGTATAACGGACTCAAAAGGTAACTTAATCTTCTTTCGAGGGAAGTGTTCCATCCCTTTCTTGAGAGGAAACTGGAATTTTATATTCCCCTCTTTCATGTCAATGATAGCACCAACGGTGCGTAGAAAAGGACGTCCCAAAATAATTGGACAAGAAGGTTCACATTCAATGTCCATAATAGTAAAATCAACGGGAACATAGTTTTCATTGACAATGATAAGAACATCGTCGATCCTCCCCAAAGGTTTCTTTATGGAAGAATCAACGAGACGAACACCAAAAGAACAAGAATCAAAAGGTTTCAATTTAAGCATATCATATAGTCTTTTGGGCATAATGGAGGTACTAGCTACAATATCACATAAAGCATAGCAAGAGAAGTTGTTTATCTTAATTTTAATCATAGGATCCCAACCATCTTCTAGCTTTCTAGGTATGGAGGCTTCTACTCTAAGTTTCTCCTCCCTAGCTTTGATGAGAGCATTAGTGATATGCTCTGTGAAGGCAAGATTAAGCGTGCTAGTGTGGGGATCTTTAGCCATTCTTTGCAGAGAGGTGACAACTTCTGAGATACTACAATTATCAAAATTAATTTTATCATTATTGGGCAGAATTGTAGTGTCATCTTCTTTGTTTGAGTTGCTCTCTATTATAAAAGTTTGAACGTCTTCCCAAGTTTGGGGAAGCATAGGAGCAACTTTAAACTGAGGCTCATACTCTTTTCCTGGAAGACCATGCCATGGGCATAACTCTCCATCAAGACTAACATAATCACAAGGTTTATTACTTTTGTAGATTCCGACAGTGGTGATTGGCATAATGGAAGAAGGGGTGTACTCCTCCCATCTAGTGTTTTTGGTGGAACCCATAGCAGCAAGCAAGCAAGATAACTATTTTTGTGATTTTCGATAAAAGATACTAAAGCAAAACTGAAAGGTAAACTAACAAGACTAAAAAGCAAAGGTAAAAGATAGCGTGCAACTCCCCTATCCTAAAGAGTGGAGTCCCCGGCAACGGCGCCAGAAAACTTTGCTTGATGGCTTCTCGCCCCTCGTTGGTTACCCCAAGTGGAAGGTTTGAGATGCAGTGTAGCGGAAGTTTTCCCTTGGCAATACCAAGGATCGATTTCCCTGAGACTCCCAGTTTCAACAAGAAGGTGTCAACTGCTAACGGCGCCAGATATTAGCAATCAACGTGGACCTGCACACAGATACAAATAACTTTGCTCCCAACGAGTACAGAGAGGTTGTCAATCCCTCCGGCCTTGTAGTTTACAAAGGATCAAACACAAGTGATAGTAATGATAGATATAATTGCAATAGTAAGTAAAAGCAGAAAGTAAATAGCGGATGTGATCAATGATGGTAATATGGACCGGAGTCTCATGATGTTCACTAGTGATGTCTCTCTCCCAAAAGACGATAAAACAGCTATGTGAGGTAAACAAATTACAGCTGGGCAATTGACAGGACCATGTGCGCAAACCAATGCTGACTAAGTTGCAAGAAAGGTAGAGGTTCAAAGCATGGGCGGTACGCCGAGGTAAGTAGACCGAAATCCATCTGCATCTACTACTAATCATCCACCTTGAGATATCTATCCAGAACATCTCGCTGGTATTAAGTTGCGAGTCCCACCCATAGTGTAAACTCAAAGCAACAGACAACTGCATTAAAAGAACTTTGCGTAAAGTAAACAATCCTTGCACCCGCGGGCACAAGCACCGTTGTTTTCCCCCTTGTGGCAACAACACATCCCCTAGACTCATGTTTCTGTCACTCAAGCTAGTCATCGAGGGGCATGAACCCACAATCAAGCATAACGTTCCCTCTTGGAGTCACTACCTACTACTTGGCCAAAGCAATAAATAACAACGGAGAACATGCAAGAATTACTTACGAACATAAATATAAAAGAGGTGAATCAAATATATTACTCAAACACAATCTGAACATAATCTCACAATCCATCGGATCCCAGCAAACTCATCATAGAAACAGCATAAGGATTACATATGTGCCTCGATCATGTAGGGCAGCTCACGAGGACTAATTAGTGAAGCACAAGAACGGGAGGAGAACATCACATAGCTACTGGTCATGGACCCATGGTCCAAGGGAGACTACTCACAACTCATCCGAGAGGCGTCCATGGTGGTGGAGAAGCTCCCGGTGGTGATCCTCCCCTCCGACAGGGTGCCGGGAAGAGTTCTCCTGGTGCTCCCGATCTTGGAAGCGCGACGGCGGCGGAACAGAGATGAGATCGCGAAAAAGGGTTCCCGTCTCGAGGGTTTTGGGAGACGGTATAAATATATGCCAAAGGGGGGCATCAGACGAGGCTCGGGGGGCCCAGGCGCCCCCCGGCGCGGCTAGGGGGGGCCCGCGCCACTAGGGCGCCTGGAGCCCTGGTGGCCCCCCTCCGGATGTGCTTCGGGTGCCTGGTAGCTTCTGGAACGCTGATTTTTTATATAATTTTTTCTGGATTTTTCTGGCAGTTCTCGTAATGGGAAAACCTGAAATACAAAAACAGCCGAAAACAGAAACTGGCACTGGGGTGCACTGAGTTAATAGGTTAAGCCAAATATGATCAAAAGTGTATCGAAGTGTATAAATATCATAGCAATATCACCCAAAAGAGGCATGGAGCAAGCAGAAATTATAGATATGTTTTGGACGTATCACCAACTCACAACTGTGGTTCAGGTAATGCTGGCCCGGCTTGTCCTTCTTTGCCAACGCTGGGACTCCTCCCTATGGGAGCTCGATCCGGCGGGGGACCGGCCCTTGAAGCATCTCTTCGGCTCTACGCACAAAGAGATCTGGAAACATCTCTTCAAGAGACAGAAGAAGTGGCCGAAGGAAACCGATGATGCAGGCTACAATACTGCGTTCACCGCACAAGAGGTAATAAAAAATTATGCCGAACATATATCCCTTTCTTATTTAACGATAATAGGAATTGGGGTTTTTGCGTGATATACAGGGCTGGACGAAGAAGGCAATCCGGATTAAGTGTCTGGAGGCTTTGCCAGAAAACCCAGACATGCCTCAGATGATGGCGATGCTGGTTTCGGCGCCGCACAAGGCACCGGACAAGAATTCCAAGAAGAAGAGCAAGGAGGCCGAGAGCGCCCTTCGCCCTGCAGACGCGAAGTCCGAGGAGATCAACATCCTCTCCTCCGAAGAGGAGGAGGAAAATGAAGAAGAAGAGTCCCCTGCCCAGGGCAGGGGGGAGAAGAGGGCGGCCCCCGCTGATGCAAGCAAGGCTGCACCCCGGAGGAAGCTAAACCTCCCCGCCAGTTCAGACTCATTGTCCGAACACAATTTTGTGGTGAAGCCCAGGGAGAAACCCCCGACCGAAACGTAAGTTGTCCGGATATATTAGTTGCTGCACCTTGTTTATTTAGCAACTTAATGCTTTTTAAGTATTTCTCACCTACTGACCTACAGCCCTCCCCGAGCACACCCCGACGCATCCTTATTGGAGGGGAACTCTCTGGCGCCTAGAGAGACGGAAAGTGACCCGCTGGTCCGAGTTCCAACGCCCGTGGCCCGCGGGGACATTGAAGTGTCCTCCCAGCATGCATCTTCCGCTCAGGGAGATGGGGGCGGGGCAAGAGATAGGGCCACTTAGGGTAACACATCGGCTGCCGCTGACCATGGGGAAACAATCCCCATGTAGACCGAAGACGGGGGGCCCAAACAATTCGGGGCCCCGCCGAATACTTATCCGGAGCCTAGCGCGGCTCCGGGGTCCGAATATCAGACCCCCCCCCCCC
>LR738710.1:769874360-769912589 GCA_902687465.1 Secale cereale
GGGGGGGGGGGGGGGCGCCCACAGGGCGCCTGGAGCCCCTGTGCCCCCCCAGGCTGCCCTTCGGACGCAGTGTTGTTTCCAATACGCTGATTTTTTATATATTTTTTCTGGATTTTTTTGGGCAGTACTCGAAACGTGAAAACCTGAAATACAAAAACAGCCGAAAACAGAAACTGGCACTGGGGTGCACTGGATTAGTAAGTTAGTCCAAATATGATCAAAAGTGTATGGAAGTGTATGAATATCATAGCAATATCACCCAAAAGTGGCATGGAGCAAGCAGAAATTATAGATACGTTTTGGACGTATCAACATCCCCAAGCTTAATTCCTGCTCGTCCTCGAGTAGGTAAATGATAACAAGAATAATTTCTGTGGTGACATGCTATTAACCATATAGGACTTTCTCATAGTCATATGACAAAAGCTTACTGAGACAATGATTCTAAAGTAATTAAGTTGTCTCAAGAGAAAATCACAAATGACTGAAAGTTTTACAACATGAAACTGAAACATCAAAAAGATTTGCAATGAACATGATGTGCAAATATGATCAAGTGATATCTAGCTTGCCCCCTTTAGTGATGCAAAACATAAATGCAAGGGCACCTTCAAGGTTTAAGTGATGACTAGATACAATCATTTCAGAATAAAAGATATCACAATCATGCAAAAGACAATGCTACTTTGGGACAATGCACATTACACTCAGAATGACAATCATGCTCTCAATAGTTGGTGCTTAAAGTGCTAGAGCTTTTTATTTTGAAACATGGAAGCAATTGTGTCAACGGTAGTAGTACTTCATATGTGTCATGTATAAAACATCTTATAAGTTGCAAGCCTCATGCATCGAATACCAATAGTGCTCGCTCCTTGTCCTAATTAGCTCGGATCCCCATGGGTTATCATTGCATTGCACATGTTTTAACCAAGTGTCACAAAGGGGTACCTCTATGCCACCTGTACAAAGGTCCAAGGAGATAGATCGCATTTGATTTCTCGTTTTTGATAGATCTCAACTTGAGGACATCCATACCGGGACAACATAGAAAATAGATGATGGACTCCTCTTTAATGCATAAGCATATTCTCATGAGAGATTGAGGATTAAGTTCCAAGCTAAAACTTCCACCATGATGCATGGCTTTGGTTGGCGGCCCAATGTTCTTCTCTAACAATATGCATATTAATTCAACCCACAGTAAATCACCCTTACTTCAGACAAGACGAACATGCATAGCAACTCACATGATATTCAACAAAAGTGTGACAGTTGATGGCGTCCCCAGAAACATGGTTACCGCTCAGCAAGCAACTCATAAGAAATAAGATACATAAACAACATATTCTTTACCACAATAGTTTTTAGGCTACTTTCCCATGAGCTATGTATTGCATGGTTAATTTGCTTAGTGCAGGTGTATGTTAGCAAAAGACTGGGAGCGACCAACTAAGAGAGCAATGACAGTCATAATCATGCAGAGCGACAAAGCAATATTGAATCAGGCATGGTAGTTATATCGCTACTCAGAAACAAAAGATCATCAAGACTTGACAGACTTTCTTCACAGTCTTGAATATGCGTGAGCATACGCCAAGTCAATCAAAATAAATTCTCGAAGGAAGATATTACTAAACCATACCACATCATAGGCAAACAAACCAAGTTGGTACTCCAATGACACATTGGGAACCCCCCAGCTATTCGAGATTAACCAAAAGAAAACCTGAACTACTAAGCACCATCATGAAAGTAGCATCTTTATCATAGACACATTAACCCATGCAACGGAAGCAAACTCTCTTAATAAGGTGAGCATGGTAATTAAAAAGAGTTCAAGCAACCAACTAAATGAAAGCTCTTAAAGAGATAAGCATGAATACTAAGAGCAGAGCACGATAGTAGCTATTAAAAGACAAAGAACACACACAGCATAGATAGACATGAAAATTCTATGTAATGTTCTAGGTAGAGGTGGAGAGTGTTTCTCTCCCACATAAAGGAATGCTGGGTTCCGACTCGTTATGAAAAACTAAAAAGAAAACTAAAAGCAAGACGCTCCAAGCATAGCACATAACACACGAAGTGATAAAAATATAGCGAAACGAAAGACGAACTGATAATGTTGATGGAGAAGGGGATGCACGGGGGCATCCCCAAGCTTAGACACTTGCGTCTCCTTGAATATTTCTTGGGGGTGCACGGGGGCATCCCCAAGCTTGAGCGCTTGACACTCCTGAATCTTTTTATCATCTTCCCTCGCACACTTGAAAACTCCCTTCATACATAACTCATCATAATCTGATTAGCGAGGTTAGTACCCTTAATAAAATAATTATACCTTGCTGGAAATAAGGATATTATTTAAGTTCTACTGTTTCTCAAGATTGCCAAAAGGTTTTTGCAAAGAAAAAGCAAGTTCTTAATTTGCAAAGTGAAGGCAAGGCAAAACAGGACAGAATCTGTGAAAAACAGAACAGCAGACAGTAATTGACCTGTTCGGGATACTTCTGCAACTCAAATCAAAAAACTCAGAACTGACGCACGAAAGACAATTATATAGAGAACGCTGTCGAAAAAATTCAGACCAAAAAGATGATCTGGTAATTTTATACGAATTTTTCTATCCAAGGACAGAATCTGTTTCCTGGACAGCACCTCACAACTTTTGAACTTTCTAGCAATCAGAGGCTATACTTGGCACAAATATGAAAAGCAAAGATACAATGATGATGCTACAGCAGTAAAAAACATCAAGACACAACAAAAGCAAAAAATTTATTCATGTGGGCTGCCTCCCAAAAGCGCTTTCTTTTATGCCTTTAAGATAGGCATAATACATAGATCAAGTTGTATCAATTGAACCATCATCAAGATCATCAAAAAGATCTTCAATAACACAACTTGTCTTAAGAGGACTCTCAAATAAAGGCCTCATAGAGATACTTCTAGGTAGAATACCAAAAGGATAAAAGTCAAGGGAAGATTCATTTATAAATTCATCAACGATAGGTGTTTCTTCCAAAGTCTTTACAATTTCAACCCCTTTGGCAATAGATGAATTGTTTTTAGAACGGGGAGCCTTTGGAACGTGAACGAACTTAGGCCCCCTCTTTGCCGGAGTTTCTACCTTTCCGGTTTTGATCGAGGAGAAAGTAGTTCCTAAGGTATCAAATATCTCCTCAATCTTGTCCATCCTAGAAAAGTCAGAATCATGAAATTTGACGGTCTCCAAAATTTTGAAAATTTTATGCATGGAGCTATCAAGTCTATTCAAATTCCCTTGGATCTTTCGATCCAACTCATTCATCTTATTAGTGCTTGGCATTTCTAGCTCTATTTTTTCAAGTTTTTTCATAATGTGAGCTAGGGTGATGTCCTCTCGAACGCTAACAACAGGGGGACTCCCAACAAGATTTTCAATAATACTAAGAGACTCCCAAACTGGGGCCTCTAGGAAATTCCCATTGATAGCAGTATCTGAAATAAACCTATTCCAAGAAGTGATTCCAACATAAAAATTCCTAAGTAAGATAGTAGTAGGTTGCTTCTTGGTGGCTCTTTTTTGTGAATCATTAATTCTATACCAAGCATCTTTCAAACTTTCCCCACCTCTTTGTTTAAAGGTGAGAACTTCTGCCTCGTCAAAGACAAAAGGACCCGACATAATGACAACTAAAGAACAAGGTAACTATTTTTGTGATTTTCGATAAAAAGGTACTAAAGCAAAAATGAAAGGTAAACTAACAAGACTAAAAAGCAAAGGTAAAAGATAGCATGCAACTCCCCTATCCTGAAGAGTGGAGTCCCCGGCAACGGCGCCAGAAAATACTCCTTGATGGGCCTCGAACCCCTCGTTGGTTACCCCAAGTGGAAGGTGTAAGATGCAGTAAGTAGAAGTGTTTTCCCTTAGCAAAGATGCCAAGGATCGAATCCCCAGAGACTCCTAGGTTCAACAGGTAGGTGTCAATTGCTAACGGCGCAATTAGCAATCAACGTGGACCTGCACACAGATACAAATAACTTTGCTCCCAACGAGTACAGAGAGGTTGTCAATCTCTCCGGCCTTGTAGTTCACAAAGGGTTAAAAGCAATATGATAGTAGTGATAGATAGTGTTTTGCAATAGTAAATAAAATAGCGAAAAGTAAAATAGTGTATGTGATCAATGATAGTAATATGGACCGGAGTCTCATGATGTTCACTAGTGATGTCTCTCTCCCAAAAGATGATAAAACAACTATGTGAGGTAAACAAATTACAGCTGGGCAATTGACAGGACCACGAACGCAAACCAATGCTGACTACATTGCAAGAAAGGTTGAGGTTCAAAGCATGGGCGGTACGCCAAAGTAAGTAGACCGAAATCCATCAATATCTACTACTAATCATCCACCTTGAGATATCTATCCAGAACATCTCGCTGGTATTAAGTTGCGAGTCCCACCCATAGTGTAAACTCAATGCAACAGACAACTGCATTAAAAGAACTTTGCGTAAAGTAAAGAATCCTTGCACCCGCGGGCACAAGCACCGTTGTTTTCCCCCTTGTGGCAACAGCACATCCCCTAGACTCATGTTTCTGTCACTCAAGCTAGTCACCGAGGGGCATGAACCCACAATCGAGCATAACGTTCCCTCTTGGAGTCACTACCTACTACTTGGCCAAAGCAATAAATAACAACGGAGAACATGCAAGAATTACTTACGAACTAAAATATAAAAGAGGTGAATCAAATATATTACTCAAGATCAATCTGAACATAATCTCATAATCCATCGGATCCCAGCAAACTCAACATAGCAACAGCATAAGGATTACATAGGTGCCTCGATCATGTAGGGCAGCTCACAAGGACTAATTAGTGAAGCACAAGAACGGGAGGAGAACATCACATAGCTACTGGTCATGGACTCATAGTCCAAGGGAGACTACTCATGAGTCATCCGGGAGGCGTCCATGGTGGTGGAGAAGCTCCCGGTGGTGATCCTCCCCTCCGGCAGGGTGCCGGGAAGAGTTCCCCTGGTGCTCCCGATCTTGGAAGCGGCAGCGGCGGCGGAACAGAGATGGGATCGCGAAAAGAAGTCCTATTTCAAGGGTTTCGGGGAACCCTTTAAATATATGCCAAAGTAGGGCACCGGGGGGCTCTCGGGGGGCCGAGGCGCCCCCCCCGGCGCGGCCCAGGGGGGGGGGGCGCCCACACGGCGCCTGGAGCCCCTGTGCCCCCCCAGGCTGCCCTTCGGACGCAGTGTTGTTTCCGATACGCTGATTTTTTATATATTTTTTCTGGATTTTTCTGGGCAGTTCTCGAAACGTGAAAACCTGAAATACAAAAACAGCCGAAAACAGAAACTGGCACTGGGGTGCACTGGATTAGTAAGTTAGTCCAAATATGATCAAAAGTGTATGGAAGTGTATGAATATCATAGCAATATCACCCAAAGGTGGCATGGAGCAAGCAGAAATTATAGATACGTTTTGGGCGTATCAACTATTGACCCAAGACATGATTTAGAACTGATGCATATAAAGCAAATATCCGGGATGCCGAACCCTCCCTATAGGTGTTCGGACTTTTCAACATATACCGGGCTGGATACAACCCCTGGTAATGGACCTTGTTGTCAAGGCACATGTGGCAATCTGACGTGGGGAGAGAACACTGGTGGTGAGAGAATAAAACTCCAAACATAATATGAACCAGGCTGTTTCTATAATATCCCATTTATAATACGGCGAGCCGTACACTTTTACATAATGCGATAACTTCCTTGGACATCTTACATGTCAGAAAAGTATAAAACAAATGGAGAGGAAAAGGTATACACATGGTCTTAATCTAAAAAGGAACCTTAGTGCGGGTCCCTGATGCACGTCTGCGTCGTTTTCTCCTTTGCAATGTGCCTTTGAAGGGGGGAAGTGTGATGGCCGTTTGTAAAAAAGAAAGAAAAAGAAAAAACCTGGAAAATAAAAGAAATCACGTGTGGGCATAAACAAAACTGCTTCATTCAATGAAGCTTGAAAGATAAATTTAAAGTCCGAATAGGGTCGAGCCGAACTATGGACTATTTGTATGCAGTGTGCCCCCAACGCCGCCCAAGGAATTTTAAGGGCATACATGTACACGAGGCACGTATGCTACCACCTTATGGACCAGTCGATGGGGGTGCAACTGCTAATCTAGCCCAGGTTCATCTGAGCTATCGCACTGAGGCGTATGCCGGACACGTTTAGCTGTGTCCGTGGTCTTAACGACCGATAGGCTGTCCGACTTGAATAGGCCGTTTTGGACTTCGGCTGCTAAGGTCGCAGTGTCATCCTCCGTACGGAGAGAGCGCTCCATATTTCCATTGACCGTGATGACGCCACGTGGTCCAGGCATTTCGAGCTTTAAATAAGCATAATGCGGGACTGTATTATAGCGGGCGAAGGTCGTTCTTCCGAGTAGTGCGTGATAGCCACCTCCGAACAGAGCTATGTCGAAGAGTAGTTCTTCGCTTCAAAAGTTATCGGGAGAGACGAATACGACTTCCAGTGTTAAAGAGCCCGTGCAGCGGGCTTCTACGCCCGGTATCACTCCTTTAAAGGTCGTGATGCTTGGCTTGATTCTTGACGGGTCTATCCCCATCTTGAGGACAGTGTCCTGATATATCAGAATGAGACTGCTGCCGCCGTCCATAAGGACTCGAGTGAGATGGTATCCATCGATTATTGGATCGAGCACTAGGGAAGCCGAACCCCCATGACGGATACTAGTCGGATGATCCCTGCGATCGAAGGTGATCGGACATGACGACCATGGATTGAATTTGGGGGCAACATGCTCAACGGCATAGACATCACGGAGTGCGCGCTTGCGCTCCCTCTTTAGGATATGAGTGGCATAGATCATGTTCACTGTTTTGATCTCCGGTGGAAATTTCTTCTGTCCTCGTGTGTTCGGCTCGTGAGGTTCATCCTCGTCTTTGCTCTGAGGTCCCTTTCCCTTGTGTTCAGCGTTGAGCTTACCGTCCTGCTTGAAGACCCAACAATTACGGTTTTTATGGTTTGCAGGTTTATTTGGTGTGCCATGGATATGGCAGGGCCTGTCTAATATTTTGTCCAGGCTAGATGGACCGTCTTTGTTGCCTTTAAATGGCTTCTTCCGTTGACCGAGTCTGCAGCCACTGAATCCGGTGTTTACCGTTGTATCATCTGGGCTTCCAACATTATCTTGACGTTTGTTCTTGTTACGTCATGGCTTTCCATTTCTATCCCTGACTTCGGATGTGCCAGGGTCGCTGGTGCTGCTATGAGCTAACCAGCTGTCCTCGCCTGCGCAAAAGCGGGTCATGGGTGTAGTTAGGGCTGCCATTGTCCTCGGCTTTTCCTGGCCGAGGTGTCTAGCTAGCCATTCGTCCTGGACACTGTATTTAAAGGCCGCTAAGGCTTCGGCGTCCGGACAGTCGACGATTTGGTTCTTCTTAGTGAGAAACCGGTTCCAAAGCTTACGAGCTGACTCCCCGGGTTGTTGGATTATGTGACTTAGATAGTCAACATCCGGGAGCCGGACATAGGTCCCTTGAAAATTGGCCCGAAAAGCATCCTCAAGCTCTTCCCAACTTCCAATGGAGTTCTGTGGGAAGCTATTTAGCTAGTGTCGAGCTGGTCCTTTCAGCTTCAGGGGTAAGTATTTGATGGCGTGGAGATCATCTCCGAGAGCCATGTGGATGTGAAGAATAAAGTCTTCTATCCAAATAGCAGGATCCGTCGTTCCGTCATACGCCTCGATATTTAGGGGTTTAAACCCTTCTGGAAATTCGTGATCCAGCACCTCATCGGTGAAGCACAGATGGTGTGCGGCACCGATGTATTTAGCTATGTCGTGGCGTATGTCCGACGGTTGTGATGTTCGGTATTGACCCCGAACTGGTATGTGACCGGCATATTTGGCTTGATAGCTGCCGTCCTGTGCGGGAGCATGGTCCCTGGATCCATAGATGGATCTGGTCTGGCCAACCTTTTTGTTCAGGTCCTCACGTAGATCGTGTTTCCGGCCCTGAGCCGCATCCTCCTTTCCTTTATGGGGTGGGGGTGCGGGCTTATGTACGCCATTGCTAGCCACTCTATCCCATCCACGAGGTGGTCGGTCCGGCTTGTCAACGGTGTTGTTCTTCGGCGGTATAGGCGCAGTAGCCTCGTTGTTGAATTCGAGCAACAGTTTATGCTTAGGATAGCCTTTTGTTTGGCGATTATAGCCATATTTGTGTTTAGTGTCTAGCACTTCATTCCATCTATCATTGGGCGTATCCTGTGCGGCTCGAAGTCGCCACTGCTGCTTTTTCAAGCTCCTTGTAGTGGCAATAAGGCTCCGATGGAAGTGCTTTTGTTCTAGGGGTTCTTCTGGGACGATGTATTCATCGTCGCCCAAGCTAACATCCTCTTCGGAGACAGGTTCATAATTGTTGTCTTCGGCATCGCTGTCATCACACAATGGTCTCGCACTGTGTTTGCCATCCTCTCGCTCCTCCTGCTCCATCGTTGGTTCTACGGGGTCATCGGCTTGCTCAGGACTGTCACCATCGTTAGTGACAGTGTTGCTATCTTTCCCTTTACGAGATTTAGTTTTGTGCTTCGGACGCCGATGCTTGGGAGGTTCATCAATAGGCTTATCCTTTGTGGGATCATTTTCGTCGTCGCCCTCCTTCTCCTTAGGTGTATCCACCATATACACGTCATATGAGGACGTAGTTGTCCATCGCCCGGTTACGGGCGGGTTTGGGTCTGGATCTGCTTTGGCTTTGAGGTCCATCCCTTCGAAGTCTTCGGAAGTGCAGTCAAGTAGATCGGTTGGATCTTCGACCGTGTCTACCAAGTGGGTAGTTGGTGGGAAACGAAATTCATCAGCTTCCAGTTCAAACCGGATATAATTCAGCTGTGAGTTCCCAGCTATGTAGAGGGTTTTTAATGAGTTAAGAGCATCTCCAGTCGTTGCCCCCCCCCAGGACGCGCCAAAAACCGCCGCCTGGGGGCGAGTCGGCGCTAGTTTCGGCTTGGGTGCCAGTGCGTTCCTAGTCGCCGCCCCCCAGGTCGCCCCCAGGCGCCGATATCGGCCCATTTTCGGCGCTTTCAGCCCATTTCCGGCGCAAAATGGCCCAGGCTCGACGTTCCCGTAGATAGTTCACATAGATAGATAGATAGTTCACATAATCTTCTCCTATGATAGATAGATAAATAGATAGTTCACACAGTCTTCTCCTACGAACTACTGCTACTAGGCATTATCCGACTCGGACTCTGCCTCGGTGATGTCCTCCTCCGACGTCTCAGCGTAGGCATCAAGGAACCGCTCGTCAATGGAGTCCTAGGAGGACGCATCTCCTAGGTCGATGTTGAACTTAGCGACCGCCATCCGCGCTCACTTGTCCTCGTGATAAGCCGCTCGCTCCTTCCTCCTCTTCTTCCTCTCCGCCCTCTTCTCGGCCAAGAAGTGGTGCTCGTCGATGATGTCTTGCGGGAAGTTTTGGCGCCACATTGCCATGGCTTCCTCGTCCATCTCGGCCAGGGTGAGACGATGCGTCCGCCTACGGTTCTTTCGACGATATTCATCGGTTCTATGCCGCGGGGGAGGTGCCAACTCATGTGCCCACTCCAGAGTCGACACGTTCGTGAAGTTCATGTCCCAACGGGAACGCACGAGGCGCCACGCCGCAGCGTCGTACGCGCGGGTGCCCTCCTGAGCGGTGCTGAAGGTTCCGAGGCGGAGGCGCACGTCGCCCGACTGAATCTCGGCGGAGTAGGTGTCGGACGGACGAACCCGGACGCCGCGGTAGCCCGCACCTCCCCGGCGGCGAGGCGGCATCGGGGCGCATGGCGTGTCGGCGACGAAGCACCTAGTGTGGGGCAGTGCGGAGACTGCGGGGGGCTGATGTGCTACGGTGTGGCATTCACCGGCGAGGTGGGCGGATTTTATAGCCGGAGCTCGGGCGGCGAGAGGCGCATGCCAGGTGACGCGTGGCGGGCGCTTGTGGCGCCGGGCGACGCGAAGGTTCACGGCGCAGCATCAATGGGTAGGCTGACCGACGCATGGGGCATCAATGGGCAAGCGACGGCGTAGTGTGGCAACTTTGGTATTGATTCCCGCGGGAACCGAGGTGATGAGGACGACGAAGTAGCGTGTCGCTTACAGGGCGGGCCCATCACATTCGTGCCAAAAAACGCCCCATCCGGCGCCCCCAGGCGACCCCCAGCGCCCCGGGTTTGGGTTGGGTCTGCTGGCGCCAGATTCGGCCCAATCCGGCGATTTTCGGCATCCTGGGGGCGCGACTGGGCCATTTTTTCGGCGCCGGCGCCAAAAAAGTGGCCTGGGGGGGCCTGTTGGGGGCGCGGCTGGAGATGCTCTAAGCACCTCACCTAAAGGTGAGTGCCGGAAGATATCTGCGGCGCTGAATTCGACGATAGATGCATGATCAAGCTTGAAGGATGCAGATGCACATGGTTCAGAACCTGTATGCGGAGAAGAGTCCGGAATTCCGGTAACACAAATCCCGCTCAAGGTTGGGTCTGTGTGCGGCTCCAACGCCGCTGAGTTTGCGGCCTCTGTGGCGGGGTTGAGCTTCCCATCCTCGGGTGGCATGATTTGCTCCGGATCTAGGTCCAGAGTGGTTACAAGTGCTATGCCTTGGAGGTGGTCCAATGACAGAGTTAGGTCACGTTCATCGTAGTGGCAGGGAGCCATCGCCGTGGGCTCGAATCCGTCGAAGATCAAGTCACCGCGGATATCAGCAATGTAGTCCAGGCTTCCAAACCTGACCTGATGGCCATGGACGTAGCTCTCAACCTGCTCAAGGTGGCCTTTTGTGTTGGCACGGAGCATGAAGCTGCCAAACACAAAAAGCTGGCCGGGGGAAAGGTCCCCTCGGCGGTAGCGCCGTCGTTGTCGATGAAACGATCCATCAGTCCTTCGGTCGACAACATAGTGGAACTCTCAATGAAAGCACCAATGTCGGTGTCAAAACTGGCGGATCTCGGGTAGGGGGTCCCGAACTATGCCTCTGAGAATCGATGGTAACAAGAGACCGGGGACACGATGTTTACCCAGGTTCGGGCCCTCTCGATCGAGGTAATACCCTACTTCCTGCTATATTGATCTTGGTGAATATGATTACAAGAGTTGATCTACCTCGAGATCGTAATGGCCAAACCCTAAAAGCCTAGCATGTGATTCTGATGTTCTCTAGCCTCTATGGACTAAACCCTCCAGTTTATATATGCACCGGAGGGGCCTATGGTTTGTACATAACCAACTTGCAGAGGAAGGAAAGATTACACCCGAACCTAAAACCTGCCATTATACGCATACAGGAGCCCTATCCGGATACGAGAGACGATCTTCACGGCCCACCAGTTCGGCCCACCACGAGTTATTCCGCCACATGAGGACCCCTCAATCAATGACTCCCTCACAAAGCCTTTGGGATGATTGAGTTGATGGTTGATTTGATCGTGTTGAAAAATCCAGAAACCTTTGCGTCCAGAGCTAGAATTTCCGACGTTTACTGGAGTGTGGTAAACTCTTGAATTGTTTTGGCGTTATCAATATAAAAAAATTCCACATTATCCAGTTTTTTTTAGAATTTTTAGAGTTGCAGAATTATGGTCAAAATTCGCATCTTTACAGACTGTTCTCATTTGACAGATTCCGTTTTCATTGGGTTATGTGCTTGTTTTGATGATTCTATGGTTTCTTTGATGAGTTTTTTGCCATAGAAAAGTTAGAATACAGTAGATATAATACAATTACAAATAAGAATTGGTTTGCCACAGTACTTAGAGTAAAAATTGGTTTTGTTATACTAACGGATCTCACAAAGTTTTGTTGAGTTTTGTGTGATTGAAGTTTTCAAGTTTGGGTGAGATCGCGATGGATGAAGGAATAAGGAGTATCAAAAGGCAATGCTTGGGGATGCCCGAGGCACCCCAAGATAATGTTCAAAAGTATCAAGCAACTAAGCTTGGGGATGCCCCCGAGTGGCATCCCCTTTTTCTTCTAACGATCGTCGATATTTTACTTGAAACTATATTTTTATTTGTCACATATTATGAGTTTTGCTTGGAGTGTCTTGTATGATATGATTCTTTGCTTGTTTTTCTTTTTAATTTTCAATAAGTATCCTTGCTGTACACACCTATTTGGGAGAGCCAAATTATGTTATGCTTGCTCTTAAGCTTCACTTAAATTTTTCAGAGCCTTGGAATTGCTCTAGTGCTTCACTTATATATTTTTTTAGCATGGCGTGCTTTGTTATTTTTGAAGAAATTCTCTCTTGCTTCACTTAGATTAATTTGAGAGAAAGAAATATTATGTTCATGTTCTTCACTTATATTTGTTTGAGCTTATTAAAAGCAACATATAAAACTAGTCTCAAAGTGATAGATATCCAAGAAGGATATAATAAAAACTTTCATGAAAATCATTGGACAAAATAAACTTGATTCTTTGTAATAGTTTTGAGATATGATGACAGTGATATGTGAGCCATATTAATGAGTAATCATGTTTTAGTAAGAATATTGATGTTAAGGTTTGTGATTCCCTATGCAAGAACGAAAGTCAATAGTCATGCAATGAAATTATATCCTACTTGTGTTGCGTTATTTGGTGTTAGTTATGTTCAATGTTCTCTTATGATGGCTTTCGTTCCTTGGTTGGTCGCTTCTCAACCTCTTGCTAGCCTCCACCTTATACTAAGTAGAAATACTACTTGTGCATCCAAATCCTAAAACCCAAGTTATGCCAAATGAGTCCACCATACCTACCTATATGCGGTATTTCTTTGCCGTTCTAAGCAAATTTGTATGTGCGAACTCTAATTTCAAAATAAATTTCTCTTTTATGTGCCTCTACCGCTCATGAAGCGGCGAGGGGTGGCTAATATTTTTCATGCTAGATGTGTTATTCTCAAGATGAGTGTTTATTCACTTCTCATTTCACGAGAGAATGGCGGTAATAGGGATCCTCAGTCCCAAAATGAAAAAGGAAATTTACTTTATGTTGTCAAATAATAAATTCCTTGGAAAGTGTTGGTATGGAGGGCACTCGTGGATACGGTTAGCCATGGCTTGTGAAATTTTGGTGAAAAAAGGAATAAACTTTATTTTATGTTTGGGAACCGCCTATGATATATGTAGCATGGAAAGTGTTGGGAACTCTAAGTCGTTCTCATTGACAGGAAAAGCATGCCACCCAAAATAATTGTTTCTCTCAATTTAAACTTTGAGCTCTGGCACCTCTACAAATCCCTACTTCCCTCTGCGAAGGGCCTATCTTTTACTTTATGCAATTTTTATTTTTATTTTGAGTCTCCATCTTCTTTTACAAAGCACCAACTACGGAACACTATTATCGCACTTGAGCATTGGATGTGTTGCATGAGTGGATCAATGATTGAGCATGATGGGCTAGGGATAACATGCTTTAGTATTGATATTTTGAAAAGACATAGTTGTTTGTTGATATGCTTGAGTATTAAAGTCCTCATGTCAAAACTAGACTATTGTTTTGAACCATATAAAAGTCCAATTGTCCATGCTATAAGGAAAAGAATATGTGATGAACATGATAGGCAGCATTCCACATCAAAAATTCTATTTTTAGCATTTACCTACTTGAGGACGAGCATGAATTAAGCTTGGGGATGCTGATACGTCTCCAACGTATCTATAATTTTTTATTGTTCCACGCTGTTATATTATCATTCTTGAATGTTTTACAATCATTTTATAGTCATTTTATATCATTTTTTTGGGACTAACCTATTGACATAGTGCCAAGTGTCAGCTGCTATTTTCTGCTTCTTTTTTACATCACAGAAAATCAATATCAAACGGAGTCCAAATGCAGCGAAACTTTTTGTGGTTTTCTTTGGACCAGAAGACATCAGATGGGCCAGAGAAGCACCTGGGGGATGCCCCGATGGGGGCACAACCCACCATTGCGCGCCTGGCCCCCCAGGCGCGCCCAGGTGGGTTGTGCCCACCTCGGTGGCCACCCGCACCACCTCTTCACTCTATAAATACCTCCTACCTCCAGAAACCCTAGCGGAGCAGACGAAATTTTATTCCAGCCGCCACAAGTTCCAGAACCACGAGATCCAATCTATAGCTCTTTTCCGGCACTCCGCCGGAGGGGAACACGATCACAGAGGGGTTCATCATCCTCATTGGTGCCTCTCCGATGATGCGTGAGTAGTTTACCACATATCTACGGGTTCGTAGGCATTAGCTAGATGGCTTCTTCTCTCTTCGTATCTCAATACAATGGTCTCTACGAGATCTATTTGATGTAATGACTTTTTGCGGTGTGTTTGTTGGGATCCGATGAATTGTGAGTTTATGATCAGATTTTCCTTGATTTTATATCCAATCTTGATTATTATAGCCTCGTATTTATTCTTCGATATTTGGGTTTTGTTTGGCCAACTTGATCTATTTATCTTATAATGTGAAGAGGTGCTTTGTAATGGGTTCGGTCTTGTGGTGTCCTTTCCCAGTGACAGAAGGGGCAGCAAGGCACGCATGTATCGTTGCTATTAAGGATAAAAACATGGGGTCTATTTCTACATGAGTAGATCTTGTCTACATCATGTCATCGTTCTTATTGCATTACTCTGTTTTCCATTAACTTAATACACTATATGCATGCTGGATAGCGGTCGATGTGTGGAGTAATAGTAGTAGATGCAGGCAAGAGTCGGTCTACTAATCTTGGACGTGATGCCTATATACATTATCATTGTCTTGGATATCTTCAAAATTATTTGCTTTTCTATCATTTGCCCAACATTAATTTGTCTACCCACCGCATGCTATTTTCTCGAGAGAAGCCACTAGTGAAATCTACGGCCCCCGGGTCTATTTTCCTATCATATGCTTTCAGATCCATATTGCCGTTTTCCTTTTCTTTTATTTTCTTCTTTTATTTTCATACCTATATTATCAAAAACCAAAAAAAATACTTTGTTGCGTTTTATTTGCTTTTATTTGCATCTATCAATCTACTACAATTTTATCCTATCCTTACGCCACTTTTTGGCATCGCTACACGAAAGGGATTGACAACCCCTTTAACATGTCGGGTTGCAAGTGGTTGTTATTTGTGTGTAGGTACCGTTTACTTAGTGTTGCGTGGTTCTTCTACTAGTTCGATAACCTTGGTCTCACCACTGAGGGAAATACCTTACCGTTGATGTGTTGCATCCACCCCTATTCCTTAGGGAAACACCGACGCATCTAAGCGACATCAATAACCGAGACACCTCTCCTGTCAATAAACAGTAGCGAGACCTAGATGCCCATATTGGTTCCGACATATTCAAAGAAGATATTTATCAGTTTAACCATGATGTCAAGGATTCGTTCAATCTTGTATGTAATTCCCTTTGTCTGGTGATATGTTACTTGCATGAGATTCGATCATCGGGTCCCCATACCTAGTTCAATCTCGTTACCGGAAAGTCTCTTTACTTGTTCTGTAATATAAGATCCCATGACTAAAATCATTAGTCACTTGCTTGGAAGCTTCTTATGATGTTGTATTACCAAGAGGCCCCAGAGATGTCTCTCCATCACACGGAGCAACAAATCCCAGTCTCGATCCATGCAAACCAACAAAAAACATTGGAGATACCTATAGGGCACCTTTATGATCACCCAGATACGAAGTGACGTTTATAGCACACAAAGTATTCCTCCGGTTCCTCGGAGTGGCACGATCTCATGATCTAAGGAACATATATTTGACATTACAAAAGTTGTAGCGAATAACTAAACGATCTGATGCTAAGCTTACGGTTGGGTCTGTCCATCACATCATTCTCCTAATGATATGATTCTCTTATCAAATGACAACTCATATCTATAGTTAGGAAATCTTAACCATCTTTGATCAACGAGCTAGTCTAGTAGAGAATTACCAGGGACACGATGTTGTCTATGTATTCACACATGTATTTAAGTTTCCGGTCAATACAATTCTATCATGAATAATAAACATTTATCATGAACGGGAAATATGATAATAACAATTTTATTATTGTCTCTAGGGCATATTTTTAATAGAAAAAATGGGAGTTGGTAAATGTAAATTCCCCTCCACACATGGCCCTTTCCCGTTTGTTTTTTCGCTCCCGTATGTCGCTACTCACGCCCTGCATTAACTTAATCAAATAAAATCTTATCAAAACGTCAACCAATGAAAATTTTCCTTGCGTTCTCCTACCCACACCAAAATCAAATATTATCAAAACCTCACCTAAGTCAAAACTTTCCTCCCATACCCATAGCCAAATCAAATCAAATCTTGCTAAAATCTAGAATATGACGGGTCTGAGAATGGGACCCTAAAAAGTGCCACACGTCAAGTACGAGCACATGTCAACTCCAAACGATTTTTATGGCAAGCTTAGTGACCTGAGGATGGAAATTTTAGCTTCCAAGCATGGAAACTTTTGTGTGTCAGTTTATTTTTTATAGTGAATGATTGTGGATGTCGCATAGAGGTGGGGTGAATAGGCGCTTAAAAATAATTACGGTTTTGGCTTGAACAAATGCGGAAAAAACTAGTGTTAAATTTGTCAAGCACAAAACATACAGCAACTAGGCTCGCCTATGTGCACCAACAACTTATGCTAAGCAAGCTAAACAACTAAGTGATAGCAAGATATATAACATGAAACACTATAGCTACCACAAAGTAAAGTGCATAAGTAAAGGGCTCATGTGAGAGATAACCGAGGCACGCGGAGATGATGATGTATCCCAAAGTTCACACCCTTGCGGACGCTAATCTCCATTTGAAGGGGTGTGGAGGCACAATGCTCCCCAAGAAGCCACTAGGGCCACCGTAATCTCCTCGCGCCCTCGCACAATGCAAGATGTCGTGATTCCACTAAGGGACCCTTGAGGGCGGTCACTAAACCCGTACAATTGGCAACCCTTGGGGGCTTCATCGAACCCATAAAATTGCTCGGCGCAATCTCCACAACTTAATTGGAGATCCCGACGCTTGCTGATACGTCTCCAACGTATCTATAATTTTTTATTGTTCCATGCTATTATTTATGAAGTCTTGGATGTTTAATGGGCTTTATGATACACTTTTATATCATTTTTTGGGACTAGCCTACTAACCCAAAGGCCAAGTCCAGATTGCTGTTTTTTGCCTGTTTCAGGGTTTTGCCAAAAAGAATATCAAACGGAGTCCAAACGGAATAAAACCTTTGCGAGAGATATTTTTGGAGAAAATCACGCACGAGGGACTTGAGAACCACGTAAGGGGATCAAGGGGCTGCCCACGAGGGTGGGGGGCGTGCCCCCCTTCCCAGGGCGCGCCCCCTGCCTCGTGGGGCCCCCGAGCACCCCCCGGTGTCCTCCTTCTTCCTATATAAGTCTAGGTACCCCGAAACCTTCGACAACAGAGAGAAAACCCTAGTTCCACCGCCGTAACCTTCTGTTCCCGTGAGATCCCATCTTGGAGCCTGTTCCGGAGCTCCACCGGAGGGGGATCCATCACGGAGTTCTTCATCATCATCATCATTGCCCTCACCATGAGTTGTGAGTAGTTTACCACAGACCTTCGGGTCCATAGCTAGTATCTAGATGGCTTCTTCTCTCTCTCTGGATCTCAATACAAAGTTCTCCTCGGTCTTCGAGGAGATCTATTCGATGTAATCTGTTTTTGCGGTGTGTTTGTCGAGATCCGATCAATTGTGAATTTATGATCAAGATTATCTATGAGAAATATTTGGTTCTTCTCCGAACTCTTTATGTGTGCTCATAATATCCTTGCAAGTCTCTTTGAATTATTGGTTTGGTTTGGCCTACTAGATCTATAGTTCTTGCAATGGGAGAAGTGCTTGGCTTTGGGTTCAATCTTGCGGCGTCCTTTCCTAGTGACAGTAGGGGCAGCAAGGCACGTATTGTATTGTTGCCATCGAGGATAAAAAGATGGGGTTAATATCATATTGCTTGAGTTTATCCCTCTATATCATGTCATCTTGCTTAAGGCGTTACTCTGTTCTTATGAACTCAATACACTAGATGCATGCTGGATAGCGGTCGATCTGTGGAGTAATAGTAGTAGATGCAGGCAGGAGTCGGTCTACTTGTCTCGGACGTGATGCCTATATACAATGATCATGCCTAGATAGTCTCATAATTATTCGCTTTTATATCAATTGCTCGACAGTAATTTGTTTACCCGCCGTAGAATATCGCTATCATGAGAGAAGCCACTAGAGAACAATATGGCCCCTGGGTCTATTGTCAACATATCAATTTACATCTACTTTACTTTTATCACTTTTATTTGTTGTTCTTATAAGCCAAAATTACCAAAAATATAAACTATCATCTCTATCAATCTCACTTTCGTAAGTGACCGTAAAGGGATTGACAACCCCTTATCGCGTTGGCTGCGAAGTTCTTATTTGTTTGTGCGTGTGCAAGGGACTCGCACGTTGTCTCCTACTAGATTGATACCTTGGTTCTCAAAAACTGAGGGAAATACTTACGCTACTGTGCTGCATCTCCCTTTCCTCTTCGAGGGAATACAACGCAAGCTCGAGAAGTAGCAAGAAGAATTTCTGGCGCCGTTGCCGCGGAGGCTTACGGAAAAGTCATATACCAAGTACCTATCACAAACCCTTATCCTTCGCATTACATTTATTTGCCTGTCGTTTTCCTCTCCCCCACTTCACCCTTGCCGTTTTATTTGTGCTTCTTCTTTGCTTGTGTGTTGCTTGCTTGCCTGTCATCATGTCTAGCACACCTATCATTATCAACACTCCCGAGAGTGAGGTCCTCAACTTTAAACAAAGGGAGGAAGAAAACTTAAAAGATGCCTGGTATAGAATTTGCAATGCTCAAAATAGATCCAATAGGAAGCTTTCCACTTTCGTGCTTCTTCATAATTTTTATGTTGGCATAACTCCGTGGAATAGATTTATCTTAGATACCATTACCGGAGGGAATTTCTTGGGTATCCACACCTTTGATTCTTATAATGCTATGACTGAATTATTTGGCTCACCACCTCTTATGGTTAATGGGACCGTTTTAACTTTGGAGCATGTTATGCAAAGGTTAGAAATCAGTGAAAACAAAGTTGCTACGGTAGAATTGGTAGAGAACTTGGATAGAAAAATCCATAATGAAATCACCCAATATGGATCTAAGGTAGGAGTTGTTCTGAAAAATCTTCAGGAAAAGGAACCCATAGTTAAAGAAAAGCTAGATCAGGATTCTACTAGAATCAATAAGCTTTTGGATGTTATCACTAATGTGGGTTCTGCTCTTTCCGCTATAAAAACTACTCCAACTACATCTACTACTAAATTATCTAAGTTCATGTATGTCCCTAAAGACAAGGGTGAAACATCTAGAATTGCGGATCTCAAATCCATAAGTGTTCACCCTAATTTTCTTACTTTTGCAAGAGACCCTTTTGACACTTTAGATTTTCTTGATTTCTTGTCCAAGAGTTTGATTATTAATAGGGACAAAGAAGTTCCTAAGAATCATAAGTGCTTAATCAAAGAATTTCCTTCCAAAGATGGCAATACCTAGATTTATCTTGTATCGTACCTAGCTAGGGGCGTAAAACGATAGCGCTTGTTGGGAGGCAACCCAATTTTATATTTTTTGTTTTTGTTGCTGTTAGGGAATAAATATTGCATCTAGCCTCTGATTAGATGTGGTTTCATGTTTTGTTTTGTGTTTGTGCCAAGTAGAACGTTTGGGAAGACTTGTGTGAAGTTTATACGATCTTGCTGTGAAAAACAGAATTGTTAGCGCTCGCTAAAGTAGTCGTCACATTTTACTGGAGCGTGCTATTTAGTTGATTCTTTTTTCAGATGATTAGTAGACAAATTCCGCAAATGTACCAATTTAGTTTGAATTTTTGGGAGTTCCAGAAGTAGGCGAAACCTGCAGATTACTACAGACTGTTCTGTTTTTGACAGATTCTGTTTTTCGTGTGTTGTTTGCTTATTTTGATGCATCTATGAGTAGTATTGGCAAGTACGAACCATAGAGAAGTTGGAATACAGTAGGTTTAACACCAATATAAACAAATAATGAATTCATTGCTGCACCTTTGAGTAGTGGTTTGCTTTCTTATACTAACGGTGCTCACGAGAATTTTTGTCTAAGTTTTGTGTTGTGAAGTTTTCAAGTTTTGAGTATTGCTTTGATGGACTATGGAAAAAAGAGTATCAAGGGCCTAAGCTTGGGGATGCCCAAGGCACCCCAAGTAAAATTCAAGGATAATAAAAATCCTAAGCTTGGGGATGCCCCCAGAAGGCATCCCCTCTTTCATCTTCATCCATCGGTAACTATACTTGGAGCTATATTTTTATTCGCAACATGACATGTGTTTTGTTTGGAGAGTGTTGTATAATTTGAGTCTTTGCTTGTTAGTTTGTCACAATCATCCTGGCTGGACACACCTATTTGAGAGAGTTAAATATGGCCTAAAAAATTGTTAGAACACTCTATGTGCTTCACTTATATCTTTTGAGTTGAATAGTTTTTGCTCTAAGTGCTTCACTTATATCTTTTAGAGCACGGTGGTGGTAATATTTTGTAGAAATTCTTGTACTTTCATGCTTCACTTATATCTATTTGAGAGTCTATTAAAACAGCATGGTAATGTGTTTAGTCTAAAGAAACTAGTCTTCACATGATAGACATCCAATGTCAATGTAGTAAAAAAATTCACACCAAGTGCATTGAATAGAATGAGATGTTGGATGCTTGATAATTGTTTTGAGATATGAGGATAGTGATATTAGAGTCATGCTAGTGGAGTTATTATGAAATTGAGAAATACTTGTGTTAAGGTTAGTGATTCCCGTAGCATGCACGTATGGTGAACCGCTATGTGACGAAGTTAGAGCATGAGGTATTTGTAGAGTGCCAACCTTTGTGTGGAGGTCGGGGGCGCGCGATGGTTAACTCCTACAAACCTCGCCCCTAGGAGCATGCGTTGATTGCTATGTTTTGATGACTCGTAGATTTTTTCAATAAGTATATGAGTTCTTATGACTAATGTTGAGTCCATGGATTATACGCACTCTCACCCTTCCACCATTGCTAGCCTCTCTTGTACCACGCAACTTTCGTCGGTGCCATAAACCCACTATATATCCTTCCTCAAAACAGCCACCATATTATTCCTCAAAACAGCCACCATACCTACCTATCATGGCATTTCCATAGCCATTCCGAGATATATTGCCATGCAACATTCCACCGTTCCGTTTATATGACACACATCATATTGTCATATTGCCATGCATGATCATGTAGTTGACATCTTATTTGTGGCAAGGCCACCATGCATAACTTTTCATACATGTCACTCTTGTTTCATTGCACATCCCGGTACACCGTCGGAGGCATTCATATAGAGTCATACTTTGTTGTTCTAGTATCGAGTTGTAATATCGAGTTGTAATGAAAGTGTGATGAACATCATTATTAGAGCATTGTCCCATGGGAGGAAAGGCTAAATCTATAAAGCCCCTCCACAAAAAAATAAAAAAAAAGAGAAAGGCCAAAGAAAAAAAGAAAGGCCCAAAAAAGAAAAAAAAGAAAAAAAAAAGAAAAAGGGACAATTGCTACTATCTTTTTTTCCACACTTGTGCTTCAAAATAGCACTATGTTCTTCATTGTAGAGAGTCTCATGTTTAGCCACTTTCATATACTAGTGGGAATTTTCGTTATAGAACTTGGCTTGTATATTCCAATGATGGGCTTCCTCAAATGCCCTAGGTCTTCGTGAGCAAGAAAGTTGGATGCACACCCACTAGTTTCTTTTGTTGAGCTTTCATACATACTTAGATCTAGTGCATCCGTTGCATGGCAATCCCTACTCACTCACATTGATATCTATTGATGGGCATCTCCATAGCCCATTGATATGCCTAGTCGATGTGAGACTATCTTCCTCTCTTTTTTGTCTTCTCCACAACCACATCTATTCCACCCATAGTGCTATGTCCATGACTCACGCTCATGTATTGCGTGAAAGTTGATAGGTTTGAAAGAATAGAGTATGAAAACAAGTGCTTGGCTGAAATCGGGGTTGTGCATTATATGAATATTTTGTGTGATAACGAGGGAGCATAGCCAAACTATATGATTTTGTAGGGATAACTTTCTTTAGCCATAGTATTTTGAGAAGACATGATTGCTTTGCTAGTATGCTTGAAGTATTATTATTTCTTATATCAACATATACTTTTGTCTTGAATTTTTCAGATCTGAACATTCATGCCACAATTAAGAGAATTACATTGAAAAACTATGTTGGTTAGCATTCCACATCAAAAATTCTTTCTTTATCATTTACCTACTCGAGGACGAGCAGGAATTAAGCTTGGGGATTCTTGATGCGTCTTCAACGTATCTATAATTTTTTATTGTTCCATGCTATTATTTATGAAGTCTTGGATGTTTAATGGGCTTTATCATACACTTTTATATCATTTTTTGGAGTAACCTACTAACCCAAAGGCCCAGTCCAGATTGCTGTTTTTGCCTGTTTCGGGGTTTTGCAGAAAAAGAATATCAAATGGAGTCCAAACGGACTAAAACCTTCGCGAGAGATATTTTTGGAGAAAATCACGCACGAGGGACTTGAGAACCACGTCAGGGGATCAAGGGGTTGCCCACGAGGGTGGGGGGCGCGCCCCACTTCCCAGGGCGCGCCCCCTGCCTCGTGGGGCCCCCGAGCACCCCCCGAGTGTCGTCCTTCTTCCTATATAAGTCTACGTACCCCGAAACCTTCGACAACAGAGAGAAAACCCTAATTCCACCGCCGTAACCTTCTGTTCCCGTGAGATCCCATCTTGGAGCCTGTTCTGGAGCTCCACCGGAGGGGGGTCCATCACCGAGTTCTTCTTCATCATCATCATCACCCTCACCATGAGTTGTGAGTAGTTTACCATAGACCTTCGGGTCCATAGCTAATATCTAGATGGCTTCTTCTCTCTCTCTGGATCTGAATACAAAGTTCTCCTCGGTCTTCGAGGAGATCTATTCGATGTAATCTCTTTTTGCGGTGTGTTTGTCGAGATCTGATGAATTGTGAGTTTATGATCAAGATTATCTATGAGAAATATTTGGTTCTTATCTGAACTCTTTATGCGTGCTCATAATATCCTTGCAAGTCTCTTCGAATTATTGGTTTGGTTTGGCCTACTAGATCTATAGTTCTTGGAATGGGAGAAGT
Source organism: Secale cereale (assembly GCA_902687465.1). Taxonomy (NCBI): domain Eukaryota; kingdom Viridiplantae; phylum Streptophyta; class Magnoliopsida; order Poales; family Poaceae; genus Secale; species Secale cereale. The sequence continues at coordinate 769,897,639 of LR738710.1, forward strand.
GCTTGGCCTTGGGTTCAATCTTGCGGTGTCCTTTCCCAGTGACAGTAGGGGCAGCAAGGCACGTATTGTATTGTTGCCATCGAGGATAAAAAGATGGGGTTTATATCATATTGCTTGAGTTTATCCCTCTACATCATGTCATCTTGCTTAAGGCGTTACTCCGTTCTTATGAACTCAATACACTAGATGCATGCTGGATAGCGGTCGATGTGTGGTGTAATAGTAGTAGATGCTGGCAGGAGTCGGTCTACTTCTCTCGGACGTGATGCCTATATAACAATGAGCATGCCTAGATAGTCTCATAATTATTCGCTTTTCTATCAATTGCTCGATAGTAATTTGTTTACCCGCTGTAGAATATTGCTGTCATGAGAGAAGCCACTAGAGAACACTATGGCCCCCGGGTCTATTCTTAACATATCAATCTACATCTACTTTACTTTTATCACTTTTATTTGTTGTTCTTATAAACCAAAAATACCAAAAATATAAACTATCATCTCTATCATATCTCACTTTCGTAAGTGACCGTGAAGGGATTGACAACCCCTTATCGCGTTGGCTGCAAAGTTCTTATTTGTTTGTGCAGGTGCGAGGGACTCGCGCATGGTCTCCTACTGGATTGATACCTTGGTTCTCAAAAACTGAGGGAAATACTTACGCTACTATGCTGCTTCTCCCTTTCCTCTTCGAGGGAATACAACGCAAGCTCGAGAAGTAGCACTTGCCCCGGAGCTTTCCTCCATAATGATTGAGCTCTGTGACACCACCAACCGTTTAGGGCACCCGATCACCTAAGAGGAACAAGCTCTAGGGTACCAAGCACCTAAGAGTAATAAGTTACCCAACTTTCACTTCCATGTATCACCATGGAGAACTCAAACCAATGCACCAAATGCAATGGCAATGGTACACATAGTACCCAAGTCCTTCTCTTCCAAATCCCACCACAACAACAAAAGCTATGAAGGAATGTGAGGAAGAACAAAGAAGATAACACAAAGAACTCCAAGATCTAGATCTAAGGTGTTCCCCTACTTAGAGGAGATATTGATTGGTGAAAATGTGGATCTAGATCTCTTCTCTCTTTTCCCTCAAAACTAGCAAGAATCATTGGAGGGATTGAGAGATAGCAACTTCAATAGTGGGGGGGGGGACACGAGCTCAAAGGATAAGATGCATTGGGGAAGAAGACTTCCTTTTATAGGTGGGAAAAAAATCCAACTGTTATGCCCACTGATCGCACACAAGTGGTACTACCGCTTAGGGGGGGCGGTAGTTCTAGATGTAGAACTAAGAGAACACGAGTCCAGGCATGGTATTGCCGCCACAATAGTACTACCATCCTCACAAGCGGTACTACCACTTAGTGTCTTGGGAAACAAAGAACTAGCGGTAGTAGACGGAGGGTAGGACGGCAGTACCGCATAAAGCGGTACTACTGTGCCCAACCACCACACTACTACCATGGCATGGAAAAAGACTACAGAATCATTTGGCTAAGCGGAAGTGCGGGCACTATAGGTCAGCGACAGTACTGCCAAGCGATACTACAATGAACCACCGCGGTACTACCGCTTGTGTGCTTCAAAGTAGCCCAAGCAAACAAGATGGATGCAAGAAGACCAAAACTGCCATAACTTCTACAAACAAACTCCGATTTCGACGAACTCAAGCTTGATGGAAAGCTACAAACACGAGCTGGAAATCTTCAGAAATGGCAAGAGAGATATGCCTATTATATAGAGATGTGAAACCTCCATCAGTAAAGATAAGGCATGCATAAACTCCAATAGCGAGAACATAAAAGATGATGCATAAAAATTCATTTTCTATGAACTTGAGCTTGTCATGACCATAAGCTCCAAGCCTCACAGGGATAAAAGCCAAAAAAGGAACAAGAAAGATGATGCCTAATGATTCAATGGTTTGAGCTCTATACGGACGATATGATCAAGCTACTCACTCGAGAGCCCCCCTTAATAGTACAAGAATTGATTCTATAACCCATTCTCCCAACTAACACCATGAGACCGATAGAATAGAAAACCTATCAAGGACAAACATTTGCCTTGCACATAATCCACTTGAGCTACATGATGACGATCTTGACCTTCTTAAGTTGGACCACCTTTCTCAATGAATACTAGTAGATTGCTCCCCTTTACTCCACTATGAGCGAGCCACTGGCGGTCACCTTGAGTTATATTTGATGGTTTGTCCATAGACTTTGCTTGATGACCATTTGTTGGTTTAAAGGTTATAAGGAGAAGATATACAAGGTTGATCAAGACTAAGTCAAAGAGTGAATCAAGTTGATCAACACACAAAGCATAGAAGTTGTACCGAGTGGGATCAAGTGATCCCATGGTATATGTGAGAGTTCTTTGTGGGGTTAGGTATGTTTCCAAGCGCGTGCATCAAAAGGAAGATATGATATAACCCATGGAGGATGGCATCAAGTGGAGATCGTCATGAATGGACTTGCGAAGATGTGCCAAAGATTAATCCATAGGGATTTCATCAATTACCCAAAACCAAACATGGGGGCACCATACTCAGATAGAAATTTGTCGTGTGTCACTAGAATTTTCCATCCTTGCGTGATTGGAAAAGCCAACGAAAAACGTCAGGGCCGAAGTGCCATGCACCTAACGTGTGGTACTTACCAGCTAGGTGAGAATATGGTGGTTACGATTGGTGGTAAACCACTAGAATATGTATGCTCATTTTCAATGCACGGTCGATTAACTAGTAGGTTGCTACTTCTCGAGCTTGCGTTGTATTCCCTCGAAGAGGAAAGGGTGATGCATCACAGTAGCGTAAGTATTTCCCTCAGTTTTTGAGAACCAAGGTATCAATCCAGTAGGAGACCACGCGCGAGTCCCTCGCACCTACACAAACAAATAAGAACTTCACAGCCAACGCGATAAGGGATTGTCAATCCCTTTACGGTCACTTACGAAAGTGAGATCTGATAGATATGATAGTTTGATATTTTTAGTATTTTTGGATAAAAGAACAGAAAGTAAAAACAGTAAAGTAAAGTAGATTGTAGATTGATATGTTGAGAATAGACGCGGGGGCCATAGGTTTCACTAGTGGCTTCTCTCCTGATAGCAGAATTCTACGGTGGGTGAACGAATTACTATCGAGCAATTGATAGAAAAGCGAATAATTATGAGAATATCTAGGCATGATCATTATATATAGGCATCACGTCTGTGACAAGTAGACCGAAATGATTCTGCATCTACTACTATTACTCCACACATCGACCGCTATCCAACATGCATATAGAGTATTAAGTTCAAAAGAACAGAGTAACGCTTTAAGCAAGATGACATGATGTAGAGGGATAAACTCAAGCAATATGATATAAACCCCATCTTTTTATCCTCGATGGCAACAATACAATACGTGCCTTGCTGCCCCTACTGTCACTGGGAAAGGACGCCGCAAGATTGAACCCAAAGCCAAGCACTTCTCCCATTGCAAGAACTATAGATCTACTAGGCCAAATCAAACCGATAATTCGAAGAGACTTGCAAGGATATTATAATCATACATAAAAGAATTCAGAAAATAACCAAATATTTCTCATAGATAATCTTGATCATAAACCCACAATTCATCGGATCTCGACAAACACACCACAAAAAGATTCTTCGAATAGATCTCCTCGAAGACCGAGGAGAACTTGGTATTGAGATCCAAAGAGAGAGAAGAAGCCATCTAGGTATTAACTATGGACCGGAAGGTCTGTGGTAAACTACTCACAACTCATGGTGAGGCGATGGTGTTGATGTAGAAGCACTCCATGGAAGATCCCCCCTCCGACGGAGCTCCGGAACAGGCCCCAAGATGGGATCTCACGGGATTAGAAGGTTGTGGCGGTGGAATTAGGGTTTTCTCTGTTGCTTCGATGTTTTCAGGGTACATGGGTATATATAGGAGGAAGGAGGGCACCAGGGGAGCAACGTGGGGCCCACGAGGCAGGGGAGCGCGCCCAGGGGGAGGGGGCACACCCCCCACCCTCGTGGATGCCACGTGTGCCCTATTCCGTGGTTTTCAAGTCTCCCGTGAAGGTATCGCACCAAAAATATCTCTCCCGAAGGTTTCATTCCGTTTGGACTCCGTTTGATATTCCTTTTCTGCAAAACCCTGAAATAGGCAAAAAAAACAACAATCTGAACTGGGCCTTTGGGTTAATAGGTTAGTCCCAAAAATAATATAAAAGTGTATAATAAAGCTCATTAATCATCCAAAACATCATATATAATAGCATGGAACAATCAAAAATTATAGATACATTGGAAATTGGAATCTAATGTTTCCTTCCTTCATATCAATAATTGCACCAATCGTTCTAAGGAAAGGTCTACCAAGAATAATAGGACATGAAGGATTGCAATCTTTATCAAGAACAATGAAATCTACAGGCACATAATTCCTATTGGCAACAATAAGAACATCATTAATCCTTCCCATAGGTTTCTTAATAGTAGAATCCGCAAGATGCAAATTTAAAGAACAATCATCAAGCTCATGGAAACCTAACAAATAACACAAAGTTTCTGGGATAGTGGAAACACTTGCACCCAAATCACACAAGGCAAGGCATTCATGATCTTTAATTTTAATTTTAATAGCAGGTTCCCACTCATCATAAAGCTTTCTAGGGATATAAACTTCTAATTCAAGTTTTTCTTCATAAGATTGCATCAAAGCATCAACCATGTGTTTGGTAAAAGATTTATTTTGACTATAAGCATACGGAGAATTTAGTACGGATTGCAACAAGGATATACAATCAATCAAAGAACAATTATCATAATTGAATCCCTTGAAATCCAAAGTAGTGGGTTCATCACTATGCAAAGTTTTAATCTCTTCAATCCCACTTTTAACAATTTTAGCATCAAGATCTAAAAACTCCGAATCATTGGGACACCCTTTAATTAAAGTAGACTCATCTCCAGTCCCATCTTCATCAAGATTTATACTAGAAAACAAGGATCTAATAGGAGATACATTAATAACTTTCAGATCTTCATCTTTATTTTCATGATAACTAGAAGAACACACTTTTATAAAGCTCTCCTTTTTTACACGCATCCTAGCGGTTCTTTCTTTGCATTCATCAATGGAAATTCTCATGGCTTTGAGAGACTCATTGATATCATGCTTAGGTCGAATAGATCTATGTTTCAAAGAATCAACATCAAGAGTAATTCTATCCACACTTCTAGCCAATTCATCAATCTTAAGCAATTTTTCTTCAAGCAAAGCATTGAAATTCTTTTGCAAATTCATAAACTCCTTAACACTAGTTTCAAATTCAGAAGGCATCTTTCCATAAGAGTTATTGTAGGAATTACCATAATTATTAGAGGAATTACTAGAAAAGGCCTAGGATTAAAGTTTCCTCTATAAGCATTGTTACCAAAATTATTCCTACCAACAAAATTCACATCCAAAGATTCATTATTATTTTCAATCAACGTGGATAAAGGCATATCATTACGATCAGAAGAAGCACTCTTAGCAGCAAATAATTTCATAAGTTCATCCATCTTTCCACTCAAAACACTAATCTCTTCAATAGCATGCACTTTTTTACTAGTAGATCTTTCGGTGTGCCATTGAGAATAATTAACCATAATATTATCTAGGAGTTTCGTAGCTTATCCTAAGGTAGTTTCTATAAAAGTGCCTCCTGCGGCCAAATCTAAAAGATTTCTAGAAGCAAAATTCAAGCCAGCATAAAAGTTTTGTATAATCATCCATTAGGTCAAACCATGTGTAGGGCAATTACGTATCATTAATTTCATTCTCTCCCAAGTTTGTGCAACATGCTCATGATCTAGTTGCTTAAAACTCATAATGTCGTTTCTAAGAGAGATGATCTTAGAACAAGGAAAACACTTAGAGATAACAGCATCTTTGCACTTATTCCACGAATCAATACTATTTCTAGGCAAAGAGGAAAACCAAGTTTTAGCACGATCTCTAAGTGAAAACGGAAATAACTTCAATTTAACAATATCATTATCTGTATCCCTCTTCTTTTGCATATCACACAAATCAACAAAGTTGTTTAGATGGGTACCGTCATCTTCACTAGGAAGGCCGGAAAATTGATCTTTCATGACAAGATTCAACAGAGCAGCATTGATCTCACAAGATTCAGCATTGGTAATAGGAGCAATCGGAGTGCTAATGAAATCATTATTCTTGGTATTGGAGAAGTCACACAATTTGGTATTGTTCTGAGCCATAGTGACAAGCAAGCAATCCAACACACAAGCAAACAAGAAGCAAGCGAACAGTAAACACACGGCAAAAAGAAGGGCAAATAAAATGGCAAGGGTGAAGTGGGGGAGAGGAAAACGAGAGGCAAATAAATGTAATGCGAAGGATAAGGGTTTGTGATAGGTACTTGGTATATGACTTTTGCGTAAGCCTCCCCGGCAACGGCGCCAGAGATTCTTCTTGCTACTTCTCGAGCTTGCGTTGTATTCCCTCGAAGAGGAAAGGGTGACGCAACACAGTAGCGTAAGTATTTCCCTCAGTTTTTTAGAACCAAGGTATCAATCCAGTAGGAGCACGCGCGAGTCCCTCGCACCTGCACAAACAAATAAAAACATCGCAGCCAACGCGATAAGGGGTTGTCAATACCTTTACGGTCACTTACGAAAGTGAGATCTGATAGATATGATAGTTTGATATTTTTGGTATTTTTGGATAAAAGAACAGAAAGTAAAAACAGTAAAGTAAAGTAGATTGTAGATTGATATGTTGAGAATAGACCCGGGGGCCATAGGTTTCGCTAGTGGCTTCTCTCATGATAGCAGAATTCTACGGTGGATGAACGAATTACTGTTGAGCAATTGATAGAAAAGCGAATAATTATGAGAATATCTAGGCATGATCATTATATATAGGCATCACATCCGTGACAAGTAGACCAAAACGATTCTACATCTACTACTAGTACTCCACACATCGACCGCTATCTAGCATGCATCTAGAGTATTAAGTTCAGAAGAACAGAGTAACGCCTTAAGCAAGATGACATGATGTAGAGGGATAAACTCAAGAAATATGATATAAACCCCATATTTTTATCCTCGATGGCAACAATACAATACGTGCCTTGCTGCACCTACTGTCACTAGGAAAGGACACCGCAAGATTGAACCCAAAGCCAAGCACTTCTTCCATTGCAAGAACTATAGATCTAGTAGGCCAAATCAAACCGATAATTCGAAGAGACGTGCAAGGATATTATAATCATACATAGAAGAATTCAGAAATTACCCAAATATTTCTCATAGACAATCTTGATCATAAACCCACAATTCATGGATCTCGACAAACACACCGCAAAAATATTACATCGAATAGATCTCCTCGAAGACCGAGGAGAACTTGGTATTGAGATCCAAAGAGAGTGAAGAAGCCATCTAGGTACTAACTATGGACCCGAAGGTCTGTGCTAAACTACTCACAACTCATGGTGAGGCGATGGTGTTGATGTAGAAGCACTCCGTGGAAGAACCCACCCTCCGGCGGAGCTGCAGAATAGGCCCCAAGATGGGATCTCACGGAAACAGAAGGTTGCGGCGGTGGAATTAGGGTTTTCTCTGTTGCGTTGATGTTTTCAGGGTACTTGGGTATATATAGGAGGAAGGAGGGCACCGGGGGAGCAACGTGGGGCCCACGAGGCAGGGGGCGCACCCAGGGGGAGGAGGCGCGCCCCCCACCATCGTGGACGCCACATGTGCCCTATTCCATGGTTCTCAAGTCTCCCGTGAAGGTATCACTCCAAAAATATCTCTCCCGAAGGTTTCATTCCGTTTGGAATCCGTTTGATATTCCTTTTTTGCAAAACCCTGAAATAGGCTAAAAAATAGCAATATGGACTGGGCCTTTGGGTTAATAGGTTAGTCCGAAAAATAATATAAAACTGTATAATAAAGGTCTAATGGTACATAACGCCTGCACACACCCTTTTCTACGTGGTCCGACTTGTATAGTGTTCAACCCTCACCTGTTTGGGGAAGGTTCCCTTCAGTTTTGGGGTCGGGGTTCTCTAGTTTTTAGGGCCAATGTTGTCTGATCTTTTTTCTCCCTATCACACAATAGCTCTCGGCCTCGGATTGAGTTACAAGCATTGTTGAGGATTCATGCTTTGTGGTGCTTCGGGCACCCCTAAAAGTCATAGAAAGAGGACGAGCTATTGGTTGCTCCGTTGAACCCACCGCTAGAGGTATGGGCGCGTTAATGATGGTAGCACGGCTAGGCCCGTGAGATAGAGGATGAGTATTTTGGTATCTTCTTTGGATAAGGCAAAAGTTGTCCTCGACGAGAAGGTGCAGAAAGTCCTCGAGGCACATGCCCATCGGTCTTCGTTCTTCTTCGCATGGAGGGGCTGATGCACCCCAGAGTTGAGCAGCTCTGGTACTAGCAGCTCGCTCTTTCGGAGGTGTGCGTGTGTCACCTATTACCACACTTTGGGACGAGGTCGTGCCAAGACTGCCAAAAACAACGATGACTTCCTCACAGTCAATGCCCTGTTGGTAAAACACACCATCACGATAGATGATGTAGGCGTACGCGTCCTCGGTTAGACCAAGCTCACACTCGATCTCGGATATCTGGTTGGGAGCCATGTAGTTGAGCTTTATTGACCACTATCCCTAACCATGGTCGGACAAAATAAAAAAAATTGGCAGTTATACAACATGTTTGGAAAAGAAAATTATGGTTGTAAAAACTCACCGTGCGGGGAGTTTTGTCAGTGGAGAAGCCGTCGTGCTTTGGCACCTTGAGAAAATACGACTCCTCACCCTTGAACATCGACGTGAGCATCTGCGCAAGTGTACGACTCTCAGGGAGTCCACCTCGGATTTAGCGAGTTGAGTCATTGGCACCATTGAATTCCCATAAGGGGTGGAAGCGCTATTGTAGGTGTCGGACTCTCGGATGAGCCCTATTGCCATGACACCAGCCAATGTCACGCCGCTATGACGTATACAAGTGACTTGATAGGCAAGTTTGATGACAGTTGAAGACCCATCCCTTTTCCGAGTCCTCGTACGCCAGCTTTTACCTTTTACAAGGTGTTATGGGTTAGAATAGGTGGAGCCCTTCTCGAGGAGGATCATTGAGGGGGATGTCGGGCAGATAGAAACACTCCTTCGTCCAAGGATCCCTTGAACCCTCATGGGTGCCATCAAGGTACCGAGTACCGGCTACATTGCAAATCTTGCCCCTCCACACTCCCATAGTGTACATCCTCAACAACGAGGCACTACACAAAAAGTAGTGGCACCACAGTTTGAAATGTGGCTGGCACCCGAGGAAGGCCTCACACAAGATGACAAAGCAGGCTATGTGCAAAAGGGTGTTGGGGAAGAGATGGTGGAGTTGAATGTCGTAGAAATGTGGAAAAGCCCTCAAGAAAAGATGAATCAGGAAGCCCAAGCCCCGGAGTAGGAAGGGGTCAAAACATACCTACTCTCGCTTTTCGGGCTAGGGGCAGAGATCCTAGGTGAAGTCACCATTGACGGAAACTAGTCCTGAGCAGGGGAACGCTACCTAGGGTGGAGGTAGATAGCCCAACTCTATGAGGCGATCCAATTGAGCTCGAGCCACGGTGTAGCTCTTCCATTCTCCTTCAAGGAAGCCATCAGAGTGCGAAGACGAAGTAGTTGCTGAGGTCATGATAATGGATCTCTCGATACAGTGATGGTTGAGAGAATCACTCAGTGAAGGCTTAAGGGAAGAAAGCGGTGATGAGAGATTGAGCTTGGTGGCACGGGAGTAAGGGGTTGTAAAATCTCTTCACTTAGCCGCCCTTTATGCGAAAGATTCACGAATCCGCGATGGGACACTTGAGTCATGTGGCATAAATCTCGCGCGTTCCCCGGGCGTCGTGCGTGTAACTTGCATGAAGATTGAGGGGGCGTTTAATGATGTTTCCTCACGTGTCTTGGGGCCCGGAAAACTATTCCGACTGGATGTCTTGGCGGTGGGGCCCCGAGTGACTGTACACACTCCGAGAACCCCTGATAGGATCACGCTGGGAGGATAAAAGGGCGGTCAGTGTTGTTAGGGTGGATCGGGCCCAGGTCATGGATCGGGTCGAGTCTAGATACTTCACTTCTATAGCGGGGGTGCCCAAGTTGTGGTCCCTGACACGAGGATCTCCTCGAAAACAATGCAAGTCCCGGGTAAAAGGGCTAGAAGAATCTTTTGGGCTGGCTTCTCGGATGCTTTAGGTATATGACTCCTCGGCATAGACTAAATCACTTCTGAAATTGCTTAAGGTTGAACCAGCTTGCAAGGCCGAAGACCGAAGATGTGAAATAGCTCGGGGGAGGGGGGCAAGAAACGTCCTTGGCTTGAAGATTGAATCAGGGGCTATTGACGGAGTCCTGGATTTAGGGGTACTCAGCATGTTGGATACCAGTCCTTTGGGCTGGGCTAGGACCCCCTAAACTTATCAATTGGCGGTCCTCGCTAGTCTAGCCCAAGAGCGCCAGGAAGAGATGCCCTGAAGACTTGGCGCATGCTCCAAGGTTTAGAGGTAGTCTTCAGCACATTTGGCCCTAGCCTCAACTGACCTTTGTGTAACCCTAGGAAGCCATGGTATATATGAACTGAGGTGCAGGGACTGTAGGGTACAAATTCATTCGCATACGATCTCGTGGTACCCTAAAAAAATAATACAATTAAAGCAGGAGTACGGTATTATCTCTTCGAGAGAGCCCAAACCTGGGTAAACCCCGTGTCTCATATTAACATCGTGCCAAGAGGCTACCTATTTGCCCCCTACCCAAGATCTGCCAGATTTACCTCTAACAATATTCGCTCAATGTGTGCCTCCATGCGTTTCTCTAACCGATGCCCAATGCGAACTACCTTCCATCCTCTGCCCAACACATCTCTCTCCATCCTTTTCCCTTTTCCATTTTTGTACATGAGAAAGCACCGGCGCGGCCACCAACGAGGCCTCGGGAGCAGCCACAATAGGTCGACGGAGAGGGGAGGTCCATTGTTGGTGCTTCCTAGCGGCGTAGGTAAGCTCAAGGTGGTCGCGATGCGGAGGCGGAGTGCGATGCTGAGGTCAAACGACAAAGCGGACGTCGATGCAGCACTGCTCGAGGAGATCAGGTGCGGAAGGGGGAGGTGCGGCGACGGAGCCTGCGAGCCGATCCTCAAGGAGGCGGGTGTGGAGGGGGAATGGCTGCGGCGAGAAGGACCCCGATGGGTCGCTGCTCGAGAATGCGAGTCACCGAATGGGAGGACTTGTGGCAAAGCCGACGCGGCGATGTGCCCAACTGATGTGTGGGTCGCCTCCTGCTCCTACAGTGGATGCATGCGCCATAGCTCGCCTCTTCCTCCTCCAGGATGGCACCCGCGCCACTCCCAGCTCATGCCGAAAACCGCCAAGGACCAAATCATTCAGTACTCCCCCTTCTCCCTTTACAATTTTGCAGCATTTTTGCCAAAATTGGTATGGATCCCTTAATTTCTTCCATGCCATCAAGTTTGATATATCTGAACATTAATTTGGATGGAAAATCCCTATGATTTTTAGGAGCAGAACAAACATGATAGTTATTTTTTGCCATGTCTCAACATTTGTTGCCATGGCAAACTTGTCTTTGTGATTACAACTTGACATTTGTAGGGGGGGGGGGCATTTTCATTTTGTAAAATCCAAAGCATGTGTTATGCGTTGTTTTTTTTAAATTTATACCATAAGAGTCATGCCAAACTTTTATATGTTTCCTTTTTGCCATGGAACAATACAAGATACGAAGTTGACTATATGCTTCTCTTTTTTGTCCATGTGACATCTTTTGCAAGTTGATTTTGCCATGGTCAATTCAATAGCCTGGTAATTTTCTTAATTATAGACTTGAACATCAATATCAAACTAGGGGCAACTCTTTTTCATGTATCCATGGCAAATCTATTATATAGACGATGGTGTTTTCTAGTTTACCATTCATATAATGTTTTCTTTTCATTTATAGCCTGGCAATTTCACATATTCGGCAAATGCCTTGATCTACAGAGCTATTTATTGCCATGTCAAATCTATTATAGAGACCATGGCAATGTATGTTAATTTAGGCACAAATATAATGCTCAGACTAGCAGCAAATTTCTTTTTGGGTATCTACAACAAATATATTATATGGACCATGGCACATTTTATTTAACTACCCAGGACAAAATCGTCATACACTACATTCTTGTCATTTTTAGTACAACGACAAGTAGGGCCATACACATCCTGGCATTTTATCGTATATGGCATGGGAAATCCTTTTTATTGTACATCATGCCACATTTTTTCTTTCCCAACATGAAAAATTTAATTTGTTGGAATATGGCAATTTTACTTTATGCACCGTGGCAGTTTCACTTCGTGTATGATAGCAAAAAGAAAATCATGTCAACTTTATATTTCTGACCATGTCAATTATTATTATTATTTTCATGACAAATTTTATATTACGACCATTGCAAATTTATATTGGGACCCTGGCAAAAAATATATTAAACCATGGCTTACTTACTAGTTAGACCATGGTCATTTTATTCTTAGACCATTGCCAGTTTACTTCACGTATGATGGCAATTTATTTTTTATAAAACATGTCAACTTTATTTTCTCAGACTATGGGGAAATACTTTTTAAACATGGGAAATTTTATATTGCAACCATGGAAAATTTATATTTGCACCATGGCAAAACAAAACTTAACCATGGCACTTTTCACTAGTTCGTCCATCGTCATTTTATTTTTAGACCATAGCAAATTTAATTAATGTATGATCGCAATTTTCTTTTTTAATTCATGTCAACTTTTCTCTGATCTTGGCCAATTTATTTTTTATCATGGAAAATTTTATATTTCGACCATGGTAAATTTATTTCTTTGTGTCAACACAATGTTAATCTGCCATAATTTTACACCAATCGCAAAGTTACTCTTATGAACCATGGGATTGTTTTACCATCGCAAATTTTACACTAGGCCCGTGGCAAAACAAAATTGTACTAGCACCTTGGCAATTGTTTTTGGCACCATAGCAAATACAGTTTTGGAAAATGGCAAATTTAGTTATTTTTAATATGGCCAATAATTTTGGGAACATGGAAATCATTTTAATTTCGAACATGGACAACTTTTGCCGAATAACCCGTTGTAAATTCTATTTTTAAAAAATCATTGAAACCAAAAAAAAATTCCTTTTTACACCACAACAAATTCATTGTGAAACATCCCATGGCAGACTTGTTTTTCATAAGACTTTTTTTTCATAATGTTTCTTTTTTCAATACTTTTTTTGCCATCACTTTTAGACTATGGCAACTTAGGTTCTTTCATATCTTTCTCATTTTTTATTTTGTTTATTTTGATATGACAGATTTTATGTCCCCATGCACATCAATTTTTAAATTTTTATATATGGCATCATTTCCTTTTTTTGTTGTTTGCTGTGTTTGGGAGTTTTTTGAATGTTCTCCAGGAATGTAGATGGGTTATGCCTGGCCGTTTTTTCGTTTTTGGCCCGACTGATTTTCCATGACTGAATGGGCCGGCAGTATAAGCCCGCTACAATTGTTCGTTCTGGACAGGTTCATAGATCGAATGTGGTGACTATATCTCGCGCACAAAGTGTATAGTAAAGGGTGGTTCCACTAGCAATTTTTTTGAAGCAATATATAAAAAGGGAAGCACTCGCGCAGTTGATTGATCCTGCAATCTGATGTTGCCACTGAGGTAACATCAAGTTGGCGTAATTAGGCCTTCTGGAGGTCATTGAGCCGCTGGTGAATATGGAAAGATCTGGTTCTGTTATACTTGAAAACATGCTCTGTGGTGACATGCCGGATGGAAATGCTCTACCGATCTCTGATGGGATTGAAACAATCATGGTAGCCGTGTGGTACTTCTGGTGGGATCATCGGAGAAAACTCATGACGAGCCTATGGGATCACCTGTCAGATCGGCATTAAGCATTAAAGGGATTGTGGCAAAGAAACAAATGGGAAAGACCGATGATGGGTACTATAAAGCTCAACCTCGACGCAAGTTTTCATTCAGTTTCGGGAGTAGGAGCGACTGGGGTACTGCTATGAGACTCAACTGGGGCGTTTGTAGTTGCATCTTGTACTTATCATGAATTCACAATTGATGTTCCGGCAATGGAAGCGACTGCTCTTTTGGAAGGTTTGCACCTTGCCGAGACCTTGGGGATATTCTCTCAGACTATAGAGTGTGACTCAATGGAGATTGTTCATGCTATACTGGAACATCTAGATTATCGTGCATCAGGAGTTGTGATCACCGATGACTACTAACAGGTGATGAGTTCTTTCGGCAAGGCAACCATAGTACATTGCACCCGAGAGAGAAATGTCGCGGCACATGCGCTCGCTCGAGCAAGTTACACAAGGAAGTTGCCCGATGCGTGGCAAGATAAACCTCGTGAGTTTCTTATTCCTTCACTTGTAACACACATGATCCTAGTTTAATAAAGGTTGCTAAAGTTCAAAAAAATGGCGTTAATTATGTAGAGTGTAGCCTACTAGAAGGAAAAGAGCGGGGTTTACACTGGTTTTCTGCTTTTCATGTTTTTTTTCTTTTTCACCCTTTCCTTTTCTATTTTTTTGTTTCCTTTTTGTTTTTTTATTTGATTTTTTCATTTGTTTTTTGTTTGGTTTCCTTATTTCTTCTTTGCTTTTATAGTTTTTCTTTGTTTCTTTCATTGTTTTATTGGCTTTTTTCTTAGTCATCTTCTTTTTATTACTTTGTTTTTTTACTTCTTTCTTGGTTTTCAATGTTTTTTTTGTTTTTTTCGATTTGTCATAGTTTTTACATTTGTTTCTTCTCTTTTTTATTTTATTTTCTCTTTAG
>LR738710.1:769919593-769938348 GCA_902687465.1 Secale cereale
CTCTTCTCTCTCTCTCTCTCTCTCTCTCTCTCTTTCATTCTTTAGTCGTCATCGAGATCACCCCTGCCACTATAGCCGCCACAACCACCATCTCCATATTCCATTAGACTGATACTTGTAAGCAAGATCTCACTGCAATCATCGACATTGTAAGAATATCAAGCATTCTTATTCAAGCAAACATCTATACGATGTCTTGTGTTTGTGTCGTTAGAATTAATGTGTGAATAATCCCCTCGGACTACTTGTCGAGGCATAACCTCACAACCCTATGTACGTGGTGAAGCTATGGGATTGATGGCATGGTTTTCTTATATGTATTTGCACAAAAATTTGTCTCTTGTCTCCTCAATCCCAGGACTCGTGGCTACCCGACGCACGGAAGATCGGTACAAGGAGAGGCAACCCGTGGGGACGAGTGGAAGACTATGTTGAAAACCGGTGAGAATAAGACTAGTACGATGGCCAGAACCAATTCCTTGGGGAACAATGATGCATTCACTATACACTATATGCATTGGATATGTTCTAAATAACCGAAAACCCGCACGAGACAGATTAGGGCCAAGGTTGAAAACTTTAATCCTCGATTCAAGGATAATCAGTTGTGGTGTCACAAGGACGTGCTCGCCCACTTATCTAGTTATAAAGTATCTATTTATTGTTCATACCAATGGCAATGTCTATTTTAAGAGCCGAAGCATGTCTACACAACCACATGTGAAACCTCTGCTCGGGCCTATTTCTTTAACTATTTATAACTGATACGTCCAAAACGTATCTATAATTTCTGCTTGCTCCATGCCTCTTTTGTGTGATATTGCTATGATATTTATGCACTTCCATACACTTTTGATCATATTTGGACTAACCTATTAACTCACTGCACCCCAGTGCCAGTTTCTGTTTTCTGCTGTTTTTGTATTTCAGGTTTTCCCATTACGTAAATTGCCAGAAAAATTCCGAGAAAAATATATAAAAAATCAGCGTTCTGGAAGCTTCCATGCGGCCAAAGTAGGGCTAGAGGGGGGCCACCAGGGCTCCACGCGCTCAGAGGGCGCGGCCCCCCTCCTGGCCGCGCCGCCAGGCCGCCTGGGCCCCCCTTACCTCTTCTGACGCCCCCCTTTGGCATATATTTACGACGCATCCCAAAACCCTCGAGGACGGAACCCTTTTTCGCGATCTCATCTCTGTTCCGCCGCCGCCGCGCTTTCAAGATCGGGAGCACCAGGAGAACTCTTCCCGGCACCCTGCCGGAGGGGAGGATCACCACCGGGAGCTTCTCCACCACCATGGACGCTTCCCGGATGAGTTGTGAGTAGTCTCCCTTGGACCATGGGTCCATGACCAGTAGCTATGTGATGTTCTCCTCCCCTCTTTGTTCTTCATCGAATAGACCTCGTGAGCTGCCCTACATGATCGAGGCACATATGTAATCCTTATGCTGTTGCTATGATGAGTTTGCTGGGATCCGATGGATTATGAGATTATGTTCAGATTGTGTGTGAGTAATATATTTGATTCACCTCTTTTATATTTATGTTCTTGAGTAATTCTTGCATGTTCTCAGTTGTTGTTTATTGCTTTGGCCAAGTAGTAGGTAGTAACTCCAAGAGGGAACGTTATGCTTGATTGTGGGTTCATGCCCCTCGATGACTAGCTTGAGTGACAGAAACATGAGTCTAGGGGATGTGATGTTGCCACAAGGGGGAAAATAACGGTGCTTGTACTTACGGGTGCAAGGATTGTTTACTTTACGCAAAGTTCTTTTAATGCAGTTGTCTGTTGCTTTGAGTTTACACTATGGGTGGGACTCACAACTTAATACCAGCGAGATGTTCTGGATAGATATCTCAAGGTGGATGATTAGTAGTAGATGCAGATGGATTTCGGTCTACTTGCCTTGGCGTACCGCCCATGCTTTTGAGCCTCTACCTTTCTTTGCAGCATAGTTAGCATTAGTTTGCGCACATAATCCTGTCAATTGCCCAGCTGTAATTCGTTTACCTCGCTTAGCTGTTTTATCGTCTTTTGGGAGAGAGACATCACTAGTGAACATCATGGGACCCCGGTCCATATTACCATCACTGATCACTCCCGTTATTTATTTCCTGTTCTTATTTACTAGTTGCAGTCATACCTATCACTATTATCTCTTGCGTTTGATCCTTTGTAAACGACAAGGTCGGAGGGATTGACAACCTCTCTGTACTCGTTGGGAGCAAAGTTATTTGTATCTGTGTGCAGGTCCTGTCAATCGCTAAGTTGCGCCGCTAGCAGTTGACACCTTCTTGTTGACCCTCGGAGTCTCACGGGATTCGATCCTTGGTATCTTTGCCAAGGGAAAACTACCGCTACACTGCATCTCAAACCTTCCACTTGGGGTAACCAACGAGGGGAGAGAAGCCATCAAGCAAAGTTTTCTGGCGCCGTTGCCGGGGACTCCACTCTTCAAGATAGGGGAGTTGCACGCTATCTTTTATCTTTGCTTTTTAATCTTGTTAGTTTACCTTGCAGTTTTGCTTTAGTTCCCTTTATCAAAAATCACAAAAATAGTTATCTTGCTTGCTTGCTGCTATGGGTTCCACCGAGAACACCAAGTTGTGTGACTTCACTAGTCATAACAACAATGACTTTATCTGCACGCCTATTACTACACCTACCACTACAGCACCTTCTTATGAAATTAAACCTGCTTTACTGAACCTAGTTATGAAAGATCAATTCTCAGGTGCTGGAGATGATGCTGCTGTACACTTAAACAATTTTGTTGAACTCTGTGATATGCAAAAGTACCAAGAAATAGATGGTAATATTGTTAAGCTTAAGCTTTTTCCTTTCTCCTTGAGAGGAGGAGCTAAAATTTGGTTTCAATCTTTGCCTAGAAATAGCATAGTTTCTTGGGACAAGTGCAAGGATGCCTTTATTGGGAAGTACTATCCACCTGCTAAAATTATCCAACTAAGGAGTAATTTTGGTAGCAACCCTAGACCGTTCCCCTCTAATTCCTATGGGAACAACCATGCTTATCCTAGCACCAAGAACTCCACTTCTGAACTAGAGATTATGCTTAAAGATTTCATCACTACCCAAAAAGCCTTCAATAAGAGTGTAGAAGAAAAACTAGCCAAACTAGATGATCTCTCTTCGAAGGTAGACAATTTAGCCCATGAGGTAGAGTTGCTTAAAATTAGAACTTCCCCTCTTGAGGAGAGAAAGACCACTCCTATGAATGCTATTCAAGTGCAAATTAATGAAAACATTAGGATGTTGGCTAAACTTAAAGAGAGATGGGCTAGAGAAAAGGAGGAAGAAGATAGAATTAAGAACCTTCCTACCCACCACACTGTTGCTACTATCCAAGTTGTTGAGGATATCCAAACTCTTAGCACCCAATGCACTCCTGGTCCCATTGGACCTATTAATGGTGATGCTATGACCATATAAACTACCAAACAAGTGAGCCTAAAGGACACCACTACCACTTTACTTGATAGTAGTGACCTTGATTTTGATAATTGCACCCTTTCTGAAGTTATTGATTTCCTTCACAAGATGTCTAGAGATCCCCGCACTAGCACACTCAATCTTGCCTTCACAGGGCATATCACTAATGCTCTCGCCAAAGCTAGGGAGGAGAAACTTAGGGTAGAAGCCTCCATACCTAGAAAGCTAGAAGATGGTTGGGATCCTATGATTAAAATTAAGTTGAATAACTTCTCTTGCTATGCTTTATGTGATGTTGGAGCTAGTACCTCCGTTATGCCCAAAAGAATATATGATATGCTTAAATTGAAACCTTTTGATCCTTGTTCTTTTGGTGTTCGTCTTGTTGATTCTTTCATAAAGAAACCTTTGGGGAGGATCGATGATGTTCTTATCATTGTCAATGAAAATTATGTTCCCGTTGATTTTTACTATTATGGATATTGAATGTGAACCTTCTTGTCCAATTATTTTGGGACGTCCTTTTCTTAGCACTGTTGGTGCCATCATTGACATGAAAGAGGGGAATATAAAATTCCAATTTCCTCTCAAAAAAGGGATGGAACACTTCCCTAGGAAGAAGATTAAGTTACCTTTTGAGTCCGTTATACGGGCTAGCTATTCTTTTACTCTTGATAAGACTTGATCTCTTTGCATTATGCCTAGCTTAAAGGCGTAAAAGAAAGCGCTTTTGGGAGGCAGCCCACAATGAATAAAATTTTATTTTGCTTTTGTTGTGTCTTGATGTTTGTTACTACAGTAGCATCATCATTGTATCTTTACTTTTCAGCTTTGTAGCAAGTTTAGCCTCTGATTGCAAGAAAGTTCAAAAGTTGTGACGTGCTGTCCAGGAAACAGATTCTGTCATTGGACAGAAAAATTCGTATAAAATCACCAGATCATATTTTTGGTCTGAATTTTTTCGACAGCGTGCTCTATACAATTGGCTTTCTGGCGTCTGTTCTGAGTTTTTTGATTTGAGTTGCAGAAGTGCCCCGAAAAAATTATTTACTACCTGCTGGTCTGTTTTTCACAGATTCTGTCCTGTTTTGCCTTTCCTTCGTTTTGCAAACCTTGAGCTTGCTTTTTCTTTGCAAAAACCTTTTGGCAATCTTGAGAAACAGTAGACCTTCAAGATTATCCTTATTTCCAGCAAGGAAAAATTATTTTATTATGGGTACTAACCTCGCTAATCAGATTATGATGAGTTATGTATGAAGGGAGTTTTCAAGTGTGCGAGGGAAGATGATAAAAAGATTCAGGAGTGTCAAACGCTCAAGCTTGGGGATGCCTCCGTGCACCCCCAAGAAATATTCAAGAAGACTCAAGCGTCTAAGCTTGGGGATGCCCCCGTGCATCCCCTTCTCCATTAACAATTATCAGTTCGTCTTTCGTTCCACTATATTTTAATCACTTCATGTGTTATGTGCTATGCTTGGAGCGTCTTGCTTTTAGTTTCCTTTTTAGTTTTCTTTAGCTTTGCTTGCTGTTCATAACAAGTTGGAACCCATCTTTTTTTGTGTGGAAGAGAAACACGCTCCACTTCAACCTAGAACATAACATAGGATTTTCATGTTTATCTTTGTTGTGTATGTTCTTTGTCTTTCAATAGCTACTGTCATGTTCAGCTCTTAGTTTTCATGCTTTTATTTTTAAAGAGCTTTTGTTTAGTTGGTTGCTGGAACTCTCTTAAGTTATCATGCTTATCTTGTTAAGAGAGTTGGCTTCTGTTGCACTGGTTGATATGTCTATGATAAAAATGCTATGTGCATAATGGTGCTTAGTAGTTCATGTTTTCTTATGGTTAGTCTCAAATAGCTGGGGGGTTCTTAATGTGTTATTGAAGTACCAACATGATTTGTTTGCCTATGATGTGGTATGGTTTAGTGATATCTTCCTCCAAGAATTTATTTTGATTGACTTGGCATATGCTCGCGCATATTTAAGACTGTAAAGAAAGTCTATCAAGCCTTGATGATCTTTAATTTCTGAGTAGCGATATAACTTCCATGCCCGATTCAATGTTGCTTTGTCGCTCTGCATGATTATGACCGTCATTGCTCTCTTAGTTGGTCGCTCCCAGTCTTTTGCTAACCTTCGCCTGCACTAAGCTAACTGACTGCTTGTGCATCCAAAATCATTTAAACCAGTTATGCCATATGAGTCCACCATACCTTCCTATACATGGTATTTACTTACCATTCCTAACGAAGACTATCTTGTACCATCTCGAAATTAATCAAAAAAACATTTCTCTTTTGTGCCTCTGTTTTAGCTCATGAGGAAGTAGTAGTTAATTCATGATCTTTTTAAGTTGGACAAGTTTCACCCCGGGATTGCATGTCTAATCTGCAAACCCCTAATACGAGAAGGAACTGGCAAAGAGTGCGCCCGGCTCATTAAAAAATATACAACAAACAAACCCTCCTTCACGCTTTGTTCATGAGAAATCAGAAAACTTTGGCAGTGATAAACAAAGGAGATTAAGGGGATGTGATCGTCCTCGTGCGGGAGCCGTTCCTCGAAACTTGTCCAGCTCGAGAAGTAATTGAGTTATCTACTAGCATTCGTTGACGAAATATGCATATCCCAAAAATAATTTTTACCTTTGTTTTTAAAAACCAAGAGCTCTGGTACACGATTAGTTTTTGTTTCCGACCACGGGTTTTCAACCTTGCCATCAAAAGCCACGGTTCGAGAGTCTCCACCTTCTTTCTTTAAAGCACCAACTATTGAGAGCATGATTGTCATTCTGAGTGTAATGTGCATTGTCCCAAAGTACCATTGTCTTCTGCATGATTATGATATCGTTTATTCTGAAATCATTGTATCTAGTCGTCACTTAAACTTTGGAGGTGCCCCTGCATTTATGTTTTGCTTCACTAAAGGGGGCAAGCGAGGTACCACTTTGTCATGTTTACACACCATGCTCACTACAAATCTATTGAGTGTTTCAGTATCATATTGTAAAACTTTCAGTTCTGTGTGATATTCTAATGAGGCAACTTAATTACTACAGATTCATTGTCTCAGTAAGCATTTGTCATGTGACTGTGAAAAGTTCTTATATGGTTAATAGCATGTCACCACAGAAATTATGCTTGTTATCATTTACCTACTCGAGGACGAGCAGGAATTAAGCTTGGGGATGTTGATACGTCCAAAACGTATCTATAATTTCTGCTTGCTCCATGCCTCTTTTGTGTGATATTGCTATGATATTTATGCACTTCCATACACTTTTGATCATATTTGGACTAACCTATTAACTCAGTGCACCCCAGTGCCAGTTTCTGTTTTTTGCTGTTTTTGTATTTCAGGTTTTCCCATTACGTAAATTGCCAGAAAAATTCCGGGAAAAATATATAAAAAATCAGCGTTCCGGAAGCTTCCATGCGGCCAAAGTAGGGCCAGAGGGGGGCCACCAGGGCTCCAGGCGCCTAGAGGGCGCGGCCCCCCTCCTGGCCGCGCCGCCAGGCCGCCTGGGCCCCCCTTAACTCTTCTGACGCCCCCCTTTGGCATATATTTACACCGCGTCGCAAAACCCTCGAGGACGGAACCCTTTTTCGCGATCTCATCTCTGTTCCGCCGCCGCCGCGCTTCCAAGATCGGGAGCACCAGGAGAACTCTTCCCGGCACCCTGCCGGAGGGGAGGATCACCACCGGGAGCTTCTCCACCACCATGGATGGTTCCCGGATGAGTTGTGAGTAGTCTCCCTTGGACCATGGGTCCATGACCAGTAGCTATGTGATGTTCTCCTCCCCTCTTTGTTCTTCATCGATTAGACCTCGTGAGCTGCCCTACATGATCGAGGCACATATGTAATCCTTATGCTGTTGCTATGATGAGTTTGCTGGGATCCGATGGATTATGAGATTATGTTCAGATTGTGTGTGAGTAATATATTTGATTCACCTCTTTTATATTTATGTTCTTGAGTAATTCTTGCATGTTCTCCGTTGCTGTTTATTGCTTTGGCCAAGTAGTAGGTAGTAACTCCAAGAGGGAACGTTATGCTTGATTGTGGGTTCATGCCCCTCGATGACTAGTTTGAGTGACATAAACATGAGTCTAGGGGATGTGCTGTTGCCACAAGGGGGAAAACAGCGGTGCTTGTACTTGCGGGTGCAAGAATTGTTTACTTTACGCAAAGTTCTTTTAATGCAGTTGTCTGTTGCTTTGACTCTACACTATGGGTGGGACTCGCAACTTAATACCAGCGAGATGTTCTGGATAGATATCTCAAGGTGGATGATTAGTAGTAGATGCAGATGGATTTCGGTCTACTTGCCTTGGCGTACCGCCCATGCTTTTGAGCCTCTACCTTTCTTTGCAGCATAGTTAGCATTGGTTTGCGCACATAATCCTGTCAATTGCCCAGCTGTAATTCGTTTACCTCGCTTAGCTATTTTATCGTCTTTTGGGAGAGAGACATCACTAGTGAACATCATGGGACCCCGGTCCATATTACCATCACTGATCACACCCGTTATTTATTTCCTGTTCTTATTTACTAGTTGCAGTCATACCTATCACTATTATCTCTTGCGTTTGATCCTTTGTAAACGACAAGGCCGGAGGGATTGACAACCTCTCTGTACTCGTTGGGAGCAAAGTTATTTGTATCTGTGTGCAGGTCCTGTCAATCGCTAAGTTGCGCCGCTAGCAGTTGACACCTTCTTGTTGACCCTCGAAGTCTCACGGGATTCGATCCTTGGTATCTTTGCCAAGGGAAAACTACCGCTACACTGCATCTCAAACCTTCCACTTGGGGTAACCAACGAGGGGCGAGAAGCCATCAATAACCACAACATTTTTGTTTGTGTTTGGTTCGGGGACAAATGGGTTACACGATAACAAAGGCTTGATAGAAGTTACCTTACTTAGCTTTATCACTTCATGGATTTGATACTTCCTACGTCTCTAAGGAGGAAGGCTATTACTACAATCCAAACCATATTGAAGGTTATCAACCTCCTCCTGTGTCGTTTGTTGCCCTTGCACTGGACTAAATTTCCTTAGCACCACAAGTGAACGCCCACATCGCCGCATGCGACTAGCGTTGCCATGCATGTAGATACGCCAAAGCGCGTGCAGATGCAAGACCACACACCCCTATCTCTTTGTTGTGGTCTTTGAGGGTCGCGGCCCCACCACAATGGCCAAAGGCGGTCGTATGCGACCATGTGCAACTCCCACATGATCCAGCCATCAATGTTTAGGCCGCTACGATGGATGGAGACCATCGCCGGTATCCAATCCATCGCATCCCACAGGGGGTGTTATCACCCCTATGACTCTCTCACCATCGGCACGACCCCCAAAACAACAAGGCAAGGTAGGTGATCATTTGGAGTGGAAGTCGTGCTCCCTCAAAACTCTACGCGGTCACTAATGCCCTCGCCAGGGTCGGACCTGCCAGCCAGAGAGTGTGCCTCCTCCTAGTGCGGTGAATATTGATGTGCGTCTATGGTCATGGTTGAAGAGGTCCTCGCCACCGTCCTCTCGGGATATGAAGTCAAGGAGCCAAAGCGGCCCTGGGCGACAACCAAGTGAACGCATGCAGTCCTGGTGCCCAATGATGCCAACATGGTGGTGAAGGAAATATTCCCTAGAGGCAATAATAAAGTTGTTATTTATATTTTCTTACATATAATGATAAATGTCTTGTATTCATGCTAAAATAGTATTAACCGGAAACTTGATACATGTGTGAATACATAGACAAAACAGAGTGTCCCTAGTATGCCTCTACAAGACTAGCTCGTCAATCAAAGGTGGTTATGTTTCCTAACTATAGACATGAGTTGTCATTTGATCAACGGGATCACATCATTGTGAGAATGATGTGATGGAAAAGACCCATCCGTTAGCTTAGCACTATGATCGTTTAGTTTTATTGCTATTGCTTTCTTCATGACTTATGCATGTTCCTCTAACTATGAGATTATGCAACTCCCGAACACCGTAGGAACACCTTATGTGCTATCAAACGTCACAACGTAACTGGGTGATTATAAAGATGCTCTACAGGTGTCTCCGAAAGTATTTGTGGTGTTGGCATAGATCGAGAATATGATTTTTCACTCCGAGTGTCGGAGAGGTATCTCTGGGCCCTCTCGGTAATACACATCATAATAAGCCTTGCAAGCAAATGACTAATGAGTTAATCACGGGATGATGTATTACGGAATGAGTAAAGAGACTTGCCGGTGACGAGATTGAACTAGGTATGACGATACCGACGATCGAATCTCGGGCAAGTAACATACCGATGACAAAGGGAACAACGTATGTTATTATGCGGTTTGACCAATAAAGATCTTCATGGAATATGTAGGAACAAATATGAGCATCCAGGTTCCGCTATTGGTTATTGACCGGAGATGAGTCTCGGTCATGTCTACATAGTTCTCGAACCTGTAGGGTCCGCACGCTTAACGATCGATCACGATCGGTATTATGAGTTTATATGTTTTGATGTACCGAAGGTAGTTTGGAGTCTCGGATGTGATCACGGACATGACGAGGAGTCTTGAGATGGTCGAGACATAAAGATTGATATATTGGAAGGTTATATTCGGACACCGGAAGGGTTCCGGGGGTCACCGGAAAAATACAGCAGTACCGAAAGGTTACCAGAACCACCCGGGGAGTAAATGGGCCTTATTGGGCTTTAGGGGAGAGAGAGGGAGGCTACCTAGGGCAGGCCGCGTGCCCCCAATAGCCTAGTCCAAATTGGACAAAGGGAGCGGCGGCGCCCCCTCCATCCTTCTCTTCTCTCCCTCCCCTTCCTTCTTCTCCTACTCATACTAGCAAAGGGGGAATCGTACTCCTAGTGGGAGTAGGACTCTCCCCTTTGGGCGCTCCATAGAGAGGACCGGCCCTCTCCTCCTCTCCTCCTTTATATACGTGGCCAGGGGCACCCCATAGACACAAAAGTTGATTTCTTCGCTGTGTGCGGTGCCCCCCCTCCACAGTTACACACCTCGGTCATATCCTCGTAGTGCTTAGGCGAAGCCCTGCGCCGGTAACTTCATCATCACCATCACCACATTGTCATGCTAACGAAACTCTCTCTCGACCTCAACTGGATCAAGAGTTCGTGGGACGTCATCGAGCTGAACGTGTGCTGAACGCGGAGGTGCCGTACGTTCGTGTTTGGATCGGTTGGATTGCGAAGACGTTCGACTACATCAAACGCGTTACTAAACGCTTTCGCTTTCGGTCTACGAGGGTACGTGGACACACTCTCCCCGCTCGTTGCTATGCTTCTCCTAGATAGATCTTGCGTGATCGTAGGATTTTTTTTAAATACTACGTTGCCCAACAGTGGCATCAGAGCCAGGTCTATACGTAGATGATATGCACGAGTAGAACACAATCAATTGTGGGCGATAATAGTCATACTGCTTACCAGAATGTCATACTTTGATTCGGCGGTATTGTGAGATGAAGCGGTCCGGACCGACATTACGCGTACGCTTACGCGAGACTGGTTTCACCGTTACGAGCACTCGTTTCTTAAAGGTGACCGGCGGGTGTCTGTCTCTCTCACTTTAGTTGAATCGAGTGTGACTACGCCCGGTCCTTGTGAAGGTTAAAACAACACATTTGACAAAAAATCGTTGTGGTTTTGTATGCGTAGTTAAGAACGGTTCTTGCTAAGCCCGTAGCAGCCACATAAAACTTGCAACTACAAACTAGAGGACGTCTAACTTGTTTTTGCAGGGCATGTTGTGATGTGATATGGTCAAGACGTGATGAGTTATACGTTATTGTATGAGATGATCATGTTTTGTAAATTATCGGCAACTGGCAGGAGCCTTATGGTTGTCTCTTTATTGTATGAATTGCGAAGGCCATGTAATTGCTTTACTTTATCACTATGAGTTAGTGATAGTAGTAGTAGCAATAGTTGGCGAGACGACCACGACACTATGATGAATATCACGGTGTCAAGCCGGTGATGATGGAGATCATGACGATGCTTTGGAGATGGAGATCAAAAGCACAAGATGATGATGGCCATAGCATGTCACATATTTTGATCGCATGTGATGTTTATCTTATTATGCTTCTTATTTTGCTTAGTACGGCGGTAGTATTATAAGATGTTCCCTTACAAAATGTCAAGGTACAAGTGTTCTCCCTGAGTATGCACCGTTGCAAAAGTTCGTCGTGCAGAGACACCACATGATGATCGGGTGTGATAAGCTCTACGTTCAAATACAACGGGTGTAAGACAGTTTTGCACATGCAGAATACTCGGGTTAAACTTGACGAGCCTAGCATGTACAGACATGGCCTCGGAACACTGCAGACCGAAAGGTCGAGCATGAATCATATAGTAGATATGATCAACATAAGATGTTCACCATTGAAAACTACTCCATCTCACGTGATGATCGGACATGGTTTAGTTGATTTGGATCACGTGATCATTTTGATGACTAGAGGGATGTCTATCTAAGTGGGAGTTCATTAGTAATATGATTAACTGAACTCTAATTTATCATGAACTTAGTCCTGATAGGTTTTTGCATATCTGTGTTGTTGTATATCAATGGTCCGCGCTACCGTTCCCTTGAATTTTAATGCGTTCCTAGAGAAAGCTAAGTTGAAAATGATGGTAGCAACTACACGGACTGGGTCCGTAACTTAAGGATTATCCTCATTGATGCACAGAAGAATTATGTCCTTGAAGCACCGCTAGGTGACAAGCCTGCTGCAGGAGAAACTCCGGATGTTATGAACGTCTGGCAAGCTCGTTCTGATGACTATTCGATAGTTCAGTGTGCCATGCTTTACGGCTTAGAATCGGGACTTCAAAGACGTTTTGAACGTCATGGAGCATATGAGATGTTCCAAGAGTTGAAGTTAATATTTCAAGCAAATGCCCGAATTGAGAGATATGAAGTCTCCAATAAGTTCTGTAGCTGCAAGATGGAGGAGAACAGTTATATCAGTGAACACATACTCAGAATGTCTGGATACTACAATCACATGACTCAACTTGGATGCAAAGTTGATGAATATAGTGTTATTGATAGAGTTCGTCAATCACTGCCACCAAGCTATAAAGGCTTCGTGATGAACTATAATGTGCAAGGGATGCAGAAGACTATTCCCGAGCTCTTCGCTATGCTCAAAGCTGCGGAGGTAGAAATAAAAAAGGAGCATGAAGTGTTGATGGTTAACAACACCACTAGTTTCAAGAAAAAGGGCAAGGGAAAGAAGGGGAACTTCAAGAAGAATAGCAAGCCAGTTGCTAATCCCGCGAAGAAACCCAAGTCTGGAGCCAAGCCTGAAACTAAGTGCTTCTACTGCAAACGGACTGGACACTTGAAGCAGAACTACCCCAAGTATTTGGCGGATAAGAAGGATGGAAAAGTGAACAAAGGTATATTTGATATACATGTTATTGATGTGTACCTTACTAATGCTCATAGTAGCACCTGGGTATTTGATACTGGTTCACTTGCTAATATTTGTAACTCGAAGCAGGGGCTATGGATTAAACAAAGATTAGCTAAGGACGAGGTGACGATGTGCGTGGAAATGGTTCCAAAGTCGATGTGATCGCCGTTGGCACGCTACCTCTACATCTACCTTTGGGATTAGTTTTAGACCTAAATAATTGTTATTTGGTGCCAGCGTTGAGCATGAACATTATATCTGGATCTTGTTTGTTGCGAGACGGTTATTCATTTAAATCAAAGAATAATGATTGTTCAATTTATATGAGTAATATCTTTTATGGTCATGCACCCTTGAAGAGTGGTCTATTTTTGTTGGATCTCGATTGTAGTGATACACATATTCATAATATTGAAGCCAAAAGATGCAAAGTTGATAATGATAGTGCAACTATTTTGTGGCACTGCTGTTTAGGTCATATTGGTGTAAAGCGCATGAAGAAACTCCATGCTGATGGGCTTTTGGAATCACTTGATAATGAATCACTTGGTGCTTGCGAACCATGCCTCATGGGCAAGATGACTAAAACTCCGATCTCCGGAACAATGGAGCGAGCAACCGACTTATTGGAAAGCATACACACTGATGTATGTGGACCAATGAGTGTTGAGGCTCGCGGCGGGTATCATTATTTTCTGACCTTCACTGATGATTTGAGCAGATATGGGTATATCTACTTGATGAAGCACAAGTCTAAAACATTTGAAAAGTTCAAAAAAATTCAGAGTGAAGTAGAGAATCATCGTAACAAGAAAATAAAGTTTCTACTATCTAATCATGGAGGAAAATATTTGAGTTACGAGTTTGGTCTTCATTTGAAACAATGTGGAATAGTTTCACAACTCACGCCACCCGGAACACCAAAGCGCAATGGTGTGTCAGCACGTCGTAACCGTACTTTATTAGATATGGTGCGATATATGATGTCTCTTGCCGATTTACCACTATTGTTTTGGGGTTATGCTTTAGAGATAGTTGCATTCATGTTAAATAGGGCACAATCTAAATCCGTTGAGACGACGCCATATGAACAGTGGTTTGGCAAGAAACCCAAGTTGTCGTTTCTTAAAGTTTGGGGCTGCGATGCTTACGTGAAAAACCTTCAACCTGATAAGCTCGAACCCAAGTCAGAGAAATGTGTCTTCATAGGATACCCAAAGGAAACTGTTGGGTACACCTTCTATCACAGATCCGAAGGCAAGATATTCGTTGCTAAGAATTGATCCTTTTTAGAGAAGGAGTTTCTCTCGGAAGAAGTGAGTGGGAGGAAAGTGGAACATGATGAGGTAATTGTACCTTCTCCCGAATTGGAAAGTAGTCCATCACAGAAACTAGTTCCAGTGATGCCTACACCAATCAGTGAGGAAGCTAATGATGATGATCATGAATCTTCAGATCAAGTTACTACTGAACCTCGTAGGTCAAGTAGAGTACGTTCCGCACGAGAGTGGTACGATAACCCGGTTCTGGAAGTCATGTTACTAGACCACGATGAACCTACGAACTATGAGGAAGCGATGATGAGCCCAGATTCCGCAAAATGACTTGAGGCCATGAAATCTGAGATGGGATCCATCTATGAGAACAAAGTGTGGACTTTGGTTGACTTGCCCGATGATCGGCAAGCCATTGAAAATAAATGGATCTTTAAGAGGAAGACTGACGCCGATGGTAATGTTACTATTTATAAAGCTCGACTTGTTGCGAAAGGTTTTCGACAAGTTCAAGGAGTTGAATACGATGAGACTTTCTCACCCGTAGCGATGCTTAAGTCTATCCGAATCATGTTAGCAATTGGCACATTTTATGATTATGAAATCTGGCAAATGGATGTCAAAACTGCATTCCTTAATGGATACCTCAAAGAAGAGTTGTATATGATGCAACCAGAAGGTTTTGTCGATCCTGAAGGTGCTAACAAAGTGTGCAAGCTCCAGCGATCCATCTATGGACTAGTGCAAGCATCTCGGAGTTGGAATATACGCTTTGATGAGGTGATCAAAGCATATGGATTTATACAGACTTTTGGAGAAGCATGTCTTTACAAGAAACTGAGTCGGAGCTCTTTAGCATTTCTGATATTATATGGGGATGCCATATTGATGATTGGAAATGATATAGAATTTCTGGATGGCATAAAAGGATACTTGAATAAGAATTTTTCAATGAAAGACCTCGGTGAAGCTGCTTATATATTGGACATCAAGATCTATAAAGATAGATCAAGACGCTTAATTGTACTTTCACAAATCACATACCTTGATAAAGTTTTCAAGAAGTTCAAAATGGATCAGTCAAAGAAAGGGTTCTTGCCTGTGTTACAAGGTGTGAAGTTGAGTAAGACTCAATGCCAGACCACTGCAGAAGATAGAGAGAAAATGAAAGTCATTCCCTATGCCTCATCCATAGGATCTATCATGTATGCAATGCTGTGTACCAGACCTGATGTGTGCCTTGGTATAGGTTTAGCAGGGAGGTACCAAAGTAATCCAGGAGTGGATCACTGGACAGCGGTCAAGAACATCCTGAAGTACCTGAAAAGGACAAAGGATATGTTTCTCGTTTATGGAGGTGACAAAGAGCTGGTCATAAACGGTTACGTCGATTCAAGCTTTGACACTGATCCGGATGACTCTAAGTCGCAAACCGGATATGTATTTTTTTTGAACGGTGGGGCTGGCAGTTGGTGCAGTTCCAAGCAGAGCATCGTGGCGGGATCTACGTGTGGAGGGGAGTACATAGTTGCTTCAGAAGCAGCAAATGAAGGAGTCTGGATGAAGGAGTTCATATCCGATCTAGGTGTAATACCTAGTGCATCGGGTCCAATGAAAATCTTTTGTGGCAACAATGGAGCAATAGCCTTGGCAAAGGAATCCATGTTTCACAAGAGAACCAAGCACTTCAAGAGACACTTCAATTCCATCCGCGATCAAGTCAAGGAGGGAGACATAGAAATTTGCAAGATACATACGGATCTGAATGTTGCAGACCCGTTGACTAAGACTCTTCCACGAGCAAAACATGATCAGCACCAAGACTCCATGGGTGTTAGAATCATTACTATGTAATTTAGATTATTGACTCTAGTACAAGTGGGAGACTGAAGGAAATATGCCCTAGAGGCAATAACAAAGTTGTTATTTATATTTCCTTATATATCATGATAAATGTCTTTTATTCATGCTAGAATTGTATTAACCAGAAACTTAATACATGTGTGAATACATAGACAAAACAGAGTGTCCTTAGTATGCCTCTATTAGACTAGCTCGTCAATCAAAGATGGTTATGTTTCCTAACAATGGACTTGAGTTGTCATTTGATCAATGGGATCACATCATTGTGAGAATGCTGTGATGGACAAGACCCATCTGTTAGCTTAGCACTATGATCGTTTAGTTTTACTGCTATTGCTTTATTCATGACTGATGCATGTTCCTCTAACTATGAGATTATGTAACTCCCGAATACTGTAGGAACACCTTGTGTGCTATCAAACGTCACAACGTAACTGGGTGATTATAAAGATGCTCTACAGGTGTCTCCAAAAGTATTTGTGGTGTTGGCATAGATCGAGAATAGGATTTGTCACTCCGAGTGTCGGAGAGGTATCTATGGGCCCTCTCGGTAATACACATCATAATAAGCCTTGCAAGCACATGACGAATAAGTTAGTCACAGGATGATGTATTACGGAATGAGTAAAGATAGTTGCCGATGACGAGATTGAACTAGGTATGATGATACCGACGATCGAATCTCGGGCAAGTAACATACCGTGACAAAGGGAACAACATATGTTGTTATGCAGTTTGACCGATAAAGATCTTCGTAGAATATATAGGAATCAATATGAGCATCCAGGTTCCGCTATTGGTTATTGACCGGAGATGAGTCTCAGTCATGTCTACATAGTTCTCGAACCCGTAGGGTCCGCATGCTTAACGTTCGATGATGATTGGTATTATGAGTTTATATGTTTTGATGTACCGAAGGTAGTTCGGAGTCCCAGATGTGATCACGAACATGACGAGGAGTATCGAAATGGTCAAGACATCAAGATAGATATATTGGAAGGTTATATTCGGACACCGAAAGGGTTTCGGGGGTCACCGGATAAATACCGGAGTACTGGGAGGTTACCGGAACCACCCGGGGAGTAAATGGGCCTTATTGGGCTTTAGGGGAGAGAGAGGGAGGCTGCCTAGGGTAGGCCGCACCCCCCCATAGCCTAGTCCGAATTGGACTAGGGGGAGGGGCGGCACCCCCTCCTTCCTTCTCTTCTCTCCCGCCCCTTTTTTCTTCTCCTACTCCTACTAAGAAAGGGGGAATCCTACTCCTAGTGGGAGTAGGACTCCCCCCTTGGGCGCGCCATAGAGAGGGCCGGACCTCTCCTCCTCTCCTCCTTTATATATGTGGCGAGGGGGCACCCCATAGACACGCAAATTGATTTCTTAGCCATGTGCGGTGCCCCCTCCACAGTTACACACCTCGGTCATATCGTCGTAGTGCTTAGGTGAAGCCCTGCATCGGTAACTTCATCATCACCGTCACCACACCATCATGCTGACGGAACTCTCCCTCGACCTCAACTGGATCAAGACTTCGTGGGACGTCACCGAACTGGACGTGTGCTGAACGCGGAGGTACCGTACATTCGGTGCTTGGATCGGCTGGATCGCGAAGACGTTCGACTACATCAACCGCGTTACGAAACGCTTCCGCTTTCGGTCTACGAGGGTGCGTGGACACACTCTCCCCACTCGTTGCTATGCTTCTCCTAGATAGATCTAGCGTGACAGTAGGTATTTTTTTGAAATACTACGTTGCCCAACAGGTGGATGAGTCCGGAAGGGGCGTGAGATCACTGATCAGGAATTTCAAGATCGAGGGGTTTTCCTGACATCTTCTGCATCATTTTAATGGGATTATTTATATGTTGGTTGTTGTCGTGTTCATAGGCTATGTAGTGTTGCATCGAGTGAACTTGTGTTTTGTCTTGTTTTGGGGTTAAGATGAGCGGGCTTTTAGTCGATACAAAAAATATTATTGGAAATCCTTAAAGGGTCATTTACGGTTGCATGAAATGTGGAAATTTTAGTATCACATAGAGGGTGGATGGGAGTTGACACAAACATATAAGAGATGATCTCCTATTTGAACATGCGAGGATGGACAACAATGTGTGCTCTCATTCACTTGACTCACCAATCAGACTGAGTCGTAGGTCGGTTACAAATCTAATTGTGATTATTTATCCTCGTCCTATCAGAGAGGCACCACCGTATGATGTTCTCGTCTTGAGAGCAAGCCTTCGGAACCATGCCTCTTCTGAATATGCACCGATGATGAGATATAAAAAATGGGAGTGTCTCGGTCCTGCCATTCGACTACTTACCCTATGACAAGTATGACTTCACTACCAAAGAGCCTATCCGAACTGAACTCTCATCACTAATAGGCCATGGGAGGCACATTACTATTAAAGCCTTGGAGGCTTTGCTAGGTAGATATCACCGACATGACATTTTAGGGGTCGGTTAGTGATGATTGGTTCTCCCAAACCCAGATGGCAAAATTGGTTGTTATCCATGTTTGTCACATCCATGATACCATGTAAACGTTGATTGGCTAGTCCTACCGGCGGGGCCATTGGTAAGGATGATGCGTCCCTTTATAACAAAATCCTTTCCCACCCCTATCGCGCACTCCAAACCCAATCGATGCCATTGTTGAGCCCGATTCAAACTAGTCTAAACCATCCTTGACACCTTGACGCGACTTCTCT
>LR738710.1:769938396-770006905 GCA_902687465.1 Secale cereale
CGGATCCTCCATCTACCCCCTTGGATCCATCATGAAATGCCTTTGTCAGTCTTTCTTGAAGACTCGGCGACACCCTCCTGCCATGCACCATGTCAGCGACAATGTCGTTGTGGCCCACCCCTCGCCATCCCAACCCATTCCTAGTAATAGTGTTCTACTACCAGGTAAACTAAGCCACTGAGCATGGTTGTAATCCTGGCATTAATGCCAACATTGTTCAACATGGCAGGGACCACGATGATGAGCTCCTTTACATTACGTGGGTCATATATTGTTTGTAGTGTTGTTCCAAGGAGTTTGCTATATTACTATGTTTGGATTTTGCTATATTTCTATATCATAGATTTGATATAATTCGATGATATGTGTTAGGACGGAGTTTGCTATATTATTATGTTTGGATTATGCTATATTGCTACATCATAAATTTGATCTAATTAAGTGCTATGTGTTAGGAATTTTCTATATTACTATGTTAGGAATCTAGGATTCATGTTGTACCAACATCTACACAAACTTTTGACCAAATTTGCACTAAAAAGTAAGGCAATGCAAATATGCAAACTAAAAAGTAACGGAAGGACTATGTTTCATCCATATCTTTCATGTGGGTGCATATTAATTCTACATGGCTATTAATTTTGTAACGCCTATATATGTATGGTATTAAGTATAGCAAACGAGTATGTTGTCTATTCTCTATGAACACAGAGAACACATCGTTGCTACTAGGACCATCCAGTGTACTACACAAATCTTTTTTTTGTAAGAGTATTTTGTGAAGTGCACCTAAAATGGCATAGCAACAATGTTGCTATATCTTAGGTGCACTACACAAAAGAAGGGATTACAGTTTGAGCTCCCAACCTCGAAGGAGAGAAATCAAGGCTCTTTTGCATTGAGTTGAAGGATTCACTCGAATGTGAAATATGCAGTGTCAGGTTTGCTAAGGCCGTGATACTTCTCGCTCGACAATGTTACTGATTCTTTCACGTCAAGACTCTTCTCTCCATTAGCACCTGAATATGTTGCCTCTAGAAATTTGGACATGTGACAATTTATGTCAGGCAATTATGTTGGATGCGATTAAGTATTGTGCGTGTCACAACTTTGTACAACAATGCATATGTAGCTGCATTGTTAGGACATTGCTACCAATGCAGCGCCATGTTTCCTAACCTAGAAAGCTTGATCACTAGGCAGTCATAGCTTTTTGGTTGGTCAGCGATGACCTTTCAGGCGGCTTCTAGAAAATCATCATCGGTCGGCCAGTCGGTGAGTGATTTCATGTCATCATTGACCCGGAATCACGGACGGGTCTAAGGCGCGTCAGTGATGACTACTTCTGGCCTGTTAGTGCTAATTGGATATCTAGTAATGCTTCTTCTACTATGTCAACTTCATCTCCATGGCTAGCGGCAATAAAGTCAAGGTTCCGGTCTCCGAACGGATGTGATTAGCGCGGTGAAGAAATTCTTTGATGATGGAGTCATGCCAGAAGGAATTAATGACACGGTGATTGTTCTTATTCCTAAAGATAATGCACCCGAATACTTGAAAGATTTTCGTCCAATAAGCTTGTGCAATGTCATCTATAAAGTGATCTCTAAATGCCTTGTCAACTGCCTCCAACCTTTCTTAGATGAGTTGGTGTCAGAAACACATAGTGCTTTCATTCCTGGAAGACTCATCATGGACTACGTGTATATCGCCTTTGAGTGTTTTTATAAAATCCAACATAGCAAGAACGCTACCAATAACCATTGTGCCTATACACTTGATTTGTCCAAAGTGTATGATCGTGTGGATTGGAGTTTCCTTGAAGGAGTTCTTACCAAATTTGAGTTTTGACAGAAGTGGAAGAATTGGGTGTTGACCTGTGTTCAGTCTGTGAGATATGAAGTGAAGCTAAATGGAGAAATCTTGGAGTTCTTCGAACCTTCGAGGGGTCTCCGTAAGGGAGACCCTTTAAGTCTGTATTTGTTATTGTTTGAGGTTGAAGGTCAATCACGTGCCCTTGAGGCTGAATGTGCTACTGGTAAGATCTCCCCATTGAAAGTGGCGAGAGGGAGCCCATCTATCTCCCATCTTCTATTCGCAGGTCTTCTCTTCTTTAAATCTGATAGTGATGAAGCAAGGAGTATCAAGAATGCCCTTGACAAATTTCAGCATGGGACGGGCCAACTGTTAAGCCCAAGTAAATGTTCCATGTTGTTTAGCAGAGCTTGCCCTTCGCAGGTCCAGAATGAAATTAAGCAAATTCTGGATATTAGCTCAGTCACTTTTGAGGGGAGGTATTTGGGTTTTCCCACATCTGAGGGCCGCATGAAGAGGTCCCATTTTCAACCTATCTTTGAGCGTTTCGCTAAAAGGCTCACTAATTGGGTTGAAAGATTTATGTCCCATGGTTCTAAAGATATTTTGATCAAATCGGTGATTCAAGCATTGCCGACTTATACCATGAGTATGTTCAAGATAAGTGTGGATTTTCGTGAGCAATGCGAGAAAATGGTGCATGATTTTTGATGGGGTGACGAGCAAAATCAAAGAAGAGTTCACTTGATGTCATGGGAGAAAATGACACAACCAAAATGTCATGGTTGCCTAGGATTTCGAGACATGCAGGTTTTCAACAAAGCCCTGCTGGCTAAGCAAGCCTCGCGCTTAGTTCAGAGACCAGAGAGTCTATGTGCTTGGATTCTGAAGTCAAAATATTATCCGAATGGCAATCTACCGGACACGGTCTTCGCGTCTGATGCATCACTTGTGTGGAGAGGTATTGAATTTGGCCTAGAACTCTTGAAGAAAGGTGTTGTTTGGAGAGTTGGAAATGGGAATAGTATCCAAATCCTTAGGGATAATTGGATCCCAAGGCAATCTGGACTCAAAATTCTATCTCTTAAGTCCTGGAGCCGAATCTGATGGGTTAATCAGCTCATGTTGCCGCAAGCAAGGGAGTGGAATGTCCCCCTTATCGACAAGCTATTCCATAATTTTGACGCCGATGAAATATGCAAAATAAAGACTCCTCTCAATGAGATTGAAAACCATCTAGCTTGGAACTATGAGAAAAATGGCATCTTCATGGTAAGAAGTGCTTATAGATTGGGTATGAACTTGAAGCAACAGGAAGAAATAGCTGGTTCGTCTCGTAGCATCAGCACTTGAAGGGAAAATCTATGGAATTTGATCTGGAAAGCATAGGTCCCTTGCAAAGTTTGTATTGTTGCCTGGAGAATTGCCACAGATTCACTTCCCACAAAGGAAAACAAAAGGAGGAGGACCCTGGAAATTGATGGAATATGCGATATATGTGGTATAGAGGAAGAGGATGCTCACCATGTTGTTGTAAACTACACCAAGGCTAGAACTATTAGAGAAAATATAAGAGAACATTAGGCATTAGCAAAAGAACCAGTACTTGTCGAACCTAATCCTCATTGGCTGTTAAATGCTTTAAGTCAGTGCTCTGGACACATGCGAGAAAAACGGCTACTGGTTCTCTGGCGGCCATGGCATCTTAGGGAGGTTATTGTACATAATAAAGGGGAAGCAAAGATCCCGGACTCGGTCCTTTTCTTGAAGAATTACTGGGAAATGTTGTACTTTGAAGCCCCAGCTGAAAGTGATATCAAAGGAAAAAAACTCATGCATGTTACTGAGATGCAGTCGTCACCAGAAAGAATTACACAACCAAAATGTCACTGGTCCAGGACCCAAGGAACTTGTATTAAACTGAACATCGATGCTTCTTTTGTTTCAGCTTTGGGCTCGGCGTGGGCAGGGGCAGTCGCTCGCGATAGCGCGGGATCGATTGTATTTTCTATAGGTTGTCATGTTCAGACATGTGACGATGCAGAGGAAGGACAGGCAAGCGCCCATGTGATTGGACTCAAGTGTTTGAGAAATGTTTACATGGGACAGGTGTACGTTTACTCTGACTGTGCTGCTGTTGTGAATGCTATGAGCAATGAAGGAAGGAACAAAGCCAAGTGGTGGGCTAAGTACGAAGAGGCTAAAAGCCTATTGCGTGACTTCAGTCTATCTGAGGTGAGGAAAATTAAAAGAGAGTGTAATGTGGCTGCTAGGGATGGCACCCGCAGGGTTTGGGTATGGGTGGACCCACCTCATACCCTTACCCGTCCCTCTTGAGCATACCCACCACCCTTACCCATACCCGTCAACGGGTACAATTTTTCCCATACCCGTTACCTGACAGGGTAGATGGGTACCCGCGGGTAGAATTACCCATGTTGGCACAATATCAATTTGAACAAGTCATAGTCATAAACAACAACATATAATCATAATATACAAAAACACATACTCAACTACACATCATAGACAACAACACATTTAATTAAAAAATCACTTTCCCGTAAATAGAAAAACATCAAAACAGCATCACATAGTTCACAAATTCACGATAAAGTGCAGTGTGTAGAAATAATTTTGAGTTTTGGGGTTATGCTTTAGAGGCAGCTGCATTCACGTTAAATAGGGCACCATCTAAATCCGTTGAGATGACGCCTTATGAACTGTGGTTTGGCAAGAAACCCAAGTTGTCGTTTCTTAAAGTTTAGGGTTGCGATGCTTATGTGAAAAAGCTTCAACCTGATAAGCTCGAATCCAAGTCAGAGAAATGTGTCTTCATAGGATACCCAAAGGAAACTGTTGGGTACACCTTCTATCATAGATCCGAAGGCAAGATATTCATTGCTAAGAATCGTTCCTTTCTAGAGAAGGAGTTTCACTCGAAAGAAGTGAGTGGGAGGAAAGTAGAACTTGATGAGGTAATTGTACCTTCTACCGAATTGGAAAGTAGTACATCACAGAAACTAGTTCTAGTGATGCCTACACCAATCAGTGAGGAAGCTAATGATGATGATCATGAAACTTCAGATCAAGTTACTACTGAACCTCGTAGGTCAAGCAGAGTACGTTCCGCACGAGAGTGGTACGGTAACCCGGTTCTAGAAGTCATGTTACTAGACCATGATGAACCTACGAACTATGAGGAAGCGATGATGAGCCCAGATTCCGCAAAATGACTTGAGGCCATGAAATCTGAGATGGGATCCATCTATGAGAACAAAGTGTGTACTTTGGTTGACTTGCCCGATGATCGGCAAGCCATTGAGAATAAATGGATCTTTAAGAGGAAGACTGACGCTGATGGTAATGTAACTATTTACAAAGCACGACTTGTTGCGAAAGGTTTTTTTACAAGTTCAAGGAGTTGACTACGATGAGACTTTCTCACCCGTAGCGATGCTTAAGTCTGTCCGAATCATGTTAGCAATTGCCACATTTTATGATTATGAAATCTGGCAAATGGATGTCAAAACTGCATTCCTTAATGGATACCTCAAAGAAGAGTTGTATATGATGCAACCAGAAGATTTTGTCGATCCTGAAGGTGCTAACAAACTGTGCAAGCTCCAGCGATCCATCTATGGACTGGTGCAAGCATCTCGGAGTTGGAATATACGCTTTGATGAGGTGATCAAAGCATATGGTTTTATACAGACTTTTGGAGAAGCATGTATTTACAAGAAAGTGAGTGGGAGCTCTGTAGCATTTCTGATATTATATGTGGATGCCATATTGTTGATTGAAAATGATATAGAATTTCTGGATGGCATAAAAGGATACTTGAATAAGAATTTTTCAATGAAAGACCTCGGTGAAGCTGCTTATATATTGGGCATCAAGATCTATAGAGATAGATCAAGACGCTTAATTGGACTTTCACAAAGCACATACCTTGATAAAGTTTTCAAGAAGTTCAAAATGGATCAGTCAAAGAAAGGGTTCTTGCCTGTGTTACAAGGTGTGAAGTTGAGTAAGACTCAATGAAGATAGAGAAAAAATGAAAGTCATTCCCTATGCCTCAGCCATAGGATCTATCATGTATGTAATGCTGTGTACCAGACCTGATGTGTGCCTTGCTATAAGTTTAGCCGGGAGGTACCAAAGTAATCCAGGAGTGGATCACTGGACAGCGGTCAAGAACATCCTGAAGTACGTGAAAAGGACAAAGGATATGTTTCTCGTTTATGGAGGTGACAAAGAGCTCGTCATAAACAGTTACGTCGATTCAAGCTTTGACACTGATCCGGACGACTCTAAGTCACAAACTAGATATGTATTTTTGTTGAACGATGGGGCTGTCAGTTGGTGCAGTTCCAAGCAGAGCGTCATGGCGGGATCTACGTGTGGAGCGGAGTACATAGTTGCTTCGGAAGCAGCAAATGAAGGAGTCTAGATGAAGGAGTTCATATCCGATCTAGGTGTAATACCTAGTGCATCGGGTCCAATGAAAATCTTTTGTGACAACACTGGAGCAATAGTCTTGGCAAAGGAATCCAGGTTTCACAAGCGAACCAAGCATATCAAGAGACGCTTCAATTCCATCCGTGATCAGGTAAAGGAGGGAGACATAGAAATTTGCAAGATACATACGGATCTGAATGTTGCAGACCCGTTGACTAAGCCTCTTCCACGAGCAAAGCATGATCAACACCAAGACTCCATGGGTGTTAGAATCATTACTATGTAATCTAGATTATTGACTCTAGTGCAAGTGGGAGACTGAAGGAAATATGCCCTAGAGGCAATAATAAAGTTGTTATTTATATTTCCTTATATATCATGATAAATGTCTTTTATTCATGCTAGAATTGTATTAACCAGAAACTTGATACATGTGTGAATACATAGACAAAACAGAGTGTCCCTAGTGTGCCTCTATTAGACTAGCTCGTCAATGAAAGATGGTTATGTTTCCTAACCATAGTCATGAATTGTCATTTGATCAATGGGATCACATCATTGTGAGAATGATGTGATGGACAAGACCCATCCGTTAGCTTAGCATTATGATCGTTTAGTTTTACAGTTGTTGCTTTCTTCATGACTTATGCATGTTCCTCTGACTATGAGATTATGCAACTCCCGAATATTGTAGGAACACCTTGTGTGCTATCAAACATCGTAATGTAACTGGGTGATTATAAATATGCTCTACAGGTGTCTCCAAAAGTATTTGTGGTGTTGGCATAGGTCGAGAATAGGATTTGTCACTCCGAGTGTCGGAGAGGTATCTCCGGGCCCTCTCAGTAATACACATCATAATAAGCCTTGCAAGCAAATGACTAATGAGTTAGTCACGGGATGATTTATTACGGAATGAGTAAAGAGACTTTCCCATGACGAGATTGAACTTGGTATGATTATACCGACGATCGAATCTCGGGCAAGTAACATACCGATGACAAAGGGAACAACATATGTTGTTATGCGGTTTGACCAATAAAGATCTTCGTAGAATATGTAGGAACCAATATGAGCATCCAGGTTCC
Source organism: Secale cereale (assembly GCA_902687465.1). Taxonomy (NCBI): domain Eukaryota; kingdom Viridiplantae; phylum Streptophyta; class Magnoliopsida; order Poales; family Poaceae; genus Secale; species Secale cereale. The sequence continues at coordinate 769,945,761 of LR738710.1, forward strand.
GCCATTGGTTATTGACCGGAGATGAGTCTCGGTCATGTCTACATAGTTCTCGAACCCGTAGGGTCCGCACGCTTAACGTTCGATAATGATCGGAATTGTGAGTTTATATGTTTTGATGTACCGAAGGTAGTTCGGAGTCCCGGATGTGATCACGGACATGACGAGGATTATCGAAATGGTCGAGACATAAAGATTGATATATTCGGAGGTTATATTCTGACACCGGAACGGGGGTCACCGGATAAGTACCGGAGTACTAGGAGGTTAGCGGAACCACCCGAGGAGTAAATAGGCCTTATTGGGCTTTAGGGGAGAGAGAGGGAGGCTGCCTAGGGCAGGCCGCGCCCCCCATAGCCTAGTCCGAATGGGACTAGGGGGAGGGGCGGTGCCCCCTACTTCCATCTCTTCTCACCCGCCCCTTTCTTATTCTCCTACTCCTACAAGGAAAGGGGGAATCCTACTCCTAGTGGAAGTAGGACTCCCCCCTTGGGCGCGCCATAGAGAGGGTTGGCCCTCTCCTCCTCTCTTCCTTTATATACGTGGCCAGGGGGCACCCTATAGACACACAAGTTGATTTCTTAGCCGTGTGCGGTGCCCCCCTCCACAGTTACACACCTCGGCCATATCTTTGTAGTGCTTAGGCGAAGCCCTGCATCGGTAACTTCATCATCACCGTCACCACACCATCATGCTGGCGGAACTCTCTCTCGACCTCAACTGGATCAAGAGTTCGTGGGACGTCATCGAGCTGAACATGTGCTGAACGCGGAGGTGCCGTACGTTCGGTGCTTGGATTGGTCGGATCGCAAAGACGTTTGACTACATCAACCGCATTACAAAACGCTTCCGCTTTCGGTATACGAGGGTACGTGGACACACTCTCTCCGCTCGTTGATATGCTTCTCCTAGATAGATTATGCGTGATAGTAGGATTTTTTTTTGAAATACTATGTTGCCCAACAGGTGGATGAGTCCAGAAGGGGCGTGAGATCACTGATCAGGAATTTCAAGATCGATGGATTTTGCTGACATCTTCTGCATCTCCTTAATGGGATTATTTATATGTTGGTTGTTGTCGTGTTCATAGGCTATGTAGTGTTGCATCGAGTGCACTTGTTTTTTGTCTTGTTTTGGGGTTAAGATGAGCGGGCTTTTAGTCGATACAAAAAATATTACTGGAAATCCTTAAAGGGTCATTTACGGTTGCATGAAATGTGGAAAGTTTAGTATCACATAGAGGGTGGATGGGAGTTGACACGAACATATAAGGGATGATCTCCTATTTGAACATGAGAGGATGCACAACAATGTGTGCTCTCATTCACTTGACTCAACATCATACTGAGTCGTAGGTCGGTTACAAATCTAATTGTGATAATTTATCCTCATCCTATCAGAGAGGCACCACAGTATGATGTTCTCGTCTTGAGAGCAAGCCTTCGGAACCATGCCTCTTCCGAATATGCACGGATGATGAGAGATAAAAAAATGGGAGTGTCTCGGTCCGAGCACTCGACTACTTCCCCTATGACACGATGACTTCACTACCAAAGAGCCATTCCGAACTAAACCATTATCACTGATAGGCCATGTGAGGCACATTAGTATTAAAGCCTTGGAGGATTTGCTGGCTAGATATCACCGACAAGACATTTTAGGTGTCGGTTAGTGATGATTGGTTCTCCCAAACCCCGATAAAAAAAACGGTTGTTATCTATGTTTGTCACATCCATGATACCATGTAAACATTGATTGGCTAGTCCTACCGGCGAGACCATTGGTAAGGATGATGCGTCCCTTTATAACAAAATCCTTTCCCACCCCTATCACCCACTCAAAACCTAACCGATGCCATTGTTGAGCCCGATTCAAACTAGTCTAAACAATCCTTGACACCTTGACGCGACTTCTCTCCCTCCCATGACCCCCGCCCCCGATCCTCCATCTACCCCCCTTGGATCCATCCTGAAACGCCTTTGTCGGTCTTTCTTGAAGACTCTGCGACACCCTCCTGCCATGCACCATGTGTAATGCCCAGTATGAGACTATACCTCCTACGTGTCGAGGCACGACTTAAAGGTATAAGCTCATACTAGAATGATCTCAAGTATGGTATCTTTGCACGACTCATGTAAAAATAGGGATGAAATTGCAAAAGAGTAGTTGGCTTACACTCGCCACGTCACACAATACATTACATGAACAATCATGATCCAAATAACATCATAGTCCGACTACGGACGAAGATCCAAATGACAGATACCAAATAAATAAAGCCACAAGGCCCGAATTGCCCCTAGTAGAAGCCACTATTGATCATCGGTATAGTGCACATAGTATCGACTACGTTCTTCATTGAACTCCCAGTACAGCTCTGTGCCGTCACCTATGTAGTTCACCATAGTACCTGCATCTGGTGTTGTGTAGAAACTATGAGCCACAGAGGACTCAGCAATCCCGTTCCTGGGTAGCAAAACCATCTAAGCCTTGGGTGTGGAACAAGGCTGAAGAAAATAAAGGTTGCAGCTTCACTAGCACTAGCTTACGTGTTTAGAGCGAGAAGAGAAGTGCCACGAGCGTCAAGTGATCACGAAGTGATCCTATCTAAGCACGTCAAACATAACCCCACCGTGTTCTCTTCTCGAACCCCTTTCGGAAAATGACCGTCACGGTTACTCACGCTGGTAGTGTGTTCTGAACATGGTGTCAAGTTTTCTACAACCGGATATTAACAAATTCCCATCTGCCACATAACCGCGGGCACGACTTTCGAAAGTTGAAAACCCTGCAGGGGTGTCCCAACTTAGCCCATTACAAGCTCACGATCTGCGGAGTCGCAACTCCAAGGTGGGAAAGGCCCGAGTATTCTCGGAACCCCGTGCTCAAGATATTCCGACTAAGGTAAAACTAATCCAGCAAGACCTCCCGGCGTGCCGACACCCTGACAGTAGCCGCACGTATCTAGTCTCAGGCCACGACCGGATGAGCACTACTTACAGATACCGAAGACCCCAGCAAGCCGGGTGGCACAGCAAATGGCTCTAGTTTGGACCAACACTCAAGTCGAGCACTGGCCCAGGGGGGTTGATTAATTAATCCTTGGGTTAATTACTCCCTCGTCAAGTTTTAGTTGTTAGGCAAATGGAGTACCAATGTTGGCCCTTGCTGGAAAAGCTTTAGCGCTAAGCGGGTTATCGAGGGGGTCCCATAACCCCAACCGTGTTAGGAACACATAATCAAGGAACATAACACCGGTTTATATGGTTCCTAGGATGGCATGAGTGGAACAAATCACCAAGCAAGAGGCTTAGCCTTCCACCCATTGCCGAGTATATAGATGATTTAATTAAACATATTATATAGTGTGATATCCCAACAATAACTTCAACATGAAGCAAGAATCTTCAAATCTTCTCCTGCAACTAGCAATGCTATAAGAGGGGCTGAGCGAAGCTTACGTAGCCAAACAAAGGTTTGCTAGGTTGGGTGGTTAGACAGATTCATGGTTACATTAGGAGGCTGGCTAACAAACATGGGCATCGAGGCAATGAGCTAAAGAGCGAGACATCTAGCAATAGGCAAAGATAGTAATGATATCTGGGTCAGGTCATCTTGCCTGTAGAGTCGTCGATGGGATCGTAAGATGGCTCCTCGTATTCAACCTCGGTAGGAACCTCGTTCTCGGTCTCGGCTTCCGGCTCTACTCAACACAAGAACACAACAAGGCACAAAATCAAACATGGTGCAATGCACTATCAACATGATGCAAGAATGATGCATTTCATGGCAAGGGATGAAGCACACAAGAACAACACAAAACAACAAGTTTAAACGAGGCCGGAATCAACATATAGCGAATCCGGTAAGTCCTCGTATGCATATTTTGAAAATGGTCCAGATCTGAAAAAACCTTAAGTTAAAGTTGTTAAACAGCAAGTTAACATGCACCATGATGTTCTACACGAAATTCTAGTCAAGTTTCATATAAAGTTTGTTTAATTCGGAGCTACGGTCTAGAAGATATGAGCAAAACAAGACAAGCATGGCAACGGTGCAAGATGCACCCAAACATCAAGCAAACACACTCCAAACATGTTAACAACATGATATTATGATTTTACATGCAAAATCACATAAGTTTCATATAGGGCACGCTCAAAACGGAGCAACGGTTCAACACATACACACGAGACAAGATACCATGCAAAGCTGAAATTAACAGCCACATAGCAACTTTGGAGCAAAAAATATATACTCTATAGCACCCAAACATGATGACAATAAGCATGCACATGAAGTAGACATATCCTACAGCAAACAACTCCACTGGGGAAACTCCATAGGAGGCATGGATCAATAGCAACAAGCTACACCAAATTGATCATGTTGTTAAAAACCTGACAGTTATAATTTATAGCAACTCGAGACCAAGAAATAAATAAGCTACAGCAACCCATATGAGCAAGTGAGGGCATGGATAGATAGACAATAACATGTAAAACAAGGAATGATCATTGGCCACTCCAAAACATGCATGGATTTGACTAGGGCATCAAGCAAACATAGCATCAGGTTATGACAGATTCCAGACTAAGTAGAATTTTCACCAAGTATAAAACAATTATGTTGGCATGGCATGTTTACAAGCATGTTTAAGTCACCTCAAGGCATATCATGGAAAGTGGTTTGCACCACAGCAAAGACCATATGATGGAGATTCTAGAACATATTAACATGTGACATGGAGACAAACACATCAATAGCAACGAGCACTTCAAATCAGCATCTCATAACATGTTTCATAACTTAACAGTCACATGCAGTTTTGCAACCAAGTTTAACATGGCAATACAAACCCTAACAAGGATGCTACAGCAACCAACATGTAGGGCATTTCACAAGGAACATTTTGACATATCATTTGCTTCATTTGGATAAACATGCACCAAGTTATCACATCTCAAACATGGCATGAAAATAACAAGTTTCAGCAGTTTATAACAAGTAGCACTCTTGTCATGAAGATTAGGAAATCTAGATGATCTCAAACAAGCATGCCACAATGGAACAACATGTAGAGCACATCACCACGATCATTTTGATATATTATATGCACAGAACGGATCTACGATCACAAAGTTACGGGCATGCAAAGGAGGCAACAAAATGTTACAGATCTGGGACTTAGTGGTTTTTTATACCTCTAAAAGTCAAACGTCGATGGATCTGTGCGGGATGGAGGGATCCGGGCTGCGGGGCGGTGTTTGGATGGAGGGAGTGGTGTATCTCGTCCCGATCCGGAGTTCGCCGGAGTTGACGCCGGAGACGAGGAAGAAGATGTCCGTAGTTGAGGAAGAAGATGCCGGAGTTGGGGAAGACCGGGGCGGCGAGGAGATGGACGGAGGCGGCGCTCCGGGACGGCGGCGCGGCCCGAGGCGGCCGGCGGGGCTGCGAAGGGCAGCGGGCGGTGGTGTAGGCGGCGGCGCTGGCCGGAGTTGGGGGCGTCGGCGGCGCAGTAGGCGGCGGCGGCGGAGGCGCGCGGTGGCGGCGGGCGCTGCCGGCGGCGGGGTAGGCAGCGGCGGTGGAGGTGCGGCGGCAGAGGGCGCGGCGAAGTCCGGCGGGGTCGGCGGCGCGGTCCGGTGAGGTCGGCGGCGGCTTCCGGCTAGGTCGCCGCGGCGGTCCAGGAGGTGGCCGGCGGCCGGCGCGGTAGAGCGGTGAGGTGGTGGCGGTTGGAGTGGGATGAGGTGGCTCGGCGAATGGGGGTTGCCACGTGGCGGCCTCCGATTGGTTGGAGTGAGGTGGCAGCGGGTCGGACGTGTCCGGCGGCTGCGGGGACGTGGCCGTCGCGCGGAGGGAGTGGAAAAATTAGGGTTGCACCCGGATTTCGGGGATGGGGACTGTTTTATAGTTTCTGGGAGCTAGGAAACTCAAAATGAGGAGCGGTTTTCGGCCACGCGATCACAATTCGATGACCGAGATGATGGGAGTAGTTGTGCTGGGTTTGTGGGCTGTTGTGGAGGGGGTCTTGGGCCTTAAAGAATAGGTTCTTTTAGCCCACTAGGTTAACCGTTGGAGTACCAAACGAACTCCAAACGCGACGAAACTTGACAGGCGGCCTACATGTACCAAAACAACAATGCACGACACGTCTCACGTCATTCCGGAAACGTTACACGGACACACACGAAAGAAGGACTCGGGGATGCCACGGGCACGTGTGTGAGCGTCAGAACTCGAAACGGACAACGGGAAGAGACGAGTGGGACCGGGTGCAAGTGACAACACAAATGCAATGCAATGCACATGACAACATGACATGGATGAAATGCACACACGCACACGACAAAACGAAGAAACCCGAAATGAAAGAAGAGCCCAGAATGGAATTGATGAAGCCAAAGTTTCATATATTGCCATAATTGGAAAGTGTTACATCTGGGGCATTACAAACTCTCCTCTACTACGAAAAGATCTCGTCCCGAGATCTAGGACTGGAAGAAGGAAGGGAACTCGGAACGAAGGTGATCTTCTCATTCCCATGTAGCTTCTCGGTCAGTATGTGTGACCACTTAACTTTCAAGAACTTGATTGACTTGTTGCGGGTCTTGCGCTCGGTTTCTCCAAGAATAGGAACAGGGTGCTCACGGTAAGGCAAGTCTTGTTGAAGATCAATCTCCTCGAATGGAATGGTGCGTTCAGGTGTCTTGAAGCACTTGCGGAGTTGAGACACGTGAAACACATCATGAACATTTGCAAAGTTGGATGGAAACTCGAGTTGATAGGCTAGATCGCCTCTTTTGCCAAGAATCTTGAAAGGGCCCACGTATCTCGGAGCAAGCTTTCCTTTGATACCGAATCTTTGGGTGCCTTTCATAGGAGAAACATGGAGATAGACATGATCCCCAATGTCGAAAGCCAAATCACGATGCTTGCCGTGATAGTAACTCTTTTGACGCGACTTAGCGGCCTTGAGATTCTCACTTATGACTTTGCACATTTCTTCGGCTTCTGAGATCAAGTCATTGCCAAGAAGTTGACGTTCACCAGTCTCGGACCAGTTGAGAGGGGTCCGTCACTTTCTTCCATAGAGGATTTCAAAAGGAGCTTTGTCGGCACTTGCTTGGAAACTGTTGTTGTAAGAGAACTCGGCAAACGGAAGGCAATCTTCCCACTTCATGCCAAAAGAGATGACACAAGCTCTGAGCATGTCTTCGAGGATCTGGTTCACTCTTTCGACTTGACCACTAGTCTGAGGGTGAAACGCAGTGCTGAAACGGATCTTAGTGCCCATGGTTGACTGGAAGGAGTCCCAGAACTTGAACAAACTTCCACGGTCTAAGGATATAACTTGAGGAATGCCATGTAACGACACAATTCTGGAAGTGTACAACTCTGCCAGCTGAGCTGCATTGATGGATTCTTTGACTGGAAGGAAGTGAGCTACTTTGGTTAGCTTGTCAATCACAACAAATATAGCATCATTCCCCTTCTTGGACTTGGGAAACCCAGTGACGAAATCCATTTCAATGTGGTCGAATTTCCACTCGGGAATAGGAAGAGGTTGGAGGAGACCGGCTGGACGTTGATGCTCTGCCTTCACTCTTCTGCAGACATCACATTCATTCACGAATTGGGCAATCTCCCTTTTCATGCGAGTCCACCAGTAAGATTGATTGAGGTCTTGGTACATCTTGGAACTTCCAGGATGAATCGAGAGGAGGGAGTCATGTGCTTCGTTCATTATGAGCTTCCTGAGATCACCCTTGGGAACCACAAGTCTGTCCTCAAAGAACAAGGTGTCTTTCTCATCAACGCGATAGCACTTGTATTTGGGAGTACCCTTTGCAATACCATGTTTCACTTTCTGCACCATAGCATCACTGAGTTGGGCCTCACGGATCTGATCTTCCAAGGTAGGAGCAACTTGAAGATTTGCAAGAAAGCCTTGCGGAACAACTTGGAGGTTGAGCTTCCTAGATGCTTCACAAAGCTCAGGCTGAAACGGCTTGATAAGGAGGCTGTTGCAATATGCCTTTCTACTCAAGGCATCTGCAATGACATTGGCCTTGCTAGGTGTGTATTCGATGCTTGGATCATACTCTTGGATCATTTCAACCCAACGAGTCTGGCGAAGGTTCAGGTTCGGCTGTGTGAAGATGTACTTCAAGCTCTTGTGATCGGTGAAGATGTCCACTTTTCTACCCAACAGAAGGTGTCTCCGCGTGATCAAGGCGTGTACCACTGCTGCTAGCTCGAGATCATGTGTGGGGTAGTTCTTCTCATTTGGCTTCAATTGACGAGAAGTGTATGCCACAATGTTCTTGTCTTGCATTAGAACACCACCAAGTCCTTGAAGAGAAGCATCACCGAATACTTCGTAGGGCTTGGACTCATCCAGAGGAGTAAGAACCGGAGCAGAGATGAGCTTTTCTTTGAGTGTTTTGAATGCCACATCACAATCCGGAGACCAGTTGTACTTGACATTCTTATGCAGCAAGTTTGAGAGTGGCTTGGCAATCTTGGAGAAGTTCTCAACGAACCTTCTGCAATAGCTAGCAAGACCAAGGAAGCTTCGGAGTTGCTTGACGTTCTGAGGGGGTTCCCAGTTGACAATCGCTTCAACTTTCTCGGGTTGACAGAAATACCCTCAGCAGAGATGATATGGCCAAGATACAAGACCTTATCGAGCCAGAATTCACATTTGGAGAACTTCGCATAGAACTTGTGTTCACGGAGTCTGTCGAGAACCGAACGGAGGTGCTTGGCATGGTCTTCTTCATTCTTGGAGAATACCAAGATGTCATCCAGATAGACAAGAACAAATTCGTTGGTGTAGGGGTTGAATATGTAGTGCATCATCCTCGAGAAGGTGGGTGGAGCATTTGCGAGGCCAAAAGACATGACTGTGTATTCATAGGAGCCGTAGCTTGTTCTGGATGCAGTCTTGTGAATATCTTCTTCACGGATACGGATCTGGTGATAACCCATCCGAAGACCGAGCTTTGAGAACACTTTTGCTCCTTTGAGCTGCTCGAACAATTCATTGATGTTGGGGAGCAGATACTTGTTCTTTATTGTCTTCTTGTTCAAGGGCCGGTAATCAATGCAAAGGCGCTCTGTGCCATCCTTCTTCTTGACAAATAGAACACCACAGCCCCAAGGAGAAGTGCTAGGCCTGATTAGACCCATACGCTCTTGCTCATCGAGTTGTCTCTTCAGCTCCTTCAACTCATCAGGGGAGAACTTGTACGGACGCCGGCATGCTGGCTCGGTACCGGGCTCGAGTTCAATGACGAATTCAACTTGACGATGCAGAGGCATGCCTGGAAGATCTTCGGGGAAAACATCTTCATATTCATTGACCACCGGAATCTGAGAGATGGCATTAATCTCACCCTTGTCATTGAGAGATAATAGCCTGATTGTGTTATCTCGAGAGGCGAAGATAATCACATCTTCATCAGGATGAGTAAGCTTGACTACCTTATTTTCACAATCAATGTGACCATCATGCTGGGAAAGCCAATCCATCCCAAGAATAAGATCAATGTCGGAGTTGCCGAGAACAACTGGAGAAGCCAGAAAGCGGTAATCACCCATGCGAATAGATACATTCGGAACAACTGAGTTGGAAGTCATTTGCAATCCCGGAGAAATAATCTTTAAAGGTCTAGGAATGCTCTCTAAAACCAAGTCATGCTTAGCAACAAATGGTCTTGAAATGAAAGAAAGCGATGCACCCGAATCAAACAATACTTTTGCAGGAATAGAGTTAACTGGAAGATTACCAAGTATCACATCTGAAGAATTCTCTGCTTGAGCTGCATTCATCAGATTCACTCTTGCAACCTTTGGATTGTGCTTGAGAATAGCAGTACTGACAGGTGGAGGAGGCGGAAGGCGCCTTGGGTTGGGGCACTTGTTAGCATAATGACCCTTCTGGCCACACTTGTTGCAAATCACTTCTGAGATAGGACGGTGATAAGGAGCACTTGACTTCAAAGCTTGAAAGTGATTCTTTGGCTGATTGCTTGGGTTGGGTGGGTGGGAGAAACCACGCACACCAGAATGCTTGTTGTTGTTGTTGGGAGGTCGGATCACTGGAGGAGGTGGAAGCCAAAACTTCTGCTGCTTTGCAACCACTTGGGAAGAAGAGGAGGAGTGAACAACGTCTCTGATCCTCTTGAGCTGGGCCGCCTCTTGCTTAACTGCCATGTTATAGAATTGATCAAATTCATCAGGCTCGAACAAGGTGAGAGCTAGTTGGAGTTCATCCTTCACACCACCACGGAACTGATAAATCTTGCTCTTGGCATCTGAGATGTCTTTCTTGGCATAACGGGCAAGGTTCTGGAACTTGACATTGTATTGATAAACAGACATGGTGCCTTGCTTCAGGTTGCGGAATTGCTCACGCATACCTTCGATGACGCTTGTTGGAATGTGGTGGGAGCGGAAATCCTTGCAGAAGTCAGTCCACGAAATTTCACGTCCTTCTCTGGAATCTTTGTACTGCTGCCACCAATCTGCGGCTTGGTCCTTGAGTTGGAAGGCGGCAAACTTCACATAGTCCTCAGGTCTCACGTTACTGCACTCGAAAATATTCTTGATATCTGTTATCCAGTCTTCAGCATCTAGAGGGTCCACATAGTAACTGAATTCCTTTGGTTGGTTTGCCAGGAATTGGTTGAGAGTAGCAAAGTGAGGTTGGTTGAACAAATTGCCTTGGCCTTGGTTCCCATGATCACCTTGATTTGCTTGATTTGCTTGAATGTTCTGCATCAATTGCATAAGCATCTGGGTGTTCTAGTTCGTCGCTTGCATAATTGCTCTCCAGGCCTCAGACGGAGGAGGAGGGGAAGGAGGACGATCAGGAACCTCTTCACCCTCTGGGTTAGCGTTGGGAACCCTTTTAGGAGCCATCCTGAATGAGATGACAACTATTAGCCATTGATTGAGAAAATATATAAGCTGAATCAACAGCTAGAAATTGCAACATAAGTCTTCACAAGAACATTCGAACAAAAATGAACGAATGTAATCCATAGTTTAATGGTAAGAACAATCTTCTTGAGAAGCCACTTGGGAGAACAAAGGTAAAAAACCAACAAGGAGCAGTGATGGGCCTCGAACCCCTCGTTGGTTACCCCAAGTGGAAGGTGTAAGATGCAGAAAGTAGAAGTGTTTTCCCTTAGCAAAGATGCCAAGGATCGAATCCCCAGAGACTCCTAGGTTCAACAAGTAGGTGTCAATTACTACGGCGCCAGATTAGTAGCAATCAACGTGGACCTGCACACAGATACAAATAACTTTGCTCCCAACGAGTACAGAGAGGTTGTAAATCCCTCCGGCCTTGTAGTTCACAAAGGATTAAAAGCAATGATAGTAGTGATAGATAGTGTTTTGCAATAGTAAATAATAACGGAAAGTAAATAGTGGATGTGATCAATGATGGTAATATGGACCGGAGTCTCATGATGTTCACTAGTGATGTCTCTCTCCCAAAAGACGATAAAACAGCTATGTGAGGTAAACGAATTATAGCTGGGCAATTGACAGGACCATGAACGCAAACCAATGCTGACTACATTGCAAGAAAGGTTGAGGTTCAAAGCATGGGCGGTACGCCAAAGTAAGTAGACCGAAATCCATTAATATCTACTACTAATCATCCACCTTGAGATATCTATCCAGAACATCTTGCTGGTATTAAGTTGCGAGTCCCACCCATAGTGTAAACTCAATGCAACAGACAACTGCATTAAAAGAACTTTGCGTAAAGTAAACAATCCTTGCACCCGCGGGCACAAGCACCGTTGTTTTCCCCCTTGTGGCAACAGCACATCCCCTAGACTCATGTTTCTGTCACTCAAGCTAGACATCGAGGGGCATGAACCCACAATCGAGCATAACGTTCCCTCTTAGAGTCACTACCTATTAATCAGCCAAAGCAATAAGTAACAACGGAGAACATGCAAGAATTACTTATGAACTAAAATATAAAAGAGGTGAATCAAATATATTACTCAAGATCAATCTGAACATAATCTCATAATCCATCGGATCCCAGCAAACTCAACATAGCAACAGCATAAGGATTACATAGGTGCCTCGATCATGTAGGGCAGCTCACGAGGACTAATTAGTGAAGCATAAGAACGGGAGGAGAAAATCACATAGCTACTGGTGATGGACTCATGGTCCAAGGGAGACTACTCACGAGTCATCCGGGAGGCGTCCATGGTGGTGGAGAAGCTCCCGGTGGTGATCCTCCCTTCCGGCAGGGTGCCGGGAAGAGTTCTCCTGGTGCTCCCGATCTTGGAAGCGGCGGCGGCAGCGGAACAGAGATGGGATCGCGAAAAGAGTTTTTTCCTCTGAGGGTTTCGGAGGGTCCTTTAAATATATGCCAAAGTAGGGCACCGGGGGAGTCTCGGGGGGCCCAGGCGCCCCCCCGGCGCGGCCCAGGGGGGGCGCTCCGCCAGGGCGCCTGGAGCCCTGGTGGCCCCCCCCAGGCTGCCCTTCGGACGCAGTGTTGTTTCCGGAACGCTGATTTTTTATATAATTTTTCTGGATTTTCTGGGCAGTTCTCGAAACGTGAAAACCTGAAATACAAAAATAGCCGAAAACAAAAACTGGCACTGGGGTGCACTGGATTAGTAAGTTAGTCCAAATATGATCAAAAGTGTATGGAAGTGTATGAATATCATAGCAATATCACCCAAAAGTGGCATGGAGCAAGCAGAAATTATAGATACGTTTTGGACGTATCAACATCCCCAAGCTTAATTCCTGCTCGTCCTCGAGTAGGTAAATGATAACAAGAATAATTTCGGTGGTGACATGCTATTAACCATATAGGACTTTTTCATAGTCATATGACAAAAGCTTACTGAGACAATGATTCTAAAGTAATTAAGTTGCCTCAAGAGAAAATCACAAATGACTGAAAGTTTTACAACATGAAACTAAAACATCAAAAAGATTTGCAATGAACATGATGTGCAAATATGATAAAGTGATATCTAGCTTGCCCCCTTTAGTGATGCAAAACATAAATGCAGGGGCACCTTCAAGGTTTAAGTGATGACTAGATACAATCATTTCAGAATAAACGATATCACAATCATGCAAAAGACAATGCTACTTTGGGACAATGCACATTACACTCAGAATGACAATCATGCTCTCAGTAGTTGGTGCTTCAACATGAAGGTAAAATAAAGGTTAAGTGCTAGAGCTTTTTATTTTGAAAACATGGAAGCAATTGTGTCAACGGTAGTAGTACTTCATATGTGTCATGCATAAAACATCCTATAAGTTGCAAGCCTCATGCATCGTATACCAATAGTGCTCGCTCCTTGTCCTAATTAGCTCGGACCTCCATGGGTTATCATTGCATTACATATGTTTTAACCAAGTGTCACAAAGGGGTACCTCTATGCCACCTGTACAAAGGTCCAAGGAGATAAATCGCATTTGATTTCTCGTTTTTGATAGATCTCAACTTGAGGACATCCATACCGGGACAACATAGAAAATAGATGATGGACTCCTCTTTAATGCATAAGCATATTCTCATGAGAGATTGAGGATTAAGGTCCAAGCTAAAACTTCCACCATGATGCATGGCTTTGGTTGGTGGCCCAATGTTCTTCTCTAACAATATGCATATTCATACAACCCACGGTAAATCACCCTTACTTCAGACAAGACGAACATGCATAGCAACTCACATGATATTCAACAAAAGTGTGACAGTTGATGGCGTCCCCAGAAACATGGTTACCGCTCAGCAAGCAACTTATAAGAAATAAGGTACATAAGCAACATATTCTTTACCACAATAGTTTTTAGGCTACTTTCCCATGAGCTATGTATTGCATGGTTAGTTTGCTTAGTACAGGTGGAGGTTAGCAAAAGACTGGGAGCGACCAACTAAGAGAGCAATGACGGTCATAATCATGCAGAGCGACAAAGCAATATTGAATCAGGCATGGTAGTTACATCGCTACTCAGAAATAAAAGATCATCAAGGCTTGACAGACTTTCTTTACAGTCTTAAATATGCGTGAGCATACGCCAAGTCAATCAAAATAAATTCTCGAAGGAAGATATTACTAAACCATACCACATCATAGGCAGACAAATCAAGTTGGTACTCCAATAACACATTGGGAACCCCCCAGCTATTTGAGATTAACCATAAGAAAACCTGAACTACTAAGCACCATCATGCAAGTAGCATATTTATCATAGACACATTAACCAATGCAACGGAAGCAAACTTTCTTAATAAGGTGAGCATGATAATTAAAGAGAGTTCAAGCAACCAACTAAACAAAAGCTCTTTGAAAAGATAGGCATGAATACTAAGAGCAGAGCATGATAGTAGCTATTAAAAGACAAAGAACACACACAACATAGATAGACATGAAAATTCTATGTTATGTTCTAGGTAGAAGTGGAGCGTGTTTCTCTCCCACATAAAGGAATGCTGGGTTCCAACTCGTTATGAAAAACTAAAAAGAAAACTAAAAGCAAGACGCTCCAAGCATAGCACATAACACATGAAGTGATAAAAATATAGCGAAACGAAAGACGAACTGATAATGTGGATGGAGAAGGGGATGCACGGGGGCATCCCCAAGCTTAGACGCTTGAGTCTCCTTGAATATTTCTTGGGGGTGCATGGAGGCATCCCCAAGCTTGAGCGCTTGACACTCCTGAATCTTTTTATCATCTTCCCTCGCACACTTGAAAACTCCCTTCATACATAACTCATCATAATCTGATTAGCGAGGTTAGTACCCTTAATAAAATAATTATACCTTGCTGGAAATAAAGATATTCTTGAAGTTCTACTGTTTCTCAAGATTGCCAAAAGGTTTTTGCAAAGAAAAAGCAAGTTCTTGATTTGCAAAGTGAAGGTAAGGCAAAACAGGACAGAATCTGTGAAAAACAGAACAGCAGGTAGTAATAGATCTGTTAGGGGTACTTCTGCAGCTCAAATCAAAAAACTCAGTACAGACACACGAAATACAATTATATAGAGAACGCTGTCGAAAAAATTCAGACCAAAAAGATGATCTGGTGATTTTATACGAATTTTTCTATCCAAGGACAGAATCTGTTTCCTGGACAGCACCTCACAACTTTTGAACTTTCTAGCAATCGGAGGCTATACTTGGCACAAATATGAAAAGCAAAGATACAATGATGATGCTACAGCAGTAAACAACATCAAGACACAACAAAAGCAAAAAATTTATTCATGTGGGCTGCCTCCCAAAAGCGCTTTCTTTTATGCCTTTAAGCTAGGCATAATGCATAGAGGAATCAATAACCATCATAATAATCGGAGTTATAAATTGCTTCAAATGGTTCCTCAACAAGTTCATTCTTGTTTCTTCTAGGAAAGGGGTACACACCTTTTGCCTTCCCGCGTAAGCGGATTTGTCCCTTACCTATATCGGTGAAGCCTTTAACTGCTCGGAGTAAGTCCCTTCCAAGCACTATATTTCCTTGGTTTGGCTCCACGATGAAGAAATCAATCATTGCAATCCCTTTAAGGAATTTAACTGGCACGTCTTTTATTTTTCCCTGGATTTCAGAAATATCTCCATTAGTATGTTCATGATAAGATGCTAATCTATCCATGTTAAATTTTAAAGAATCATGAACAATTTTTGGCATAGTAGAAACCATAGATCCAATATCACAATAAGCCAGGAAGTCTTGATTAGAGATGCTAATCCTAACAAAAGGCTCCCAATCATCGTCTATTTCCAAAATGTCTCTCTTATTGGGTTTAGGTTTCTCTACCTTCATTAAGTCTAGAGCATCCATTCTCTTTTCAATAGTAGCAAGTCTATCTATGACAGTATCAAAATTATGATCATAAACAAAGTAACTAGATAGACCATGTATAATTTCAAGAGCTCTAGCTTCATCACATTCTAGGAAATCTCCCTCGGCTATAATGTCAAGGGAGTGTTTACACCATTTAAAAAGACCATGGTAAAAATTTCTAAGCACAATTTTTATAGGTATCCAAGGCATAATTCTCCTATGTGCATCAGAAATTTTGTCCCATGCCTTCTTCATATTTTCTCCATCCCTTTGATGGAAATCTAGAACTTCTGATTCCCTCAAAGCACCAAATCCTAACATGTTTTACTAAACAGAAAGGACTACTAATAAAAAGGCAATTAATTTTTTTGTTTTTTGTGATTTTTGATAAAAAGGTACTAAAGCAAAAATGAAAGGTAAACTAACAAGACTAAAAAGCAAAGGTAAAAGATAGCATGCAACTCCCCTATCCTGAAGAGTGGAGTCCCCGGCAACGGTGCCAGAAAATACTCCTTGATGGGCCTCGAACCCCTCGTTGGTTACCCCAAGTGGAAGGTGTAAGATGCAGTAAATAGAAGTGTTTTCCCTTAGCAAAGATGCCAAGGATCGAATCCCCAGAGACTCCTAGGTTCAACAAGTAGGTGTCAATTACTACGACGCCAGATTAGTAGCAATCAACGTGGACCTGCACACAGATACAAATAACTTTGCTCCCAACGAGTACAGAGAGGTTGTCAATCCCTCCGGCCTTGTAGTTCACAAAGGATTAAAAGCAATGATAGTAGTGATAGATAGTGTTTTGCAATAGTAAATAATAACGGAAAGTAAATAGTGGATGTGATCAATGATGGTAATATGGACCGGAGTCTCATGATGTTCACTAGTGATGTCTCTCTCCCAAAAGACGATAAAACAGCTATGTGAGGTAAACGAATTACAGCTGGGCAATTGACAGGACCACGAACGCAAACCAATGCTGACTACATTGCAAGAAAGGTTGAGGTTCAAAGCATGGGCGGTACGCCAAAGTAAGTAGACCGAAATCCATCAATATCTACTACTAATCATCCACCTTGAGATATCTATCCAGAACATCTCGCTGGTATTAAGTTGCGAGTCCCACCCATAGTGTAAACTCAATGCAACAGACAACTGCATTAAAAGAACTTTGCGTAAAGTAAACAATCCTTGCACCCGCGGGCACAAGCACCGTTGTTTTCCCCCTTGTGGCAACAGCACATCCCCTAGACTCATGTTTCTGTCACTCAAGCTAGTCATCGAGGGGCATGAACCCACAATCGAGCATAATGTTCCCTCTTGGAGTCACTACCTATTACTCGGCCAAAGCAATAAGTAACAACGGAGAACATGCAAGAATTAATTATGAACTAAAATATAAAAGAGGTGAATCAAATATATTACTCAAGATCAATCTGAACATAATCTCATAATCCATCGGATCCCAGCAAACTCAACATAGCAACAGCATAAGGATTACATAGGTGCCTCGATCATGTAGGGCAGCTCACGAGGACTAATTAGTGAAGCACAAGAACGGGAGGAGAACATCACATAGCTAATGGTCATGGACTCATGGTCCAAGGGAGACTACTCACGAGTCATCCGAGAGGCGTCCATGGTGGTGGAGAAGCTCCCGGTGGTGATCCTCCCCTCCGGCAGGGTGCCGGGAAGAGTTCTCCTGGTGCTCCCGATCTTGGAAGCGGCGGCGGCGGCGGAACAGAGATGGGATCGCGAAAAGAGTTTTTTCCTCTGAGGGTTTTGGAGGGTCCTTTAAATATATGCCAAAGTAAGGCACCGGGGGAGTCTCGGGGGGCCCAGGCGCCCCCCCCCCCGGCGTGGCCCAGGGGGGGCGCGCCGCCAGGGCGCCTGGAGACCTGGTGCCCCCCTCCCCCAGGCTGCCCTTCGGACGCAGTGTTGTTTCCGGAACACTGATTTTTTATATAATTTTTCTGGATTTTTCTGGGCAGTTCTCGAAACGTGAAAACCTGAAATACAAAAACAGCCGAAAACAGAAACTGGCACTGGGGTGCACTGGATTAGTAAGTTAGTCCAAATATGATCAAAAGTGTATGGAAGTGTATGAATATCATAGCAATATCACCCAAAAGTGGCATGGAGCAAGCAGAAATTATAGATACGTTTTGGACGTATCAACTGATAGAACAAATACAAGATAGAAGCTTCATTCGACATATTAGTGCTGAAAGCTTATGGAACGTGTTACAAAAGGGTTGTGCAATCCCCGGATCAGCATAGCCAAGGACCCTTTAAGATGCAACTCCCGATCGGAACAACGCCCATAAAACTACTTCACTCAATGTAGAACCCCGAACTCCATATCCTGCATTCGTTGGAAGAATGCCTACGAGCTACTAGATGAACCCACCTATTAATTTCCGAAAGTTTCCAGTTATGCAATCAGGTGTTGGGGATACAGGGGAAGCATCGCACAATCAACTCTAATCCTACATCCAGCTGTATCCATCCTTCAACACATAACCAGTTATTTCCGGAAACCGTTTACCTCGGACCTTCGAAACACATCTGCTATACAAGATATGGCAATACTCCCGAACTGCCTCCCTAGTACTGGGTGATGTCGGGGTTATCTTGCCACTAACCGCATAGGAGAGTTTTCGATGTCGGCCGTCTTAAGTATTCCAGAACTGCTGCGATATATTTGTGACGACAACACCTCGGAGCTCAACTCCCCGGGACACTGCCACAACCCCTAAATAACAGGAGGCATCGAGAACAATGTTCTCGTCACAAAGATATCGGAACAATCCAAACAATACTCGCGTGATCCTAAAAAAAATTGTGAATTTTTTTAGAGTAGAAGAGACAAGTAATCGTCTGGAGTCCTCACCAGAGTGAAAAGAGATGAGGAGCAAAAAGAAATCCTACTCTCCGATATATATATAGGACTCAAAACATTTTCAAGTGTGTGCCTAGACTCAACAGTCAACGATTTGATCAATCAGTGGGGGCTTCTAGGTCGGAGAAGGCTCTGAATACCAACTTGTAATGCCCAGTATGAGACTATACCTCCTACGTGTCGAGGCACGACTTAAAGGTATAAGCTCATACTAGAATGATCTCAAGTATGGTACCTTTGCACGACTCATGTAAACATAGGGATGAAATTGCAAAAGAGTAGTTGGCTTACACTCGCCACATCACACAATACATTACATGAACAATCATCATCCAAATAACATCACAGTCCGACTACGGACGAAGATCCAAATGAAAGATACCAAATAAATAAAGCCACAAGGTCCGAATCGCCCCTAGTAGAAGCCACTACTGATCATCGGGATAGTGCACATAGTATCGCCTACGTACTTCATCGAACTCCCAGTACAGCTCTGTACCGTCACCCGTGTAGTTCACCATAGTACCTGCATCTGGTGTTGTGTAGAAACTATGAGCCACGGAGGACTCAGCAATCCCGTTCCCGGGTAGCAAAACTATCTAAGCCTTGGGTGTGGAACAAGGCTGAAGAAAATAAAGGTTGCAGCTGCACTAGCACTAGCTTACGTGTTTAGAGCGAGAAGAGAAGTGCCACGAGCGTCAAGTGATCAAGAGGTGATCCTATCTAAGCACGTCAAACATAACCCCACCGTGTTCACTTCCCGAACCCCTTTCGGAAAATGACCGTCACGGTTACTCACGCTGGTAGTGTGTTCTGAACATGGTGTCAAGTTTTCTACAACCGGATATTAACAAATTCCCATCTGCCACATAACCGCGGGCACGGCTTTCGAAAGTTCAAAACCCTGCACGGGTGTCCCAACTTTGCCCATTACAAGCTCACGATCTGCGGAGTCGCAACTCCAAGGTGGGAAAGGCCCGGGTATTCTCGGAATCCCGTGCTCAAGATATTCCGACTAAGGTAAAACTAATCCAGCAAGACCTCCCGGCGTGCCGACACCCTGACAGTAGTCGCGCGTATCTAGTCTCAGGCCACGACCGGATGAGCACTACGTACAGATACCGAAGACCCAGGCAAGCCGGGTGGCACCGCAAGTGGCTCTAGTTTGGACCAACACTCAAGTCGAGCATTGGCCCAGGGGGGTTGATTAATTAATCCTCGGGTTAATTACTCCCTCGATAAGTTTTAGTTGTTAGGCAAATGGAGTACCAATGTTGGGCCTTGCTGGAAAAGCTTTAGCGCTAAGCGGATTAACGAGGGGGTCCCATAACCCCAACCGTGTTAGGAACGCATAATCAAGGAACATAACACCGGTTTATACGGTTCCTAGGGTGGCATGAGTGGAATAAATCACCAAGCAAGAGGCTTAGCCTTCCACCCATTGCTGAGTATATAGATGATTTAGTTAAACAGATTATATAGTGTGATATCCCAACAATAACTTCAACATGAAGCAAGAATCTTCAAATCTTCTCCTGCAACTAGCAATGCTATAAGAGGGGCTGAGCGAAGCTTACGTAGCCAAACAAAGGTTTGCTAGGTTGGGTGGTTAGACAGATTCATCGTTACATTAGGAGGCTGGCTAACAAACATGGGCATCGAGGCAATGAGCTAAAGAGCGAGACATCTAGCAATAGGCAAAGATAGTAATGATATCTGGGTCAGGTCATCTTGCCTGTAGAGTCGTCGATGGGATCGTAAGATGGCTCCTCGTATTCAACCTCGGTAGGAACCTCGTTCTCGGTCTCGGCTTCCGGCTCTACTCAACACAAGAACACAACAAGGCACAAAATCAAACATGGTGCAATGCACTATCAACATGATGCAAGAATGATGCATTTCATGGCAAGGGATGAAGCACACAAGAACAACACAAAACAACAAGTTTAAACGAGGCCGGAATCAACATATAGCGAATCCGGTAAGTCCTCGTATGCATATTTTGAAAATGGTCCAGATCTGAAAAAACCTTAAGTTAAAGTTGTTAAACAGCAAGTTAACATGCACCATGATGTTCTACACGAAATTCTAGTCAAGTTTCATATAAAGTTTGTTTAATTCGGAGCTACGGTCTAGAAGATATGAGCAAAACAAGACAAGCATGGCAACGGTGCAAGATGCACCCAAACATCAAGCAAACACACTCCAAACATGTTAACAACATGATATTATGATTTTACATGCAAAATCACACAAGTTTCATATAGGGCACGCTCAAAATGGAGCAACGGTTCAACACATACACACGAGACAAGATACCATGCAAAGCTGAAATTAACAGCCACATAGCAACTTCGGAGCAAGAAATATATACTCTACAACACCCAAAAATGATGACAATAAGCATGGACATGAAGTAGACATATCCTACAGCAAACAACTCCATTGGAGCAACTCCATAGGAGGCATGGATCAATAGCAACAAGCTACGCCAAATTGATCATGCTGTTAAAAATCTGACAGTTATAATTTATAGCAACTTGAGAGCAAGAAATAAATAAGCTACAACAACCCATATGAGCAAGTGAGGGCATGGATGGATAGACAATAACATGTACAACAAGGAATGATCATTGGCCACTCCAAAACATGTATGAATTTGACTAGGGCATCAAGCAAACATAGCATCAGGTTATGACAGATTCCAGACTAAGTAGAATTTTCACTAAGTATAAAACAGTTATGTTGGCATGGCATGTTTACAAGCATGTTTAAGTCACCTCAAGTCATATCATGGAAAGTGGTTTGCACCACAGCAAAGACCATATGATGGAGATTCTAGAACATATTAACATGTGACATGGAGACAAACACATCAATAGCAATGAGCAGTTCAAATCGGCATCTCATAACATGTTTCATAACTTAACAGCCACATGCACTTTTGCAACCAAGTTTAACATGGCAATATAAACCCTAACAAGGATGCTACAGCAACCAACATGTAGAGCATTTCACAAGGAACATTTTGACATATCATTTGCTTCATTTGGATAAACATGCACCAAGTTATCACATCTCAAACATGGCATGAAAATAACAAGTTTCAGCAGTTTATAACAAGTAGCACTCTTGTCACGAAGATTAGGACATCTAGATGATCTCAAACAAGCATGCCACAATGGAACAAAATGTAGAGCACATCACCACGATCATTTTGATATATTATATGCACAAAACGGATCTACGATCACAAAGTTATGGGCATGCAAAGGAGGCAACAAAATGTTACAGATCTGGGACTTAGTGGTTTTTTATTCCTCCAAAAGTCAAACGTGGATGGATCCGTGCGGGATGGAGGGATCCGGGCTGCGGGCGGTGTTTGGATGGAGGGAGTGATGGATCTCGTCCCGATCCGGAGTTCGCCGGAGTTGACGCCGGAGACGAGGAAGAAGATGGCCGTAGTTAAGGAAGAACATGCCGGAGTTGGGGAAGACCGGGGCGGCGAGGAGATGGACGGAGGCGGCGCTCCGGGGCGGCGGTGCGGCCCGAGGCGGCCGACGGGGCTGCGAAGGGCGGCGGGCGGTGGTGTAGGCGGCGGCGCTGGCCGGAGTTGGGGACGCCGGCGGCGGGGTAGGCGGCGGCGGCGGAGGCGCGCGGTGGCGGCGGGCGATGCCGGCGGCGGGGTAGGCGGCGGAGGCGCGGCGGAGCGGCGGCAGAGGGCGCGGCGAAGTCCGGCGGGGTCGGCGGCTCGGTCCGGCGAGGTCGGCGGCGGCTTCCGGCGAGGTCGCTGCGGCGGTCCGGCGAGGTGGCCGGCGGCCGGCGCGGTGGAGCGGTGAGGTGGCGGCGGTTGGAGTGGGATGAGGTGGCCCGGCGAATGAGGGGTCGCCACGTGGCGGCGGGGATGACGTGGCGGCCTCCGATTGGTTTGATTGAGGTGGCAGCAGGTCGGACGTGTCCGGCGGCTGCGCGGACGTGTCTGGCGCGCGGAGGGAGAGGAAAAATTAGGGTTGCACCGGGATTTCGGGGATGGGGACTGTTTTATACTTTCTGGGAGCTAGAAAACTCCAAATTAGGAGCGGTTTTCGGCCACACGATCACAATTCGACGACCGAGATGATGGGAGTGGTTGTGCCGGGTTTGTGGGCTGTTGTGGAGGGGGTCTTGGGCCTTAAAGAAGAGGTTCTTTTAGCCCACTAGGTTAACCGTTGGAGTACCAAACGAACTCCAAATGCGACGAAACTTGACAGGCGGCCTACACGTACCAAAACAACAACGCACGACAAGTCTCACGTCATTCCGGAAACGTTACACGGAAACACACGAAAGAAGGACTCGGGGATGCCACGGGCACGTGTGTGAGCGTCGGAACTCGGAACGGACAATGGGAAAAGACGAGTGGGACCGGGTGCAAGTGACAACACAAATGCAATGCAATGCACATGACAACATGACATGGATGAAATGCACACACGCACATGACAAAACGAGGAAACCCGAAATGAAAGAAGAGCCCAGAATGGAATTGATGAAGCCAAAGTTTCATATATTGCCATAATTGGAAAGTGTTACATCTGGGGCATTACACCATGTCAACGACAATCCCGTTGCGGCCCAACCCTCGCCATCCCAACCCAGTCCTAGTAATAGTGTTCTACTACCAGGTAAACTAAGCCACTGATCATGGTCGTAATCCTGGCATTAATGCCATCATCGTTCGACATGGCAGTGACCACGATGGTGAGCTCCTTTACATCATATGGGTCATATATCGTTTGTAGTGTTGTTCCAAGGAGTTTGCTATATTACTATGTTTGGATTTTGCTATATTTCTATATCATAAATTTGATATAATTCGATGATATGTGTTAGGCCAGAGTTTGCTATATTATTATGTTTGGATTATGCTATATTGCTACATCATAAATTTGATCTAATTAAGTGCTATGTGTTAGGAATTTTCTATATTACTATGTTAGGAATCTAGGATTCATGTTGTACCAACATCTACACAAACTTTTGACCAAATTTGCACTAAAAAGTAAGGCAATGCAAATATGCAAACTAAAAAGGAACACAAGGACTATGTTTCATTCGCATCTTTCATGTGTGTGCATATTAATTCTACATGGCTATTAAATTTGTAATGCATATATATGTATGGTATTGAGTATAGCAAACGAGTATGTTGTCTATTCTCTATGAACACGGAGAATACATCATTGCTATTATGACCATCCAGTGTACTACACAAATCTTTTTTTTGTAAGAGTATTTTGTGAAGTGCACCTAAAATGGCATAGCAACAATGTTGCTATATCTAAGGTGCACTACACAAAAAGAAGGGATTACAGTTTGAGCTCCTAACCTCGAAGGAGAGAAATTAAGGCTCTTTTGCATTGAGTCAAAGGATTCACTGGAATGTGAAATATGCAGTGTCAGGTTTGCTAAGGTCGCGATACTTCTCGCTCGACAATGTTACTGATTCTTTCACGTCAAGACTCTTCTCTCCATTAGCACTTGAATATGTTGCCCCTAGAAATTTGGACATGTGACAATTTATGTAAGGCAATTATGGTGGATGCGATTATGTATTGTGCGTGTGATAACTTTGTACAACAATGCATCTGTAGCTGCATTGTTAGGACATTGCTACTAATGCAGCCCCATGTTTCCTAACCTAGAAAGCTTGATCACTAGGCGGTCATAGCTTTTTGGTTGGTCAGTGATGACCTTTCAGGCTGCTTCTCGAAAATCATCAGCGATCGGCTAGTCGGTGAGTGATTTCATTTCATCATTGACCCGGAATCACGGACGGGTCTAAGGCGTGTCAGTGATGACTACTTTTGGCCCGTTAGTGCGAATTGGACCTCTAGTAGTGCTTCTTCTACTATGTCAACTTCATCTCCATGGTAAGCGGCAATAAAGTCAAGGTTCCAGTCTCCGAGCGAATGTGATTAGCACAGTGAAGAAATTCTTTGATGATGGAGTCATGCCAGAAGGAATTAACGACACGGTGATGAGGGCCGCATGAAGAGGTCCCATTTTCAACCTATCTTTGAGCGTTTCAGTAGAAGGCTCACTAATTGGGTTGAAAGATTTATGTCCCATGGTTCTAAAGATATTTTGATAAATTGGTGATTCAAGCATTGCCGACTTATACCATGAGTATGTTCAAGATGAGTGTGGATTTTTTGTGAGCAATGCGAGAAAATGGTGCGTGATTTTTGATGGGGTGACGAGCAAAATCAAAGAAGAGTTCATTGGATGTCATGGGAGAAAATGACACAACCAAAATGTCATGGTGGCCTGGGATTTCGAGACATGCAGGTTTTCAACCAAGCCCTGCTGGCTAAGCAAGCCTCGCGCTTAGTTCAGAGACCAGAGAGTCTGTGTGCTTGGATTGAGAAGTCAAAATATTATCCGAATGGCAATCTGCTGGACACGGTCTTCGTGTCCGATGCATCACCTGTGTGGAGAGGGATTGAATTTGGCCTAGAACTCTTGAAGAAAGGTGTTGTTTGGAGAGTTGGAAATGGGAATAGTATCCAAATCCTTAAGGATAGGCAATCTGGACTCAAAATTCTATCTCTTAAGTCCCGGTCCCTCACAAAGTTCGTATTGTTGCCTGGAGAATTGCCACAGATTCACTTCCCACAAAGGAAAACAAAAGTAGGAGGACCCTAGAAATTGATGGAATATGTAATATATGTGGTATAGAGGAAGAGGATGCTCACCATGCTGTTGTAAACTGCACCAAGGCTAGAGTTCTTAGAGAAAAGATAAGAGAACATTAGGCATTACAAAAAGAACCAGTACTTGCCGAACCTAATCCTGATTGGATGTTAAATGCTTTAAGTTAGTGCTCTGGACACATGCGAGAAAAACTACTACTGGTTCTCTGGCGGCCATGGCTTCTTAGGGAGGTTATTGTACATAATAAAGGGGAAGCAAAGATCCCGGACTCGGTCCTTTTCTTGAAGAATTACTGGGAAACGTTGTACTCCGAAGCCCCAGCTGAAAGTGATATCAAAGGAAAAAAAACTCATGCATGTTACTGAGATGCAGTCGTCACCAGAAAGAATTATACAACCAAAATGTCACTGGTCCAGGCCCCAAGGAACTTGTATTAAACTAAACATCGATGCTTCTTTTGTTTCAGTTTTGGGCTTGGCGTGGGCAGGGGCGGTCGTTCGCGATAGCGTGGGATCGGTTGTATTTTCTATAGGCTGTCATGTTCAGACATGTGATGATGCAAAGGAAGGACAGGCAAGCGCCCTTGTGATTGGACTAAAGTGTTTGAGAAATGTTTATAGGGGACAGGTGTACGTTGACTCTGACTGTGCTGCTGTTGTGAATGCTATGAACAATGAAGGAAGGAACAAAGCCAAGTGGTGGGCTAAGTACGAAGAGGCTAAAAGCCTATTGCGTGACTTCAGTCTATCTGAGGTGAGGAAAATTAAAAGAGAGTGTAATGTGGCTGACTGGTTGCACATGAGTTGGCTGCTCATGCTAGAATTCATGGGGCTTTTTTCTGCAGAAAAATGTGCCACCAGATATACTTCATGTAATTGAGAATGATTGTACTCGTACTATGAATGAATGAGCTCTCTTTTTGCCCTAAAAAGGTCAAGGTTCCGATCACCCCAAACCAAATTGTATGTTCATATCACCATGTCATTGGTTCATGCTTTTATGATTCAGCAATTATTGTAGATATAGATGGGCCGGCCCATGTAGAAATGTTGTAAGGATATCAAACTAACACGTGCATAAGCGCCGAATAGGAATTGTCCAAATTTTCGGCTGTCTAGAAATGAGGAAGAAGTGGGTTTATAAGCGTGATATGTCTCGCATGATGTGACGTGGTAGCCAACTTCGCCCGCCCGCACCGTACATGAGCCGGTGATGGGCCCAATCATTCATAGAAGTGTGTTCTTCATCCTGGCGTCATCATGATGCCATGTTGACATCATGCAATATTTTATTTTTATTTATATATTAAGTGAATATATTAAAAACATTAAATATATTAAAAAATTAAAACCATGAAATTGGAAAAAAAAATTGACACGGTATAATTTTTTAATCATAATTAAAAAAAATGTTGATATGTTTAAAATATTCATGGTAATGAAAAAACGTTCCCTCATTTCTGGAAAAATGCATGTGTATTTAAAAAATATATACTATGTAACACAATGGTTTGCATAGTGTAAAAAATGTTTCATATCATAAAAAATGTACATTATATTTTTTTAAATGTTCCCGCATTTCGAAAAATGTTTCCGACATTTAAGAAACCAATAAAAACATAAAACAAGAAAGGAAATGAAAACCAAAGAAATCCAATTAAAAAGAATGAAAATAGTGATAGCGGAGAAGGAAACAAAGAAAAACCAAGAAGAGAAACAAAGAAACAACGAAAGAAAAAAGAGCAAAAAAAAGCATGAAAATCAAGAAAGGAACAAAGAAAAAATTAACCGGAAAGAATGTAGAAAATCGATGAAAAAACAAAGAAAAATAGAAAACCAAAGAAAACATAAAAAAGAAAAATAAAAGCAATGAAAACCAGAACCTGCAGCGACCGATCGAACTTTTTATAGCCAGATTATGGCTCCCAGGTTTATGGACTTGGTTGGCGTATATTTATTAGGCTCAGTTTAACCCAGCCCGTGATATGAAAAGAAGGGCTCTAAAGTAATTAATCCAGCTCAAACATCAGTACGTGTCTAGGCGGGCTGGCCATCTAGTCTCTACTCCTAATGGAGCAGTTGGTAGTCTTTGTTCCAGGTTTTTTTTCGTCCCACCTCGTCTGGTTTTTTTTCGTCCCACCTCGTCTGGTTTTTTTTCAACCGGTTTTTTTTGTCACACCATCCCCACCCCCACCCCACTCACCGCACACAGTCAGGTTCCGTTTCCCCTCTTACGTCCCCGATTCATGCATGGCAATCAATTCTTTCCAAACGCAATCATGCATGACAATTAATTTTTTCCAAATGCAATAATGCATGATAATCAATTCTTTCCGAACGCAATCAATTAACTTAAGGTAACCAAACATAATCAATTCAATAAAACGAAGCAATATCTCGGGCGATTTTTTCGCTCCCGATATATAATGGTGCTAGCCAATCTGTTAACAAATCAGAAGGAAACAATCACGTGTATGTAGGGAAGATAATCGTGGAGATTGCAGGGCAGTTAAGGCTGTGCGTCACATGCAGGAAGGATTTCCCGAGTTCAGCGGAAGAGAAGGAAATAAATCTCTAGGCTTCTCTCCCGACCCCATTGACGACCCTGCATATATCTCTTTCTTCTCTCTCTCTCTGGCCGATCCTTTGTGGGCACGTTAATCAGGTGTGGAAGAGAAGCTGTGGACGGCGGCGACCAGACGGCAGCCGGGACGGGCTCACTGGTGTAAAGCACCTCAAGACCGTCCTCCCGGTGACGCTGCGCCACGACCGCCGTTGCCTCTGCGCTCCGCTCGTCACGTCCATCGCACCCGCCGAGGTGAGCTCCTTGCATTCACGTATTAGCAACCGACGGATCAGCTTCTACATACGATTATGTGTGGTAATCGTTGCATGTGTTCCACTGTCGACTAATGTCTATGTTGTTTCAGATGGATCTGAATGAGATAAGTGAAAATGCATGTGCTATTAATTTTGCTGAAATGAAGGAATACATCATGTCCTTCCATAGCAAAACCAAGTTGGTGAATATCGCCTCCACCTCCTCGGCGCCCTCATGCCGCCGTCCTTCCTCCACTCCGATCTCCTCCGAGCCTTGCCGCCTCCGAGCTCAGGACCCTAGCTGACGCCGGCCTCTCCTCGGCATCCCCACGCCTCCATCCTCTCCTCCACGATCTCCTCGGAGCCCTGCCGCTGCCATCACGTCCGACCTCACAACCCACCGACCTTTCTCAGGTTTGGACCAATCCTTCGCCATTTTTTCAGATCTGCGCTCAAATTATTCTATTGGCAGAACAACAAGTCCAGAGGAGGAGAACGTCTGTGTCAGGTTTCAGGTATCTCCCGAGATCAGTAGCATATATGATCTGGTTCTGAACTCACAGGGAACACCCGTCTGATCTGGTTCTGAACTCACATGAAACACCCTAAATTTGTTACTTTGTAATGCAGTGAAAATACATGCATTTGGCGTTCAGGACTAAACATGAAAGAACCTGAACCCCAAGGCGGCACTCAGTTTTCTGTGTTTCAGTCACAGTGCAAGGTCATCATCCTCTTTTGTTTGGCGGTACTAATCAGAAACATCTTAATGCGCATGCTATTGTTTTTTAAAGATAATATGGATGCAGCCCAATTCCAATCTGACACTTGTTAAGATTTTCATACGTTAATTTATGCCAAGATAGCATAAATGAAGTTAATGTATGCTCAAGTTAATGTGAATGACAGTGGCTGACTGCACCATCAATGGATGTGAATTTCTCATTGTTACTGGTTTTGTTTGTTCAGTTGCAGGCACTCTACATGGACGAGAATTTATCACTATCACTGGTTTTGTTTCTTCAGTAAAAAGCATTGTCTACTACCTATCGAGTTGAAACTGATGATGTTGTTTCTGTAGTTATTAGCCCTTTAAATAGCAATGTGTGTGTTGCATCTCATGTGCATGAGTTCAACCTAGCGAGCTCCCGGGAGAAGAAAAACGGAGCCACAACAGCCCTGACGATGATCTACGTCCGTGGTCCGAGGACCAACCATGACGTCGAGCTGCTACAGCTTGGAGTCAGGAGTCGTGTTCGCACCCCGGCGTGTCCCAGTATGTGCTTTGGAAGACATGCGTCAATCTCAGAAGACCCTGATGCGTCCACATTATTTGCTTCAGAAATAGATAGCAGCTCTCCGATGTAGTAAGGATAAACAAGAATGACAGAGCATCCTCGTGTCAAACTGAACACACCCTGGCACTTCTCCATTATTTAATTCAGAAACAGAGAGAAACAACTGCTATCTCTGAATTTATTTAAGGTTGTTTCTCTTATCTCTATTCTGATGTACATGCATCTTCCCTTGCTATCTTCCATACATATATGTGCTAGAACCCATGCCTTTTTTGTCCTGTAAATGTTCTACAGATATGTGCAGCAAAGTAGTCTATATGTGAGAGGAAGCAAAGAAGTTATGAGGCTATGCAATAATACTCCATGTTAGTTGGAAGTCCAATCTCGGCTTGAGTACCGCTCTTTAAGCAAAATTACATGCAACATATATTATCCTAGATGATTCTTGCTTAAACAGCTTTAGAAGGACAACTATCAGTATGTGCACTTAATAAAATGCAATTCCGAGTTCATATGCTGAAAATATTTTGGAAATTATACATTATTCAGTCTCCCAGTTTGTGATTTGCTTTTTGTTTATGAAAAGGTGTGACGAAATCTTTTGTTTATGTTTTCCAGAAATGTACAAACGAGTGGCATGTGTCATCTATAGCATGTCCTCTTTGTCTGAATGTTCAACCAGAAATGTACATGCAACTCTTGACAGCTACTAACATGAAATTGTACTCAGGCTCTCCCATGGACTAAAGAGTTATTGTCGGTATGTACCACTGTTTAATTTTTACAGTCCATAGGTTTATTTATATGGCCAGTATTGATCTCAAGGACAACATACTATAATTTCCTCTGTTACTTGTCAATATTGCTGTAACTACAGTCACTGGCATTCAAAATTTTATTTAGAGGAACTACAACAGGTATTTTACTGACCTGGACATTGAACTAAGGAATACAAAAGGTTCAAGGCATATGCGGATAATTGAAGTTTTATATTTGTGGACAAGGGAGAAATGCCTAAATTAGAAGGTAGAGTAGGAATCAGTGGGTTCCTGCTGGAAGTGGTTGCAAGCACATAGGGATAGGAAATGAAGATGAGATCAAATCTCCTGATTCCATCTCATCTCGGTTCCTGGCGAATGGGGTTCGGGTTGAGTTGTTCGTTTGATCGACCACAGTTTTTGGGTGCTTATGAAATATGCAACGCATGTACTGCAAAGCGAGATATTTAGTTTGATTTTCTTGTGTAAACCATACTCTTGACATTCCAAAATCTCTACTATTAAAGGTGTAATTTGATTGTTTAACTTCATACTTTGACCATAAATCTCTGAAAAATATTTAATTGATGGTTAAAAGTCATAATTATAAGAAAGTGAGTTTGTGGTTGTTGAATGAAATGTTTTTCCCTGTGTATGGTTGCCTGCACCTGCACCTGTTCGATCTCCTCTGTTTGAGATCCTATCTCAGACCGAGTTATTCAGTGCCAAATCCGTCAACAATTAGTGGTGAATTATTAGCGGTTAGTACTGATCTATTGAGTGTTGAATACACCATTCTTAAGCTTGTCATTGTAAACCTATTGCAAAACTTGCTTATTTATTGTCGATTCCATCCTCTTTTGAAACATAGATTCTGACTGTTCAAAATTTATGTCATATATGTTGTATTCTTGGTCCATTTGTTTCACAAAATATTAAAAAAAGGTCCGTTTATGCAGGACACCGGCCACATCGGCGTAAGAAGAGCAGGCAACTCACGAGAGTCGCCCAAGAGGGGAAGAGAGAGGGAGGAGGATACGTTCGTCCGCGCGGGTGCTACTGGTTAATCTTATGTCCAAACTGCTCACGCGAGTTTTCTTACCTGATGAGAAAACTAAGATGTGCAGCTGCATGGTGTTTATCTTATGTCCAAACTGTTTTCAGTTAGCTTCTAAGAATATGGTATAATACATTAGAAAATATTATATTGTGCAGGCATCCAACTCGGAAGGACTCATGAATTCCGTTGAAAAAACACTCGTTCTAAATAACTTTCCCATGGAACTGTTCGATCTGTATGCACTGTGTCGTCTCTGATTCTACAGCAATTGAGTTTGTGCTGGGATCGCACAAATGGCATGCTGCTCGGTGTTCAGTGTGTTGTTTGATGAGTACTTGGGGTGCTTGTAGGCCCAGGCACCCAGCGGACCAAGTGGCTGGTCCCGGGTGCCCTACTAAATCATGTTTTCTTAGCTCTACTGATTAACGTCGGTGAACTAAGATTAATCTGGATGTGTGCAAGTAAGATATGCATTTTTTGGCAAGAGGAATTGTAGTTATTAAATCATTTTGTAGCATCTGAACGGGAAAATGTTCTTGTCATCCGAGGAAGCTAACATCCTTTCTCAAAGTGCAGGGTTTCCTTTGTTTCTGCTTGGTCACTAAACTGCACGCCGATGTGGCCTTGTATACTCAATCGAAGAATGGATGTTTCCCGTTTACTGTACATCATGCTACGACTACAAGGCAACTCAAATTTAGTTTTAGTTTTCTTCAGTGCGGATCAGTAAGCTGTTTATCTTACTTCTAAGATGCATGTGGTCCTATCTACGTCATTTCTCTTAATTCTAAGATGTTATGAATAGGTTATGAGAGTGGATTTCTACTCTCGGGTGTACTACACCCGAGTTTGCAAACAATTGGGAAAACGCGATCAAACAAAGTTGAAAAAATCTGAAAATTTGAGACATCAGACTTTATCAAATATTCGAGCTTCTTGCAAAATTTCAGCCAAAAATAACATCTGAGGAGCTCTCGCCAAAAAAACAAAATCATTGTTCAAAGTTTTGTGCACTGTTTGAGCAGTGATTTTGTTTTGTATGGTGAGAGCTCCTCGGATGTTATTTTTTGCTCAAATTTTGCAAGAAGCTCACACATTTGAATATTATTTTTGTCTCAAAATTTGAGATTTTTTGGATTTTGTTTTATCACGTTTTTTCAGTTTTTTCGAAATTGGGTGTACTACACTCGAGAGTTGTCACACCTTTCTATATATCTCATGGTTTTGTGGCTTATGCCTTGGAAGCTTTTTGACAATGCACAAATGCAAAATCCTTTCATTTTCCTCCTGCACACCATCTCTCTCTGTATCCTCAGTCGCGTACTATAACATTTGACAACCAGTATTTTTTGCGTTGGTCTCAATGGGCTGGCACAGTACTGCAGACTATGGCTAAAGGCTATGTTTACAAACATAAATTAATGATTCAAAGAAGAGGAGCAGAAGGTGCTACGATATTTACCTCACGTTAATCAGGTGTGGAAGAGAAGCTGTGGACGGCGGCGACCAGACGGCAGCCGGGACGGGCTCACTGGTGTAAAGCACCTCAAGACCGTCCTCCCGGTGACGCTGCGCCACGACCGCCGTTGCCTCTGCGCTCCGCTCGTCACGTCCATCGCACCCGCCGAGGTGAGCTCCTTGCATTCACGTATTAGCAACCGACGGATCAGCTTCTACATACGATTATGTGTGGTAATCGTTGCATGTGTTCCACTGTCGACTAATGTCTATGTTGTTTCAGATGGATCTGAATGAGATAAGTGAAAATGCATGTGCTATTAATTTTGCTGAAATGAAGGAATACATCATGTCCTTCCATAGCAAAACCAAGTTGGTGAATATCGCCTCCACCTCCTCGGCGCCCTCATGCCGCCGTCCTTCCTCCACTCCGATCTCCTCCGAGCCTTGCCGCCTCCGAGCTCAGGACCCTAGCTGACGCCGGCCTCTCCTCGGCATCCCCACGCCTCCATCCTCTCCTCCACGATCTCCTCGGAGCCCTGCCGCTGCCATCACGTCCGACCTCACAACCCACCGACCTTTCTCAGGTTTGGACCAATCCTTCGCCATTTTTTCAGATCTGCGCTCAAATTATTCTATTGGCAGAACAACAAGTCCAGAGGAGGAGAACGTCTGTGTCAGGTTTCAGGTATCTCCCGAGATCAGTAGCATATATGATCTGGTTCTGAACTCACAGGGAACACCCGTCTGATCTGGTTCTGAACTCACATGAAACACCCTAAATTTGTTACTTTGTAATGCAGTGAAAATACATGCATTTGGCGTTCAGGACTAAACATGAAAGAACCTGAACCCCAAGGCGGCACTCAGTTTTCTGTGTTTCAGTCACAGTGCAAGGTCATCATCCTCTTTTGTTTGGCGGTACTAATCAGAAACATCTTAATGCGCATGCTATTGTTTTTTAAAGATAATATGGATGCAGCCCAATTCCAATCTGACACTTGTTAAGATTTTCATACGTTAATTTATGCCAAGATAGCATAAATGAAGTTAATGTATGCTCAAGTTAATGTGAATGACAGTGGCTGACTGCACCATCAATGGATGTGAATTTCTCATTGTTACTGGTTTTGTTTGTTCAGTTGCAGGCACTCTACATGGACGAGAATTTATCACTATCACTGGTTTTGTTTCTTCAGTAAAAAGCATTGTCTACTACCTATCGAGTTGAAACTGATGATGTTGTTTCTGTAGTTATTAGCCCTTTAAATAGCAATGTGTGTGTTGCATCTCATGTGCATGAGTTCAACCTAGCGAGCTCCCGGGAGAAGAAAAACGGAGCCACAACAGCCCTGACGATGATCTACGTCCGTGGTCCGAGGACCAACCATGACGTCGAGCTGCTACAGCTTGGAGTCAGGAGTCGTGTTCGCACCCCGGCGTGTCCCAGTATGTGCTTTGGAAGACATGCGTCAATCTCAGAAGACCCTGATGCGTCCACATTATTTGCTTCAGAAATAGATAGCAGCTCTCCGATGTAGTAAGGATAAACAAGAATGACAGAGCATCCTCGTGTCAAACTGAACACACCCTGGCACTTCTCCATTATTTAATTCAGAAACAGAGAGAAACAACTGCTATCTCTGAATTTATTTAAGGTTGTTTCTCTTATCTCTATTCTGATGTACATGCATCTTCCCTTGCTATCTTCCATACATATATGTGCTAGAACCCATGCCTTTTTTGTCCTGTAAATGTTCTACAGATATGTGCAGCAAAGTAGTCTATATGTGAGAGGAAGCAAAGAAGTTATGAGGCTATGCAATAATACTCCATGTTAGTTGGAAGTCCAATCTCGGCTTGAGTACCGCTCTTTAAGCAAAATTACATGCAACATATATTATCCTAGATGATTCTTGCTTAAACAGCTTTAGAAGGACAACTATCAGTATGTGCACTTAATAAAATGCAATTCCGAGTTCATATGCTGAAAATATTTTGGAAATTATACATTATTCAGTCTCCCAGTTTGTGATTTGCTTTTTGTTTATGAAAAGGTGTGACGAAATCTTTTGTTTATGTTTTCCAGAAATGTACAAACGAGTGGCATGTGTCATCTATAGCATGTCCTCTTTGTCTGAATGTTCAACCAGAAATGTACATGCAACTCTTGACAGCTACTAACATGAAATTGTACTCAGGCTCTCCCATGGACTAAAGAGTTATTGTCGGTATGTACCACTGTTTAATTTTTACAGTCCATAGGTTTATTTATATGGCCAGTATTGATCTCAAGGACAACATACTATAATTTCCTCTGTTACTTGTCAATATTGCTGTAACTACAGTCACTGGCATTCAAAATTTTATTTAGAGGAACTACAACAGGTATTTTACTGACCTGGACATTGAACTAAGGAATACAAAAGGTTCAAGGCATATGCGGATAATTGAAGTTTTATATTTGTGGACAAGGGAGAAATGCCTAAATTAGAAGGTAGAGTAGGAATCAGTGGGTTCCTGCTGGAAGTGGTTGCAAGCACATAGGGATAGGAAATGAAGATGAGATCAAATCTCCTGATTCCATCTCATCTCGGTTCCTGGCGAATGGGGTTCGGGTTGAGTTGTTCGTTTGATCGACCACAGTTTTTGGGTGCTTATGAAATATGCAACGCATGTACTGCAAAGCGAGATATTTAGTTTGATTTTCTTGTGTAAACCATACTCTTGACATTCCAAAATCTCTACTATTAAAGGTGTAATTTGATTGTTTAACTTCATACTTTGACCATAAATCTCTGAAAAATATTTAATTGATGGTTAAAAGTCATAATTATAAGAAAGTGAGTTTGTGGTTGTTGAATGAAATGTTTTTCCCTGTGTATGGTTGCCTGCACCTGCACCTGTTCGATCTCCTCTGTTTGAGATCCTATCTCAGACCGAGTTATTCAGTGCCAAATCCGTCAACAATTAGTGGTGAATTATTAGCGGTTAGTACTGATCTATTGAGTGTTGAATACACCATTCTTAAGCTTGTCATTGTAAACCTATTGCAAAACTTGCTTATTTATTGTCGATTCCATCCTCTTTTGAAACATAGATTCTGACTGTTCAAAATTTATGTCATATATGTTGTATTCTTGGTCCATTTGTTTCACAAAATATTAAAAAAAGGTCCGTTTATGCAGGACACCGGCCACATCGGCGTAAGAAGAGCAGGCAACTCACGAGAGTCGCCCAAGAGGGGAAGAGAGAGGGAGGAGGATACGTTCGTCCGCGCGGGTGCTACTGGTTAATCTTATGTCCAAACTGCTCACGCGAGTTTTCTTACCTGATGAGAAAACTAAGATGTGCAGCTGCATGGTGTTTATCTTATGTCCAAACTGTTTTCAGTTAGCTTCTAAGAATATGGTATAATACATTAGAAAATATTATATTGTGCAGGCATCCAACTCGGAAGGACTCATGAATTCCGTTGAAAAAACACTCGTTCTAAATAACTTTCCCATGGAACTGTTCGATCTGTATGCACTGTGTCGTCTCTGATTCTACAGCAATTGAGTTTGTGCTGGGATCGCACAAATGGCATGCTGCTCGGTGTTCAGTGTGTTGTTTGATGAGTACTTGGGGTGCTTGTAGGCCCAGGCACCCAGCGGACCAAGTGGCTGGTCCCGGGTGCCCTACTAAATCATGTTTTCTTAGCTCTACTGATTAACGTCGGTGAACTAAGATTAATCTGGATGTGTGCAAGTAAGATATGCATTTTTTGGCAAGAGGAATTGTAGTTATTAAATCATTTTGTAGCATCTGAACGGGAAAATGTTCTTGTCATCCGAGGAAGCTAACATCCTTTCTCAAAGTGCAGGGTTTCCTTTGTTTCTGCTTGGTCACTAAACTGCACGCCGATGTGGCCTTGTATACTCAATCGAAGAATGGATGTTTCCCGTTTACTGTACATCATGCTACGACTACAAGGCAACTCAAATTTAGTTTTAGTTTTCTTCAGTGCGGATCAGTAAGCTGTTTATCTTACTTCTAAGATGCATGTGGTCCTATCTACGTCATTTCTCTTAATTCTAAGATGTTATGAATAGGTTATGAGAGTGGATTTCTACTCTCGGGTGTACTACACCCGAGTTTGCAAACAATTGGGAAAACGCGATCAAACAAAGTTGAAAAAATCTGAAAATTTGAGACATCAGACTTTATCAAATATTCGAGCTTCTTGCAAAATTTCAGCCAAAAATAACATCTGAGGAGCTCTCGCCAAAAAAACAAAATCATTGTTCAAAGTTTTGTGCACTGTTTGAGCAGTGATTTTGTTTTGTATGGTGAGAGCTCCTCGGATGTTATTTTTTGCTCAAATTTTGCAAGAAGCTCACACATTTGAATATTATTTTTGTCTCAAAATTTGAGATTTTTTGGATTTTGTTTTATCACGTTTTTTCAGTTTTTTCAAAATTGGGTGTACTACACTCGAGAGTTGTCACACCTTTCTATATATCTCATGGTTTTGTGGCTTATGCCTTGGAAGCTTTTTGACAATGCACAAATGCAAAATCCTTTCATTTTCCTCCTGCACACCATCTCTCTCTGTATCCTCAGTCGCGTACTATAACATTTGACAACCAGTATTTTTTGCGTTGGTCTCAATGGGCTGGCACAGTACTGCAGACTATGGCTAAAGGCTATGTTTACAAACATAAATTAATGATTCAAAGAAGAGGAGCAGAAGGTGCTACGATATTTACCTCACGGTTGATGAATCAGTGAACCGGGGGACTTATTATTCGGTGAGGCCAGCGGGGTATTCCATTTCCTGCATTTCCTCTTCAGTATGCTGACTCCAATCTATAGAGTGCTGGATGTTTCTTTCTTAGTCCATTTAAATGGGTAATTGTTTTTTCCAGTTGGTACATGTTTTTCTTTCAATATGCACTCTCACAATAATATACTTTTTATGTTCTTCAAATTGATTTGTTGATGGTACAAGGGAATCATTGAAAAAATGTCTTCTCATCAAGGATTGGACCGCGTTCTCATTATAGAACATATTTATTATGTGAGGCATTTGCCATCGCAACATCTTGTCTAGGCTATATTTTTTCCCACTAAACTGAACTGCCTCGCAAACAAATTGTATGTAATACCCCCCCCCCCCCTTCTCCATAAATAAATGACATCTGCTTGGGCAGTAGGTCATGCTTGGCAGAATCGCCTCCTCCCGGTCTTCAGCACTCCTGCAGGAATTGAGCGCCAGTGTGGTCGGGCCACATAGAACACCAACAAGCGACAACAGCACACCACTCTGTAAGTTATTTTGGCTCATGTTTCGCTAAATTTGAAAGCGCGGACCTGCATGTGTATATAATTATATATACTTGTCCTCGTGGGAATTCAAGTTGCTATTCTTCATAGCATTAAACACAATGAATTTTACAGAAATATTGATAGAGGGATTCTATAAATTTATTTATGACTTTATGATTATGTTTTTACTGTAGTTTATGGTTCAATTTGTACCTTGCAAACTGGCAAGTAAAATATCACTTATTTAAGAAACAAAGTGCTGT
Source organism: Secale cereale (assembly GCA_902687465.1). Taxonomy (NCBI): domain Eukaryota; kingdom Viridiplantae; phylum Streptophyta; class Magnoliopsida; order Poales; family Poaceae; genus Secale; species Secale cereale. Next base: position 769,984,171 of record LR738710.1, read on the forward strand.
TAAAATGTGGCTGATTACCTTTTAAATGTTTTACATGATTCAACGATATATGAGTATACCTCCATGTCTACTTGATCCTTTTATACAGAATATGCAGCCAGAGTTTGGGCAATGATCAAAACATGGCTTGGTTTATATGATGTTCATCCTACGGATTGGGAAGGCATGATTTCCATCAAGGAGTGGTGGCGCAGCAACACTTCCGGGAGGTCGCAATCTCGAAGGCCGCTTGTTTCCCTTATTATTATCTCTTGGGAAATCTGGAATGAGCGAAATGCTCGGGTGTTCTACAACAATGCAACTCCGGTCGTTGTGCTCGTGACACATATCAAAGCGGAGGCATCATCGGGTTAACCTTGTCGGGCAAAATATTTGTGTAATATAATGCTGCAAGAGTGATTCTTAAAATCTTCGTCTTATTCAATGAAAATGACAAGCCTTTTGACTTGTTTCAAACAAAATATGAACCCGAATGGAGTGAAATGTTTAATATGTGCATACCATTTCGGGATTGAGAGATCTATTTACTGATGGCTGGTTTTTAAAGATGTCTTATAAACTTGTGAAATTCTACGAGAAAAGGCTTGTGAGTGGAATTAATGAGTATGGTGCTTGTGAAGTTTCCTCCGTAGCTCTTTTGCAATCAATCATTCGTCTGTTATTATGGGTAAATGGTCGTCCAAATCCGAAATACAGCACATATTGTAGGTTGCATATATCTGTGTGTTACAATCTATTTCTTTCATATTTTTCAGTTGTTCCATTGTATGCATGCACATTAGAAAGCAGAAAGTAATGTTGGCTGGTCGACAGAGAAGTAAAAAGGCTAACATCTTGAGCTGTATGGATCGGTTGTTTTCTTGATGTTTCTGATGGACTGTATACCATTGACTGAGAGGAATCGTTCATTCCATGAGAACGGGACAAGAGCATTGTTAGATGCAATTCCGCAAAGTGTAAGTACACATGAGATTTGCGTTTTCATTGATAGATGAAGGGTGAGAGCATGACATTTTTACAGGAAAAAAGAAAGAAATGGAAACAAAAATTAAAAAGTAAAGAGAAGAATGCTATGATCTCATGATAAGATGTCGGCCACCAGCGAGCGCCCACATGAGCAAACCTATAGTAGGTCCTAAGACACATAATATGTGATTAAGGGGCATAATTGGATTATGAGTTTGGACCAGAGATACTTCTTAAAGTATATGCATTGTAGCCCGTAGCAACGCACGGGCGTTCTACTAGTAGGGGTTGTAGGCCACCTGATCCTGGGGTGGTGTCACCCATATGCAATATGCGGATGACACCATGATTATGGTGGAGGGGTTGGCGATGGACATAGTGAATCTTAAGTTCCTCCACCTCTGCTTCGAGGCAATGGCGGGACTTAAGATCAACTTTGATAAGAGTGAGGCCGTCGTCCTCGAATTCCCGGAGGATGAACAACAGCGGATGTAGATAACCTAAACTGCAGACAGCCTTCGTTTCCCATCACATACTTGGTAATGCCTATGACAGGCTTGAAGATTCTAATGAGTGCTTTTGACCCGTTGGTCGGGCATGTGGCCTCTAAGGCCGAGCCATGGTGTGGACGATTTACCTCCAAGGGAAGTAAATCGGTCCTGGTTAGCTCTAATTTGACGAGTCGCCCATGTATATGACGTGGATGTAAATCCTTTCAGAGGGCATCCATGACTCATTTGATAAGGAGCTCGCTAGGTTCTTCTAGCAGGCTGTGGATGACCGCCGGAAGTATCACATGGCCAAGTGGGCGGATATTTGCTTGCTCAAGGACCAGGGTGATTTGGGTATTCTTGCCTCGCGTCGCATGGACGTGTCACTCATGCTACGATGGGTGTGTGGCGGATCTTGTGCGGCGAGGGAGGACTTTGGCTCTAGCTCCCTCAGGCAAAATACCTACGGGGCAAGCCGCTGCTGGCATGTTCCCACTCTGGTGGATCCCAATTTTGGAGAGCCATCCATGGGATCAAGGAAGACATTCGTCTAGGTATCTCCTTTTCTGTAGGTAATGGGGCTGCGACCCAGTTCTGGCTGGACCCCAAGGTGGGTACCAGTCCCCTTAAGGAAAACTCCCCTGACCTATTCTTGATATGTGCCGACCCGCTTCTGCTTGTCGCCATGGCCTACCGATCTGGATGGTGGGGCATTAGATTCCGTCGTACATTTGGGCATGCTGAGCTTGACGAGTCGCCAAGACTGTTGGTGATTATTCCGCCGGCATTGCTAGACTATCCGGACAACGTGTCTTGGTAGCTATCGCAGTCAAGTCAAGTCTCGATAAAATCGGCATATGACGCGTTATGCCAATCGCCCCTTATTATGTAGACTTCCCACCCGTGGAAGGCCACTCTGTCCTTAAAAATTAAAATATTTGTGTGACCACTTCTACGACCGGCTCCCCTCGAGGACCGGAGTGCTTAAGCGGCATGGGCCGGGTGACGGCTTGTGCCCCTCTTGTATGGTACCTGAGACTGGGACTCATATCCTGTTCTCTTGTATGGCAGCGAGGGCACTATGAATGCTCGGGCGCTAGAGCCCGACTGGGAGGCCCTCAACCTTGCGGAGTTCATCTAGACCAGAGCATCCCAACATAGTCGACATCACCGGTTATTCTGTTTGGTATTTGCGGATATGTCATGGTCCCTGTGGATGACACGTAATAAAACAGTGATTCAGCGGATCTTCCAGCAGAAGGCATCTGATTCCTTTTTCAAATTCCCGGCTTTTCTGCAGCACTCGCACCCGCTCTCTAGACAGCACGGTCGCGAGCGCCTTGGCTTTATGATGGATGCGCTTCTGGATGCGGCACTTCGGCTATCGTCATCCTAGGACCGCCTCACGACTGCCACTTGGTGGCTTTTTTGTATTTCTCTTCCTTTTTTGACGTGATTGCGTTGTTGACCTAGCAGTCGTTTTGATTTCAGACTATGTTGTTGGATGTATGAACCATTGTTTTATCTATAAAGCGGGGCGAATGACTATTTCCAGAACGAGTACCTGTTGCTCAGTGTCTAAAAAAAAAACCTGTTGCTAAAAAAAAGCGTCATTACGTGAGCGCGAGCTTGCTCCCCTCCGCCGTCTCCAAACTCTCCACCACCCAAACCAAATCCTCGCCAATGGCGCCACTACTCTCCCAAACCCGCACGGCCGTGCAAACCTTCGCGCCGAGCCCGCGCGGCAACCGCCGCCTCGCTCCCGCCGCACCCCACGCCGTCGGCTTCCTCCGCGCCCTCTTCCCGGCCCGCCCGCCGCCGGCCAAGGCCGAGCTCCTCCGCCTCATCGCCGACCAGGGCCGCGGCCTCGAAACCCAGTCCGACCCCTCCCGCCTCGCGGACATCGTCTCCTGCATAGACGCCCTCGCTGCCTCCGCCCCAGGCGCCGACACCGTATCGGACGCCGCCAAGCTCTCCGGCACCTGGCGCCTCCTGTGGACGACCGAGCAGGAGCAGCTCTTCATCGTGCGCAACGCCCCCACCTTCCGCACCGCCGCCGGCGACGTGCTCCAGGTCATCGACGTTCCAGGTGGGAGCCTCAACAACGTCATCACCTTCCCGCCCTCTGGCGCGTTCGTCGTGAACGGCAGCATCGAGATCCAACCACCCCAGCGAGTAAATTTTCGGTAGGACCTGTTAACCATTTCTTTTTGTTTAACAACTGCATTCTTGTTATTTCAAGGCGTGAACGGTGCTATATCGATGTTTATCGTTTGCAGGTTTACACGTGCTATGCTGAAGGGGGGCAATTGGGAGGTTCCCTTTCCGCCGTTTGGGAAAGGATGGTGAGTGCACAAGAGTTTGTTTGCTTCACATTAGCTTTCCAAAACCACGTAAAAAAAAAAAACAACAGATGTAAGCACGGAGACTTGGCGATTCAGTTTAATCACTCTCTTAAGATCAGAAGATTTAAATTGTGTTTTACTGAAAGAAATTGTGAGAAAATTTGTATGAGTAAGAATCAGATGAGTGGATTGAAATTTCATAGAGATTCTAAGCCTCTGTGCCTAATGAATAACTTCCAAGTCTAACGTTGTTCTTATCTCATCCTCACACCAACCTCTTGTAAACTTTTTTCCGTGTTTGGTTTAAACCTTCTTGCCAAGCCTCTTGAAATCTTTGGTAATAAAAGATCCGCTGTGGTTGATCCGTAAAAAGGAGGATTGTTTCTTTTCTTATTGGAAGATGGGGTGACACAGTTTCTGATTTCCAGATTCAGTTAGGTCCTTGCATAGAAATAAGAGGAGATTGAGCAAATGATCAGGGATTTGGGAGCCTTTCTCATCTCCAGATTTGTAAATGGTGTCTTCAACTCTTCATTGCTATTATTTTTCCATAAGAACAGGAGGGGAAGAATCTTGGCATGGAAGGCCGAATGCTTTATCGGGAAAATGATCAGCGGTCTCACATGGTATTGTCATGTTGCTGGACAAATCAACTAACTTGAGAAACGGAGATTGGCTAGACATTACTGGATTGGTTGGCCTGAATCCAAGTCTGCCACAGTGCCTATATTTTTTTATATCGATAAAATTTTACTAATACAACTGAATTTATTCAAACAAATTGCATGGGCTGCTAACATTTTATTTTTCATTCTGGGGTCTTTTGGTCTTTTTCACCCTCTTATTTTTGTCATATGGTAAAGATACATCTTCATGTTAAGTATGGGGCATTTATCTAGAGGCATAGCAAAGGTGGAGCATTTTATCAATTGCAATGTAAGGTGGGGCGAATTGGCCGGGGCAGAGCAAAGATGGGGCAAATGATCAACGGTTTTCATGCCCTTCTTCCTTGTCTATATATTGTAAGGACATAGGAGAAAAGCTTAATCAACCTTAACTTGGTTCTCTTCAGTCAGTGAGCTAGAAAATGCCTAGTTTAATGTGGCTCTTTGGGTCCTTTTATTTATTTGAGTGCCAGGTATTCTCAATACACATGCTAAATTACTAATGTAGACCAAAAGGCTAAGTACTTATGTAATGTTAACCTGGCCTTGGTCCTTCTCTCTCTGCGTATTATTGTTAACTAGTATGTCCAAACAGCATCTTTGCTAACCTGGAAAAGTGAAATTTCTTTGTTAGATCTCCGGCATTTATTACAATTTATCAGATCTCTTTCGCTTTCCTGCAATGACATTTTCCATTATCTTCATTTTCAGGTTTGATACTGTCTATTTGGACGATGAAATCCGTGTAGCGAAGGACATAAGGGGAGACTATTTAGTTGTTGAGCGTGCTCCATATTCTTGGAACGGATAGTTGCTAAATTTTTGGTGGGTGCTTATCCACTTACACTTCATATTATATGCGTAGAGACAAAAGATTTGCAGGACCTCATAATTTCCGAGCAAGTCTTTACCATTTCCTAGGCCCTTCCTTTTACTATACGACTAGCTGAATTGCTGGTGCAGGTATGCAGCTAGATACTAAAATAGGTATGTACATGTTTGAAAATAGCGCTGTAGTTTCTTATGGTTGGAAATCAAGTTGTAAATCTTGTGCACCTTCAGCACTTTAAAGGTATATCTGATTAAAATGTGTTATTGTAATTGGACCCACAAAAGTAGGCAGTGCGGATCTTGCTCTTTTATGAGGAAAAAATTCCAGCATTTCGGAGTGAATGTGTATTTAACCTTGATAGTAATATGAACGGTACCATGCTCTCTATGGTTTTTCCTTTCGACAAAATAGCCATGGTGTATTGCTAAAGATGGTTGGATAAACTTCAATCACAAAAATATACAAAGATCTAGTGGGCGGGGTTTGGAAAATGCATGGTAAGTTCAATTCACGTGGTACATGCAATATTCTTTTTTGGAGAAACTGTTTAAGACTTTCAGGTCAGTAATATTGTACAAATGTATTTAACAGCAGACTCGCGGAAGCGGATTTTTGGCTCGGGGGAGCATATGCTCCGTAATGAACAGTAAAATGAAAATAAATAGTAAATAAATTTAAAAATTCTGATTTTTTTTTAGATGTTCGTATTAATGTAGTAAGTGTGCTTGACAATTTTCATGCCATATGGGATAACATTGCTTCGTCAGTGAAAAAAATAATTAAGTGTAACATTTGGCGTCTGACTTTTTTTTTGCATATGTCAAATGCTTAAGTTTTTTCCCCGGAAATTTGCATGTACCATTTGGGTATGACAATGAACACATCTATTTTTTTTTCATTTTTCTGACATTTGTAAAATCCATTTTTGGCACGCAGGAGCATGTGCTTCCTAGAGCCAAAATGGATTTCGGCATGCTCCAAGCATATGCTGGTTATGCACATCAATTTGTAAAACACCTCAATTGCAGTATGAATTATGAAATGCTTCCGGAACTGCCGAGTTCTTAAGCTTGGAATATAATTGTCACGGCCATGATAGTATAATTGCCAAATTGCAGCTATTTTGTTGGCACAATTGTGCATGTCAGATTTTGGTTTTGAAGAACTGGGTAAAGCATAGCTTGAGGAAGAGGTTTGTGCATTTGATACCTGCCCTCATTTGAGTGAGGTCAATGTGCGGGGTACCCGGTTCTGCCGCACCTTCGGGCAAGAGGAGACTGAAGATTGGACTACCGCACCTTCGGGCAAGAGGAGAGTGAAGATTGGACTAGACTACGGGCAGCCATACCAACGGTGCTTCCGGACTCTGTGTCATGGAAGCTATCTCAGACGGCAGAATTTTTGATGCGCTCGGTATATCCCACCTTATGCATGTCCCTGGCCACCCCTTGGCTTTCTCCCTTGTGGAAAGCCCCCTTGCCACTTAAGATTAAAATCTTTGTGTGGTAGCTACGTCGAGATCGCATCCCTTTGGAGACTGAGGTCTTGAAGCGGCAAGACTCGGGTGATGGCATGTGCCTCCTATGCATGGTAACGGAGACGGGAACACATATCCTCTTTTCTTTCACGGGGCACGGGTACTCTAGACGTACGTCCGTGAGGCCCTTGGGCCCGAATGGGAGGCTCTCAACCTCGCGGAGTTCCTCCAGTATAAGGCTACACAACGTTCTCGTCATTGACGCCTATTTTGGCTAATTTTCGCGGCGTTATGTTGGACGCTATGGATGACACATAATAAGATGGTGTTTGAGAAGGTCCTTCCGAGGTGGGCATCTGACTCTTTCTTCAATTTTCTAGCCTTTTTACAGCACGGGTACCCGCTCTCGACGCAGCGTGATCGTGATCACCTCGGCCTCATGCTGGATGCGCTTCTGGCTACGACGTCGACTGTCGACATATTGGGGCCGCTTGGCGGCAGCCACTATGTGGTTTTTTCCGATTTCTCTTTTCCTTCTTTGGGCATGATTGTGATGTTACCCCAGCCATCGCTTCGAGTATGACTTCGGATGTTGGTTGTATGGACTGTTGGTTTATCTATAAAGCGGGGCGAAAACATATTTCTAGAGTCAGGTCAATGAATACTACTCCCTTCGTCCCATAATATAAGAGCGTTGTTGACACTACACTAGTGTCGAAAATGCTCTTATATTATGGGACGTGGGAGTATCATTTTCACAATAACATTATATGCGATTGCCACTATTCTCTTTGGGAAAGGTGGCAATTCTATAGTTGAAAGCTTAGGAGAGAGGAAAATTAAGATGTCTGATATGTAACCACTTACCATGTTACCCAAAGGTACATGATAACTGTTGAAATATATAGTCTTTCATCAGTTTGGATTTTTGGATGAGTTGACCGGAGCATTGATTCAGTGTGGTATCAGAGCAAAAAGATTTTGAGTTCAAGATCATGCCAACACAGTATTAAAATAAAACGATTGTGCGGCCTACATCATTTTCGTCTTTGTTCGTCTACTTTCATGTCTCTTTGGGTTGGATCCTTCCAATCTATATTATTCTTTACCTGCGGCGGTTGCTGTTCTGGTGCGTTGGTCCTATGGGGCCTTAGCACGATGACTTCCCGACTGTCTACTATAACAAGTTGTGCCCAAATTTGGTGATGGAGGGGTGATGGAGACGGCGCGTCTTCGGCTTGCTTCAGTGCTTGTAGTCTTGGTTAGGTTGTCTACGAATCTGGATGTGATTTTTATTAATTTCGGTGTTCGTTGTACTAATAGATGGAAAATTTTCTCACAAAAATGAATAAATGTCGGACATTTCAGAGAATTCACGCGATTATGTTTAGTATTACTATTAATTAACTATGGGTACTTTGTACTTGGGAAACAAATCTACACTTGAGGTTTGCCGCAACTCGTCAGAAATTACCTTCATATATTGTGTAGGAGCAACTCTAGCAAAGTTTCCATATTGGGTTGATATGCATAATAACCGTTGATACGGTGATTCTGACCAAAAATGGCAATGTCACCATATGCCCCTCGATCAACATAATTTATGGAGCGCACGCCATATCTTGCCCGCGAGCCTCCAAATATGGAGGTTGTGGGCGTTTGTTTAGGACGTGCGACATTCACCATCTGCTCACGTGGGAGGGAAGTTTCAGGCTGGCCTCTTCCTCTCACGGGCAACCCGGTCAATGGTGTTATCGTCTGTATGGTTGTCACTTTCGCCCCTATCGATTCTGCAACTGCTTATCTACTAGGAATATCATCAATTAATGGTCATCACCGCGTTCCCCGTCCGCGCGTGCCAAATACCCCCTCCACACGACCCCATTTCCCAACGGGGCGTGCCTGTTCTTGGGTATATAAATCCCCATCAGCCCCCCTTCATCGGCGCCACCACATTCACTCTCTTTCCCCATCCCCGGCTTCAGCAATCTTACCCCCATCGGACCCCTACGTTGGTCGTCACCCCGCTCCCTCTCTTCCCCCAATACTATGTTTGTGCAGTCTGCGCCCTTCCCATGGACCTTTCCTTGGCAACATCGATGAGGACCGCGTCGATATATAGAGTGCTGAGAGAGGCATGAGACTTCTCCGAGTGGGTCAAGGACGACGCACATTGTAAGGTTGAATGAGTTGTCAACCGCTGTAACACCCCAAGGATCATGCTACAGTAATCCCCTGCTGATGGTGCCATGTCATCACTCTTAATATTGCTAAACCTCACTTGTTTCAAACTAACTTCATGTGACGCCCGAAGACCGACGTCCCAGAAGATTCCAGAAGATTCCAGATGTTTCGGGATCCCCCGTGTGTTTCTTTTGTCTTGTGTTATTTATTTTTGCATTGCATCATGTCATCATGCCATCATGTCATTTTATTTTGTATCTCAACCTAAATAAATCGTGTGGACCTTCGGTCCATTTAAATCGAGGGAAGGATGACTTCTCTTTATAACATATCCTCCTGGTATTATGGAGCTATTATAAATAATTATTCCATTTGTTTGGAATTAACCCAACACACGTGCATAATTTTCCCCATGCCTCTTTAATTTAAGTTCCACCGTCAAACCTCCCTATATTTCTTTTCCGTTGTATCGAGGCTCCTCCAAGTCTAGACTCCTTTCAAACTCCTTAAGGCAAGCTAATTATTTTAGTTGCACTTCCCTATTTTGTTGGAACTATTTTTGTTGGGTTGGTGTTATTCCATAAAGCCTTAGAAAAATGTTCCATCAATTATTTCTTGATTCATGGCCTCTTTTCTTAATATTTGATCCCTCTCTTTTTTTTACTTCTGCTTAAGAAACAAAAGGAAGGAGACTGTCTCAGCCTTCTAGGCCAGCCGGCCCGATTCCCTCCTGGCCTTATCTCCTCCCGCAGCGCCGGCCCAGGCCACTAGCCCTCCCGGCCGCTCGGGCCTCAGCCTCCTGGCCCATCTCTCCCTTCTGGCCCATTGGCCCGACAACAGCCGCTCGAACCCTAGCCGATCGCATCTCCCACGCTCGATCCTCCCTGTTTCCCCTCGTACACCGCCGCCACCCCATTTATTCTCGATCTCCCAGCGCCCGAGTCCCGAACCCCTCCTCCCTCTCGCTCCCCAGCTCCCTCGTCCGTCGCCATGCCCCATCGCCCCGAGCGCCCTTCTCCCTCAAGCCGGTCGCGACCCTCCTTCCTCCTTCGCCTCCATAGCTCCAGCTATGGCCCGCGACCGCACCCTCGCCAGCCAGAGCGCCCCGCCTCGCCAGGTGCTGCGCGCCCCGGGGCCTCTTCCTCCCTTCTCCAAGCCCGAGTGCCCTCCGTCGCCTTCATCTCCAGCAAGGCCGCCGCGCGGAGCCTCGCCCGTGCCTCTCCGTCGCACAGCCGCTGTGTCCCTGCTGTCTCCAGCGCCGGACAACGCCAAGTCCACGTCCAGCTTCGAGGCCGCAGTAGAGCAGCTCCCTCTGCGCCCGTCCTCCAGCCTCCGTGCCTCGTCTCCTTGCCATGGCCTCGAGCAGTTCCTCGCCATGGTCGCCCTGCCCGTCCTCCAGCTCGCCCTGAGCGCCAAGGCGTCGTCCCGAGCAACCCCGCAGCCTTTTCCTTTTTTTCGTGTTGTTGCTGTTTTTGTTTATCTCAAGTACCCAGGAACGCCAAGATACGTACGTTCGTCTTCGGTACGGCTGGATCCGCCAAGTCCTCTTCAAGTACCACTTCATTCGGTGTTGTTTCAACGAGTACCACTACGCTCGACGCCGCAAGTACCACGACGACCGAACGGCTACGAGCTCCGTGAACGACTACGAACGTGTACCACTACTTCCCACGACGACCCGCAAAGTACCCCTTCGGATATGTCAAGTTCGACTACGCCAAGTGCAACGATGCGCCAAGTACCTCGACGCCCGAGTGACTACTTCCTCTACCGACGACTTGTACATCTACGCAACGTGAACGTCTACCGTCGCCGAAGACCGCGAGTACAACTACTTCCACTACCGTCGCCAACGTGAACGACTACCGTCACCCCAGAAACGAGGGATTCACCAAGTACCTCTCCGAACGGAACAACTACTTCCCACTACGGAACGAGTACCCCTACCGATGACCGTGAACGACTACTCGTTGGCGACCTCGTGAACGGCTACTTCCTCTCCGAACGTGAACGACTTCTTCCTCTACGCTCTCGAACCGCCCCGTGAACGTTTGTTCCGAAGGTATAACCCCGAGGCGATGACCCCGTGAGATGTTTGCTCGTGTTGTATGAAATGCATCCCTTGTGTGCTCCGTGCCCGTATCATCTTTGCCTTGCTCCTCGGTTGCCTCGTCGCTGACTCGTGGGAACCCGCTGACGGGATCGCCCCACCTTTCATCTCGTTTGACTCGCTCACGCCATCTTTCCTTTTGCACCGGTCTCTCAACGAGTTACCGGAACCGATATGTTGCCGTGGCACCTTTTTTTTTCCTTCCACCACGGGGACAATTGCTTCATATCATCTTCTTGTCAACTTTTAATAAAAATTGCATAAAACTTGATCATGTCATCCGCATCATGTTAACAACATCATAATGTGTGAATTGTTGTTGCTTTAAATTACTAAACATGCTCATGGGGATTTTCCGGAATTGTTGTTGTTATTTCCGGCCTCATTTAAATTGCCTAGATAGGTAGTTTATTTATGCTTCACCTCTTGCCATGTTAAAAACATTTAATCTTGTCTTGTAAATAACGTGAGTTAAATTAAATAATTAAAATGTGGTGTTTCGTCAATATGCAACTCGTTGCATATTGAGCTTCACTTAACTTGTAGTGTTGTTTGTGCACTTTGCCATGCCATGCATATTTAAACCGGACATGCATCATACTTGGATGTGCATCGTATGCCATGTTTATGCATGTGTGTTTACCGTGTTGTTTGCTTCTTTCCGGTTGCTTCTCTTGTTAGCTTCGGTTTCGTTCCGGAGTTGTGAGGCTTCTTCTTCGTCTACTTCATGGATCTGTTCTTCTCCCTTGTGGAATCCCAGGCAAGATGATCATACCCTTGGATACCTTTACTACCATTGCCATGCTTAGTTGTCTCGATGCTATCGTTACATGTCGCGCTACCCATCTTCTATGTCAGCCTCTCCTTGTTGCCATGAAACCTCTAACCTTTTGAAACCTTCCTAGCAAAACCACTGTTTGGCTATGTTACCCGCTTGCTCAGCCCCTCTTATAGCGTTGTTAGTTGCAGGTGAAGATGAAGTTCGTTCCAGGAGGGAACCTGTTGTTGTTATATCACAATATCTATAATTATTATTAACACACCTATATACTGGGCATGGGTGGAAGGCTTGGCCTTTTGCACGGTGTTTTGTTTCACTCATGCCACCTTAGGCGCTGATAAACCGGCATTATGTTCCTTGATTTTGCGTTCCTTACACGATGGGTGGATGGGGACCCCTTGACAGTTCGACTTTGAATAAAACTCCTCCAGCAAGGCCCAACATTGGTTTTAATTTGCCTCATAATAACAACTTATTTAAATAATTAAATTTGCATAGGGGGTCGCGTCCCCGAGGATTCTTAATTCTACATAGCAGGGGGGGCCAGTGTTGATGGTGTTGGTCCCAAACGGGGGTTCTGCGGGGCCGCCTCGGGGAAACTCGAGGTATCTGGTATAACCTGTAGAATCGCCCATCCGGTCGTGGCCTGAGACGAGATACGCGCGGCTACTATCAGGGTGTCGGCACGCCGGGAGGTCTTGCTGGACTTGTTTTACCATTGTCAAAATGTCTTGTGCTACCGAGATGCCGAGCCTGATCGGATTTCCCTAAGATAAGGGGTGATGATATTATATTCATCACTTCAGCTAATCGTGAGAGCTTGTGATGGGCTAAGTTGGAACACCCCTGCAGGGTTATGATCTTTCGAAAGCCGTGCCCGCGGTTATGTGGCAGATTGGAATTTGTTAATGTCCGGTTGTAGAAAACTTGACAGATGATCCGAAGTAAAACACACAACTGTGTGAGTAACCGTGACTGTCTCTTTTCACTTTGAGAAGAGAACACGGTGGGGTTATGTTTGACTCATATGTAGTTCAGGATCTTTAGCGATCACTACTTTTGCGACCGTTTGCGTAGATGCTCTTCTTATTCTGGTACTCGTAAGTTAGCCACCATATATTGCTTAGCCGCTGCTGCAACCTCACCACTTTACCTCCTCCTACACATAAAGCTTTGCTAGTCTTGATACCCATGGTTATGGGATTGCTGAGTCCTCGTGGCTCACAGATACTACAACACCAGATGCAGGTTCAGCCGAGTTTGAAGCAGGAGCTGGTTCAAGTTCTTCACTGGGAGCTCGATGAAGAGAGTGACCGTATGCTTGTGACGTGTTCGACGATCACTAGTGGTTTCTACTAGGATTCGATCCTGACCTATGGCTTTATGTTGTTTTGGTATCTTTCTTTTGGATCTTCGCCCGTAGTCGGGTTGTGACGTTTTGAGTGATGAATTGCTTATGTATTGTATTGTGTGAAGTGGCGAGTGTAAGCCAACTATCTCCTTTTACATTTAATCCCTCTTTTACATGAGTCGTGCAAAGATACCAAACTTGCGATCATTCCAGAATGGGCTTATATCTTTAAGTCGTGCCTCGACACGTAGGAGATATAGTCCCATCCTGGGCATTACACTTCAAATAACAAGTCAAATTATAATTTCATAAAGAAGTGAAATTAAAATGTTCAAAAGGTTGTAACTATTCACTAACTAATTAACAAACATCAGTCAACATTTTTGGGAATGTTTATATTCCTCTAAGATAATTTAAACAAGAACAAACAACATTTAATTTAACCATTTAAAAATAAACAGTTATTTATCCTTTTCAAAATGACTTGAAACTTGGTGTGCGGCTCCATTATATGACCCAATATTAATTTGCCAAGTTTCTTGTTCACCAAAATTCATTTGCTACTTAAACTAAATGCCAAACAGAGGAGAAATAAATCAACAGAAGAGGCAAAGGAAAAATGGGCAGTACTGCTTTGCACTTATGGCCTGCTCGCAATAGGCGGTCCAGCCCACCCCGGCTCCTTCCCTTTCCTCTGTTCATCAAAGGCGGGGTGGACGCCTGCACGCCGTCCATGGCGCCGCTGGACACACGGCGGCCATCCCGCGGTCCCCTGGGTAGTTAAGGACGTCACCTGCGAGACCCTCCCGTAACCCTAGCCACTTTCCTCCTTTCCATCGCCTCCCACGCTCGAACCCAAGCTCGTCCGCACGCGTCCATGGCTGCGCCGCCATCGTAGATGTGGCCAGTGGCCACCACACGCTGTTCCGAGGCGTCCAGGAGCCCCGACGGGTTCTTCTCCGTCGACCACATCACCGGATCGAAGCCGGGGAGCACCTGCGACGCCATCCGTGTCCGTTCCCTTCGCCGGCGTCCTCCTCGGCCGCTGCGTCGATCTACTCGCTCCGACCGTTCCCGGCACCCTCGAGCCTTCCCCGAGCATCAAAGTGAGCTCCGTGTTGATCCCCTTTTCTTCTAGGCGTCAATCTCGTCCTCTGGCCGTCGTTCCATGAGCTCCGTGCTCCGACCACCGCCATGGCCGAATAGCTCCACGCTCCTAAGCTTCTCTGCTCATTTGCATCGCGCCAATGAGCTCCTGGTGACCCGTAGGTGCTGCCTGCACGTTTCGTTGCCTCGAACCCGTCACGAGGCGAGGAGTTCCTCGAGCTCTGCTCCGACCGCCGCCGCGCTCGACGTTGCGGCTGCGCCCCGCCGTGCGCGCCTGGCCGCATCCGCGCGTGCCTGTCGTCACCCGTGCGCGCGCATGCCCGTCCGCCCGCTGATGCTCGTGCACGCACGCGCCGCGCCGCGGCCACTGCTTGTCCGCTGTCGACGCCACGTACGCACGCGCTCCGCCACCCGCGAGCTCGCGCTGCTGCGCCCTCCTCCCGCTCCTCGCGGTTCGTGGTCGCTGAATCCGCTGCCGCCAGCCACGCTCCGGCCATGGCCTCGTCGTCCCGCGTTGGACGCGCGCAGGCGCAGCCCCTGCGCTGGCCACCGCTACCGCTTCTGCTCGCTAGTGCCGCTGCACCCCGCGGCCGTCCCGTCCATCGCGCGCACCGGCACCCGCGCTCCCTGCCGCCCCTCCGGCTCCAGCCGCCGGGCCTCGCCTCGCTGTCGTCCACCCGCAGCGCCCCCGCCCCGGCGCTGGCGCCCCGCCATGGCCTCGCGGCCGCCGTGCACAACCCGGGCGGCTGGCCTCGTTCCCCCCCACCCCGACGGGCGCCCTCGCCCGCACCCACAGGGGCTACCCTTTTTGACCCGCCCCGCTAAGGCATGTGGGCTGCTGACCGGGGGGCCCATGCCCCTGTTTTCTTTAAAAAAAAAGAAGCTACAAAAAATAAAAATAAAATAAAACCATTAATTAATTAATTAACTTAATTACGTAATTAGTCTTAACTAAACTGCTAGTTAGATTAAGTCTCCATGACAGGTGGGGCCCACTGCCCCTTGACCAGTCAACCCAGTCAAAGCTGAATGTTGACCATGCTGACGTCAGCATGACGTCATGCTGGCGCGATAAGTCCTTTTTCGAATTAAATAATAATTTCAGGAATATTGTTAAAACTTTAGAAATTCATAGAAAATAATCTGTAACTCAGATGAAAATGTTTTATATATGAAAATCGCTCAGAACGACGAGACGAATCCGAATATGCGGTCCGTTCATTCGCCACACGTCCGTAGCATAGTGAACCTGCAACTTTCCCCTTCCGTTTCATCTGTCCGAGAACACGAAACACCGGGGATACTTTCCCGAGTGATATCCCCCTTCGCTGGTACCGTGTACCACCGCGTTAGAGCATCCTAGCATTGCGTGTTAACTTGTTGTGCTTCTTTATTGCATCTGTATGCATTGTATTTATTGTTTCTCCCCCCTCTTCTCTCCGGTAGACCCCGAGACCGAAGATGCCCCGGTGATCGACTACGGTGTTGACGACCCCTCCTTGCCAGAGCAACCAGGCAAGCCAACCCCCCTTGATCATTCCGATATCGCCCACTCTCTTCTCTCTTATGCTTGCATTAGAACTGCTACAGCTTTTTGTATGATCCTATTCTGATGCATAGCCTGTTGTTGATACTGCTTTCATACCTTACATGTTTATACTAAACTGCTTAGTATAGGCTGGTTAGAGATCCACCAGTGACCCCCTACCTTGTCCCGACTACCCCGCTGGATTATTAGAAGACCTGATCAATGGGATCGAAGACCAGGACCCAGCACCGCACATCACTTTCCCTTAGTTGTTCGACACTACTAGGTTACTATCGAGTGCCGAGGGTGAGACCTCATCAGCACTTCTGATGTTAACCTTGTAGGTTAGTTCATCGGTTGTGATCATCGAGGGTGATTCCTCTTTCTCCACTCCCGATAACGACACTGTCATGCAACTCCTCAAGAGTGGACCTCGAGGGTGACTCCTCTTTCGTTCACCTTGACGATAAACATCAGGTGGAATTCCATCGAGGGTGATTTCCTCAGGTTTTCCTTTGGTGTCAGACACACAGTTACTATGATCACTATGACTTTACACTGAACCTGGTTACTAAAGATGGGTCGACCCTGAGGGGTACCCACGCGAGCTTAATTGCAAGTGATGTGTAGTCGGGTTGACCTGGAAGGTGCCCGCGAGATAAATACGAGGCGTGGCCGGGCACTCGCCTTTGCCGCAAGTCCTCGAGACGGGGCGATGGGGTCACATGTTCGTGAGTCTCTGCTCGTTACCGCGCGTTCCCAAGACACTAAACGGTTTGGATATTTGATCTGAGGGGCCTCTGGCCTGATAGCACTAACCATCACGTGGACATAGTATGGGCGTTCTGCGTCGTATGCATCAGCCGAAGCTTAATTGACGTCATTGCGACTGAGCGGCGCGCGCCGGGTTGGACTGGTTAGGCTCCTACCTTTTTAAAGGAGGTTGCTAGGTCTGCTCACCGGCCGCGTACGCAACATGCAGGAGTTCCCGGGGCGATTGGCCCATGACCCCTGGGGGCATAGGGTTTAATCCGGTGTGCATGACCTCTCTATTAAGCCTAGGTCGGGTTGCGGCGTATTGTTTGGCCGAGGGCGGGCATGACCTGATGGTGTGTCCGGCCGGAGTTAAGCAAGCGTGATGGGTAAGTTGGTTCACCCCTGCAGGGAAGAAAACATCTATCGATAGCCTGTCCTACGGTAACGGACACTTGGAGTTGTATCCCGATCGCTGCAACTAGAACTGGATGCTCAGGCATTATTTGGATATGTTGCTTCGGGAGTCGAGAAAGGATCCCGGAGCGTTGGAACAACAACATAAATATGACTTATGATATACTACTCTACTTCCCCCTCTTGCTGCAAGACGGTGGTTTCCAGAAGATGCTAGTCTTCGATAGGACTAGCTTCTCCCCCTCTTATTCTAGCATTCTGCAGCTTAGTCCACAGATACTACCCTTTTCATTGATACCGATGCATATGTAGTGTAGATCCTTGCTTGCGAGTACTTTGGATGAGTACTCATGGTTGCTTTTCTCCCCCTTTTCACCCTTCTTTCTTCTTTCTGGTTGATGCAACCAGATGGCGGAGTCCAGGAGCCAGAAGCCACCCTTGACGACGGCTACTACCCCGACGGAGCCTACTACTACGTGGAGACAACTGACGACCAGGAGTAGTTAGGAGGTCCCAGGAAGGAGGCCTTGCCTTTTTGATCGTTGTTACTTTTGTGCCAGCCTTCTTAAGGCAAACTTGTTTAACTTATGTCTGTACTCAGATATTATTGCTTCCGCTGACTCTTGTGTTTTCGAGCTTATGTATTCGAGCCATCGAGGCCCCTGGCTTGTAATATAAAGCTTGCATTATTTTACTTTGTGTCTAGAGTTGTGTTGTGATATCTTCCAGTGAGTTCTTGATCCTGGTCGTACACATTTGCGTGCATGATTAGTGTACTATCAAATCGGGGGCGTCACAAGTTGGTATCAGAGCCGACTGCCTGTAGGAACCCCCTTTCCAACTCCTTGGCCGAAGTTGAGTCTAGTCTTTGAAAAACTGTTTTACTAATTTGGTTGTGTGGCTTACGGGCCCACGTCGCCAATTGGGTGGTATTAGGATCTTTTACTCCTCGTCTATACTCTGGGACTCTGAACTCTCTTCTATTCGGGTTAAAAGGATTTACTAACTACATTAGGTTCTCGTGATGACTTTCCCCGGAGAGCCCCTTCATTCCGGATGGTTGTCTGCTTCACCAGAAGACTTCGAAGATACTCTCCGATCTACTCCCGAGAACTTGTGTTCATTGCTTTTGCAATCTCTTAATACCGTTGAATCCTTATGGATAACTGCTACCCTAGCAATTCATACATCCATCCCTAGTTGTTCTTGTTATTACAAGATACTCAAAAGTATTCTCCGACTTTCGAGAATCCTTTTTTTGACTACCTTGCAGCTCCTTTTCCGCATGAATAAATGTATGAATAATTCCTCACACTTACTGGGGATTCGTTCATCCCTAGTTGTTCATGCGTTTCACAAAGGTCTTCGAGACGCTACTCAATCTTCGAAGATCCTCTGTGGCCTATTGCTCCCAAAAGTCTTGCCTGCCTACATTATGGTTAATCCATATGTCTAGCAATATTCATTAAATCCTTTGCGATTGACATCCTTACCCTAATGATTCAACATGTGTGCGAATGCACGCAATCATTAGTTGATCCTTTTAAATTATCTTTCCAACTCAGACGCCATTTTGAACATGAGCTGGTTCTCGACCAATCTGTTTATCGTTGATTGTACCCCTAAGTCTATTCAATTTATGCATCCTTTATCAGAGCTTTTGCTCCTGATCCCTTGGTTTGGAAATCATAATTCCTTTGCATCCGAGCTTGAATTAGTCAGTTGTTTCTATAATCCGATCCCCTGCATTGTTTCTTCTTCTGGTTGAGTACCGATGCTCACATCAGATCCCATGTGGACCGCGATATCCTTAGTTGGATTATTATCCGACAATGTCCTTCATATTCATTAACCTTGTGAGTTCCTTCCCTGATACATAATGCCTTCGGTAAATTGTATCATCTGCTTTCTCAATCATGCTCTGCTTTCGAGCTTGTATAATTTGCTCCAGAAGTTTGCGTAGTATGAGCCTAAGATGCCCTGATGGGTTGAACTTATGCCTTCCTTAATCTGTGTGAACCCGAAAGCTTTCCAAGGTTCATACTCCTCTGGTAATTCACCAAGCAAGTCTTCGCAATCAATTCATTTTGAATAGATAAGTGAATGAAAGGTTACGCATTGAAGAAGTGGGAGTCAACCTTGAACTTTCTGTCCATGCCCATGGACATTGTGCGGATCTTATCATTAAGGCTTCTCTTAAAATTAATTATCCCCTTGATATAAGTAATCTTATATCAGGGATCTGGCCTTTTGCGATCGTGGTTCCGACCATGCTCTCCTTTAAATACCATTTCTCGGACAAGTTAAACCACTTATCCTCTGCCGGTCAATGCACATGTCCAACCTCTATTATGATGTACCTTCAAGTATTACCCCGTGGTATCTCGATAATGACACATAACCATATTACTTTTTATGAGTTCTTCTTCAAGTATTACTTCTCACCGATTCCAATTTTCCCCAGGTTCTGAGTTGTTAGAGTCTCATGGACACTGATAAGTGAATCAATTCCACACTCCGATTCAATAACTCTAAGTAATCTCCATTGCTTATGAGTTTATTAATTCTTCAAGTCATATCTAGCCTGATCGGCTATATCATTATCGGGCATCTTTTTAACTGTGCTACCTGGTCCTTCTTCCTGGAGCACAATTTCGGCAATGAGCTAAGCTTACGCCGATCTTCCTCGGCATATCATTTTGCCTTGAAGAACTAGCTTGATTTCAAGTTTGTATTGTACTAGTGGTATCAATAACCATTCGCTCCATCATTCATTTGACTTGATGTTATCACCGGTCGATTACATCTTAATGAAATCTCTCGACAAATGTGTCGTGACCATCATCAACAATGATTTGCCTTCTTCCAAGTTGTAAATCGAATTCGTGATGGGAAATACCATCCTTTCCCCTCGATGAATGGTTGTTGAGCCCGTCGGTCACATCCTCATCTTTTCCTAGCTGAAAATGTAAGTCTTATTCTATAAGTTGTTCCTGATGGATCCTTTATGTATTCAAAGTCTGACATTTTCTTGAAGACCATGTCGGTGCTATCTCGAAGCATGTCTGTGGTAGTCCGAAGATCCACAAGAACATTGTAAGCGCAATGCTAAATGTTCTTGGTCAACTATCCAATATCGTCGTGTGGGTACATATCATAATTCTTCTTACCCTTTTTTATCTATATGGTCATGACTTTGATCTCCCGACACGTATATCATTCCCTGCTTAATCTTGGGAATGATATACTCCTTTTCATTGTGTTTAAACACATTTTCCTTTCCATTTGTTTGTTTGACCTTCCTTTGATCGACATATAAGCTAGGCAGTAATAATTTTCTGCTTATGTAAACACCTTGGTGTATCACTCTGTCAGTAAGACCCTGTTACTATTGTTGATAGCATTTCGGTAATCACCGATGGACGAGAACTTTGCCTATTTGGTCCGCCTCGTTTCAACGAGCAGGAAAATGGTTCTCTTCGTCCCTCGCCCTTGGTACCGATGTTGTTGCCGGCAAAATTAACATGCTATCCTCTGACATGCCTTGCTTGCATGATCGTGCAAGACTTCACCACCCTTCCTACTGTTAACCCACATAGTGGGCCCATAACCCACAGTTCCACAGGATCGAAACATGCCTCTCCTGTACATCCCTGTTTTCCAAAATTGTTCCTCGCACTTGGCTTCGTATTTAATTCACGAGCTAACTTCCTCACCATGTTTCACTTCGGTGTCAGGCGCAACATTATCCTTCATTGCTTTGAACCCCTTCATCACCTACTTTAGGCATCAGTTGAACGCCTACCTAGTTGGAACTTATTGAAACTCCTTATAGCACTCGACACGTTTCCTCGTGCTTATAAAATCTCCTTCCTTGAGATAACTGACGGATGCCGATCCTTTCAGACATCCGTCCTTATCGCTTTCCCCCTTAATCCACCTCTTAAATTTCGAGACGAGATTTCTTGTAGTGGAGGAGATTTGTAACACCCCGAGGATCATGCTACAGTAATCCCCTACTGATGGTGCCATGCCATCACTCTTAATATTGCTAAACCTCACTTGTTTCAAACTAACTTCAAATTCAATTTCAAATAACAAGTCAAATTATAATTTCATAAAGAAGTGAATTAAAAATGTTCAAAAGGTTGTAACTATTCACTAACTAATTAACAAACATCAGCCAACATTTTTGGGAATGTTTATATTCCTCTAAGATAATTTAAACAAGAACAAACAACATTTAATTTAACCATTTAAAAATAAACAGTTATTTATCCTTTTCAAAATGACTTGAAACTTGGTGTGCGGCTCCATTATATGACCCAATATTTATGTGCCAAGTTTCTTGTTCACCAAAATTCATTTTCTACCTAAACTAAATGCTAAACAGAGGAGAAATAAATCAATAGAAGAGGTAAAGGAAAAATGGGTAGTACTGCTTTGCACTTATGGCCAGCTGGCAATAGGCGGTCCAGCCCATCCCGGCTCCTTCCGTTTCCTCTGTTCATCAGAGGCGGGGTGGACGCCTGCACGCCATCCATGGCGTTGCTGGACACACGGCGGCCATCCCACAGTCCCCTGGGTAGTTAAGGACGTCACCTGCGAGACCCTCCCGTAACCCTAGCCACTTTCCTCCTTTCCATCGCCTCCCACGCTCGAACCCAAGCTCGTCCGCACGCGTCCATGGATGCGCCGCCATCGTAGATGTGGCCAGTGGCCACCACACGTTGTTACGAGGCGTCCAGGAACCCCGACGGATTCTTCTCCGTCGACCACATCACCGGATCGAAGCCAGGGAGCACCTGCAACGCCGCCCGTGTCCGTTCCCTTCGTCGGCGTCCTCCTCGGCCGCTTCGTCGATCTACTCGCTCCGACCGTCCCCGGCACCCTCGAGCCTTCCCCGAGCATCAAAGTAAGCTCCGTGTTGATCCCCTTTTCCTCTAGGCGTCGATCCCGTCCTCTGGCCGTCGTTCCATGAGCTCCGTGCTCCGTCCGCCGCCATGGCCGAATAGCTCCACGCTCCTAAGCTTCTCTGCTCATTTGCATCGCGCCAATGAGCTCCTGGTGACCCGTAGGTGCTGCCTGCACGTTTCGTTGCCTCGAACCCGTCACGAGGCGAGGAGTTCCTCGAGCTCTGCTCCGACCGCCGCCGCGCTCGACGTTGCGGCTGCGCCCCGCCGTGCGCGCCTGGCTGCATCCGCGCGTGCCTGTCGTCGCCCGTGCGCGCGCGTGCCCGTCCGCCCGCTGATGCTCGTGCACGCACGCGCCGCGCCGCGGCCACTGCTCGTCTGCTGCCGACGCCACGCACGCACGTGCTCCACCACCCGCGAGCTCGCGCTGCTGCGCCCCTCCTCCCGCTCCTCACGGTTCGCGATCGCTGAATCCGCTGCCGCCAGCCACGCTCCGGCCATGGCCTCGTCGTCCCGCGTTGGACACGCGCAGGCGCAACCCCTGCGCTGGCCACTGCTGCCGCTTCTTCTCGCTAGTGCCGCTGCACCCCGCGGTCGTCCCGTCCATCGCGCGCACCGGCACCCGCGCTCCCCACCGCCCCCGCCGGCTCCAGCCGCCGGGCCTCGCCTCGCTGTCGGCCGCCCGCAGCGCCCCCGCCCCGACACTGGCGCCCCGCCGTGGCCTCGCGGCCGCCGGGCACAGCCCGGGCGGCTGGCCTCGTTCCCCCCCACCCCGACGGGCGCCGTCGCCCGCACCGACAAGAGCTACCCTTTTT